>VXAA01007167.1:471923-502952 GCA_013399115.1 Anseranas semipalmata | reverse complement strand
AAAAAAGGAGAAAAAAAAAAGAAAAGAAAAGAAACGAAATGACCCGAAGTTGGCGCCCCCCCTGCGACCAGATCCTCGCGGGACCCCGGGAGGGTGCGGGGGTGCGAGTGGGCTCGCCACCGCGCTCTTGGGAGGCAAGCGGGAGCCACAGCAGCGAGGACAACAATGAGCCGGAGGAGAAGGTAGGATGGGGAGCGGGGCTCCGCGCGGAGCGCCTCGGAGCAGCGAGCAGGGAGATCAGAGCCGGGAAAAATAATGGAAGGGGGGAAAAGGCGTCAGAGGAGGCTGTCTCTGCCTCTCAGAAACTGAATGGTATAAAAAGGGAAAGGTTTCCAGAAGTTCATTACACTGGCTGACTTTGCGCTTTGAGCTCCAGGCTTCGGCCCCTATAATATCGGCGGAGGGGCTGTGACAGGCAGCGGCGGGGAGGGGAGAGGGACGCCCCTCGCCCACTGAGCTTCCCTCGCTTTCCCCCCAAATCCCGGCGGCGCGTGACGTCACCGAGTGCCGGCGCGGGGAGGGGGCAGGGAGGGGGTTAAATGCTAATGATGTTAATGAACCTCCGAGCGGCTCCCCCCAGAACGCGGCGGCTGCCGAGACGATTCCGCCTCCTCGCTCTCCGTGCGCCCCCACTACCAGAAAAAGCGACCCCCCCAAAAAAAAAAAAGAAAAAAAAGAGGGGGGGGAAGGAAAAAAAAAAAGGAGACAAAAGAAAAAGAGCAAGGAGGGATAAAGATCCCGTTTCTTCTACATTTTCCCGCGGCGAGGTGCGGCTCAGCCCAGCCCCAGGCTCTGCCCGTCCCTTCGCACTTCTCCTCCGTCTCCGTCTTCCCCCTGCCCCGGGGGATGCCCCCTGTGCCCGCGCCCTGCCTGCGCGACCCCGGCCAGCCGCGGTGACCTGCCGTCCCTGCTCCCGGCACGGAGGGGAGGCAGCCTCGAGCCGGGACGGGACGAGCCCGACTCCGGGAGCGCCGTCCGGGCGTCCTGGGAAGTTGCTCAAGGAGACCCCAGAAAGCAAAGAAACGGGAGGATCGGGAAATGCAGGCAGATTTTCCCTCCCGACCTGCCTCCAGGGAGGCAGGGAAAGGTTCACCTCCTTGAGCAATGTCCAAGAAGCGGGAAAGGAGAGGACCATGCTACGTTAGCAGGGCCCGGAGGCCAGAGCCGGGTTAAATGGCAGCAGGGCCCGAAGCTGGCCCTGGGCACCCTCTGCCCCAGCAAAGCACATCTCTGGCCCTACGGCAGCCGTGATTCTTTGCCCTGTAAGCAAGGGGCATCCTGCAAGAGCAGNCCGAGCCGCACTGCAAAGGCCGGTCAGACTGTGCCCACGGGTTCCAGCCATACCCAGGCTGCTCCAAAGGAGAGCAGGGCTTTCCCTCCCGTGTACAGCATCAGGCTCTGCCAAGAGAGAGAAAAAGAAGAGGCCGAACTCTCTGCCTCTCAACCCAGAACTCCACTAACCCGACCCAGACCCCCGGAGCTGGCTCTGTGCTTGGGCTGGGGCTGCATGTCGCTGAGGAAGGAGCAGCCCATCGGCCCTTCCCCGGCCCCTTCGCCATGCCCGGTGTTGCTCTGCAGTCCTGCCCCGCTGAGGTCTGTCCTCTGCCTCTTCAGAGCCCATCCCGGGGCTTCTGTGATGGACAGAGGCAGCCCAGCCCTGAAGGTGAAGGCAAGGGGCATCCTGCAAGAGCAGAGGGAAGAGCTCTCTCCCCGCTCCAGCTTTGCACTGTCAAAGCCGTTTCCATGGTCATTTGTTGGAGATGTAGTCCAACTGCAACAAGGCAGGGAATTATATTTAGCATTTAGTAATTACCATTTTTACTCTTATTACCATTATTAGCACTTAGCATTTACCATTATATTTAGCATTTTGTTTATTAGGCAGTCCAGCACATACAGAAGATGCTAATACAGTAATGGAATTTACTGTCTCCTCATAATGCCTTGGAAGTGCAAATGGTTATCAGCCCTGCTGCAGAAGCAGCACACACTCCCTTTTCATTAAACTTCCTTCAGGATTCTGGGCTGTTGCTGCCAGTATGTGGTGGTGACATTTCTCGCTGTTGTGCCACAGCCTCAGGTAGCTTTTCTTCTGTTGGTGTCTTAGCAGCAAGAAAAACCTGAAGTGTGACCTGTCTTTAAGTGCACTGTTCCTTTGGCCTTTCCCTGGCTCATGTTCTCCATTCCTTGGATGTGGAGCCAAAAAAAAAATCTTCAGTGAACAAAGGAATGGAAAGGGAAGGGAAAAGGAAAAGGAAAAGGAAAAGGAAAAGGGAGAGGGGAAGAGAGAAGAGAGAAGAGAGAAGAGAGAGAAGAGAAGAGAAGAGAAGAGAAGAGAAGAGAAGAGAAGAGAAGAGAAGAGAAGAGAAGAGAAGAGAAGAGAAGAGAAGAGAAGGGAAAAGCTTAAGCTGCCAAAGGTGTATGGATGTAGCAGAAGAGTACACAGACGTTGTTTTCATCTGTTTCTCTCAAGGGGGAACAGTTGGGTAAGATCAGGGAAACCTGACATCCCCTTTTTTCTTCAGAAGGAGGTGAGGAAGGAGAAGACGGAACCATCTTCTCCCAGGAGGAGGAATCATTATTCCTTTGGGGTGCATGAGGAGCTACCTCCACCTCCCTCCCTGCTACAAGTGTCAGGAAGGAGTCCAGGAGGCCCCCGGGCACCCCAGCACGACCAGGGCATGGCGGTGATCGCGATGGCACGCTCAGTGTGAATAGCCACTGGGTCTGGTTCTTCTGTATTTGTGAGTCTGCACTGAAGTCTGAGGCTCCTTCCCTTCTTTTTAGGCCAGTCTCTATTTCTGCGGCACCGCCACAAACCTATTTCCAGACCCACTTGCAGGCAGACGGCCAGGCAGCAGCACTGCAAAGGCTGATACAGCAAATGCTGCTCTGGGTGTTTGGATGTGCTGCCATGCGTGTGTTTTGCTACCTGAGAAGTGTCCATCTAGTGTGTGGTTGCCCTGGGCTGCAAAACCTTGTCTGCATGGTGACCTGGTACCAACTGACGTGGCTTTACACAGCTGGAGTGGGGTTTATCGTACCCGAAAGACACCTGTATGCGCCTAAGAAACTGTTGCACAAGGCTCCCATTGCCATCCTTAAGGGAGTTCAGGGTGCAGCACCCTCTCCTGCCCAAGGTTTCTCCCTGCAGAGGTAGCTGAGATGCTTCTGGAGTTGTCCATTTCATGCCATTGGTGGAAACAGCATATCAGGATGATTACCTTGGTCCTAACCAACAGACCTTTGGACAGTAAAACTCAGTAAAATGAAATGCATCCTCAAATGAATCTCCATGGAATGGCTGACCTAGAGAGCTCTGGGGCAATGGCTGACCTAAAGAGCTCTGGAGCAAAAAGAGATGAAAATGTGAGAAGCAGAAAGATGACCCAATGGAAAGTCTATCCTGTAAACGCTCCCTCTCTCCTGGCGCAGGAGGGCTTTCCTCTTGTTTACATATGCTCTGTAAAGTGAAAGCGTGTTCCTGCTGCAGCCGGCAGCGACTTGCCCTGCGCCAGCGGCACCCTGTGCTCAGCCACTGCTCACTGAGGAGTCCCGGAGGACGCACCACAGTTATCTCTGCTAGCTTTTCCACTTGAGTTGCTCTCAGCCCGTCCCCGACCTGGCGTTACCGGTCCTGCAGAAGGTTAGAGAAGACCTGTATTCATTGCAGATGCCGGTGAAACAGTGGTGAGTTTCTCCCTTGTGTGCATATGCTTGGTTAAAGAAGCCAGTGACTGTATTAAACAATGACCTCGTATCTCTCTTTCCACATGTGCATTTGACAAGCATATATTTGCAAAGCTGCCTTGTGCAGAATAGCAGGAAAAATTGCACCTTGGAAAGATACTTGGAAAAGAGAATCTGTGTAAGTCGTTGCACTTTTTCTCAGTACTTTTATTCAGGGGTGGAACAAGCCTGAGTTCACTTGCAGCAATGAAATGCCCCATTAATCACATATGCCTTTGAAAGGGATATGTCAGGCTTGGCTTATACGCCTACATTGGTACCTGATCCCATCTAGACAATGTGAGACAAGTGCTTAACAAAGCAGCTCTAGTTAGTAACTTGACTTATTTGTTAGTTTGCTAGTTAGATATAAATCAAAGTGTCGTAATAAGCCAATGATGTAGCAGCAGCTGCAATCTAATTTAGAGAGAAACAGCCTCATTTTAGTCTTACTGACAAGAACACAAAAGACAATATCAATACGGAAGCCGGTAGAGACACAGCAGTATAAAACTAGCTAAAGGTCAGAATATGAGGGCAAATATATTATCTCAATAAAAGAAAACTTGAAGTAAGATCAGGTCTATACTCTAATAGTTGCAAATTGTCGATGAAAGAATGCTGACTACAAGGAATAAATACATCTTGGAACTATGATGTGACATTTAAAAATAATTTTACCAATCTGTTAAAAGAATACCTCTGGTTAAGTCCTAAGTACTTGTGTGTGTGTGTGTAGGAAAGGGCCGTGTTGGCTGTGACCCTGATTGATAGGACTTTGAGTGTAATCATTTTTATGGTAGATTTGCTTCCCAAATTTTGCTGTAGAAACCTATTAACAAGCTGACCTTCGAGGCAATCACACAATATACTGTGTAATGGCAGCAAAGAATGTTCTTCAGAAGGGACATATTTCTAGCTGGCAATATAATGGCTTGGCTCCATTGACTTCAATTTAGCTATGTCTCTTGATATTGGCTGGAGAGCAGATCTCTGGTATCTATTTAAGGAAACAATTTTAGAACCAACAAAAATAAGCATTTCCAGATGCAGCATTGAGTCAGCATATAGCATTCAGAGTTGCCTGAATGTATTGAGTCAGTTGGTGCAGATAGATTTTAAGAAGAGATGAACAGTTTTATGACTATCTATGACATTTATAGACATTCTTGCTTTATCTCTTACTTCATAAAATATAGGTCACAGAATATCTTTGCAGGTAGAGCAATTACTTGCAAGTCCAAACAGAGAAGAGCACAGTATGTGTCACTCTGCAACTAACTAGATGCATTGTGAAGTTAGCTGGGGCTTTCTGCCATTTGAAATATCAGGAATTGTTGAGGACAGGATGGTGAACTTGATAAACGAATGATTTAAGTCTGTGTAACAAAATCTAGTACTCTAAGCTCTAAGAAAAGAAGAAAGCAGAGCTCCGCCATGATCTCTGTAAAATGGTTTAACTCCTGCAGTTATTTCCACTCATTCTACTTGAACAGAAAATGCAGTCAAAGAAAACATATCACCGAGAGACAGATTCTGATCCTGCAGTCTTCCATCCTCCGTATGAAGCAGGTAGTAGTTCAAGAGGCTTCAGCAGGATTGCTCGTGTGCAGATGATCTGCAAAACCTGGCATGAACGATCGGAGCCGCAGGCAGCCCAGTCTGAACTGGAGGCTCCTGTCAGTCACCTGCTCAAATACAACGCACTTCAACTTGCAGCACATTTTGGTGGTTCGCACTGCTTTCTGCGGTGTGGGGTAATCGCATACTACTGACCCAGGGATCCCAAGCTCTAAGTGCTTTAAAAAAACTTCCGATATTTTCACTTGTGTCCCCATGTGATTCTTGTCACAAGAACGTTGTATCGCCAGAAGCATCAGGGGATTCCAGGTGGCTGGATATGAGAGAAGGTATCTCTTTGGTGAGGTGTGATCCAATAAGTGTATGTCCCTCTTTTTCATGAGGAATGGATCTTATAAAGTAATACATATCAGGGGAATATGTGGCGGGAATTATAGGACAAAGCTTTATCTTGTGGCTTAACTCCTTGTGCTACAATGCAGAGCACAAGATATTGGAGCGTTTAATCTAAAATTCAGAGGATGGGCATGGGTGGCAATTCTGCATGGAGCAGTGCGTGTAGAGTAATAACAATTAGTAGTGTTTACACTAACTGCTTTTTGCAGTTACTCTGCTCTGTGGCAATGCAGACACTGGGAAGCAAAGCTGTGTAGCTCTGGTAGCTGACGCAGTTACAAGCAGCAGAAGTCCAATAGGTAGATTATTTCTCAACAGTGCTTTTACTCCAATTACAAGTGCAGAGACTATACTGAATATTAGATGATGACGTTTAGGAAACCCTGAGAGTAATCCAAATAATGCAGTTTGGCTGCAAAAGCACATGAGAAATTGTTTAAAAATCCACTGTATAGTTAATTAACTGATTTTGTGTTGTCAGGAGCATTTGTTTGATAATTATTGACATTTTCCATGTATTGTCCTTGCAGCCAGTGTTGGCTGATGCTGCTCAAGTCCACCTAGTGATTTTGCTGGCATGAGGCTGAAGTGAATCAGCACCTGACAGATAAACAGAGGACCTGGGTTCTTTCTTCTGTTTACTTGCACACTTGGTAAACACACTGTAGCTCAGAATATTTTTGGTCATATCTAGTACCTGGATTTTTCTTCCACTGGGAATCATGAGCATAATCACTGCTTGAGGAGGAAGAAGAGTTTTGCCCGTGGGAACCTTGTTGATTTGATTGATGCCGAGGGCCAGGCATGCTAAGGGATTAAGGGTGGGACAGCTAAGCTTCCTAGGGAATGCCATTGTCCCTGATACCAGTTCTTCCCATGCCAGGGAAGAACATGGGTGTTAAGTTACTTTTGCATTTCCGAGAGTCGAATGAGTGAGGTCTCCACAGGTGAGATGCCACCTGTGCTTCTGTCTCTCCTGGACTTTCTGGAGAAAACTGTCTTTGAACATATTTGCAATTGTGCTGCTTGACTTTTAGCTCGCCTCAGTGTCTTGTGCCATTGCAAGGTGTGTCTGTCCTTACTTACCTGGCCTTATAGTCTCTTAAACCTCCCCTGCAGACAGGGAAAGTCCTAGGTCTTACACCTGCCTGCTGCTCTGCAGCTGCCTGTTGAGCTTTGTCCTCTGTGCCGAAGGCCTCCTAGAACATGTGACACCCATCGGTGTCTTCAAGTGTGGAGCCCAATGTTTCATTTTAGCTCAGTGTCTTCTAGTTTCTCTGTAAACCAATTTGCTTGGAACTGCCCTAGCCTAATTGCACCCCCCTGCTTCTGGCTGGTTTGTAATTAGGTTACAGCCGCTTGTACCCTTTTCCCATTCAAAGAGCAGGTGTAGGCAGGCTTAGGGGAACTGGGTGGAATAAAGCGGGCTGATGACATTTTAGATGTCAGTTTGAACTTGGCCTTCATTTTTCTTGTGTCTTTCAGGAAATGCCTTGGGAAGGCCATCAAATAAACACCAGTGGGCAGGGCAATGCTCAAACAATGAGGTTCTTTGAGTAATGTAGATCAAATCCATTTAAGATGCAGCGAGACAAAGTAGTCTGACAGAAGAGCTGGACCGCCTGTCACACAGCAATGGAGTTTCCCGAGCTCACTGCAAAGTTTTAGGGCTGTGTATCTGCCTTGTATCCATTTCTTATGCCCCTCCTTCTAGTCAGATAGCTGCAACAGGCTTACTTCAGCAACTGGGTTTCTTCAGCTATGTTTGGGAACCCAGACTGCCTGAATACCAGAAGATGAACACTGTAGGTACAGCAGAACTATTGATTCCCCTGAAAATTTGTCTTCTTTGCCGCCTCTGGGGCAGGGCAGGCTATGCTTGTGGTCTAGGCGATGGGACAGTTCTTGTATGCAGAAGACAACATATGTATTGGGCTGAATGACCTCTTCCAGCCTTTCCTAGGGCAGGGCTCAAGTTTTCAGCTCCATGGAGCTCACAGAAACCTGCCAGTCAACCCAGTGGGTGTAACAGGATGGGAGGTGGAGTCACAGGTGTGGTTAGGCATATTTTTTCCACTTTCTCCAAATTTGTGCCATAAAGAGATGCTAGCCTGTCAGGGTTGGGGCTATCCCCGTTGCTGTCCCACAGTGTGAGAGCAGGGCTGTCTCCTTGCTGCTGCACGTGTATGGACCTGGGTCTGCTGGAGCCCAGGCTGGGGAGAGAGCTTCCTGTGCTCCCTGCGAGGTCTCGTTAGACCCTCAGTTCATGCAAACAGTCCTTGAAGCCCACAGGGGAGTCTGTTCTTAAGGAGCACAGCAGCACTTGTGTGGTGGCAGGAAATACCTGTGGGTTTGTTTCACCTTTTTCTGCCTGGGATATTGGCCCCAGGGCCCAGTGCATGGGAAATGCTGCACCGTCCTGCCTGTAAAAAGCATCCCGTGTTGGTGTAAATGTAGATTTTGGTGGCAGGGCCGTGGAGAACCAGGCCTGCTGCTCCCAGCGCTGGTCCGCCAATGGCGTGTCCGAGGCTGGGCACGGTGCTGTGTAGCAGGCATGACAAAGCCATGTAAAAGCAGCTCACTGAAAGGCTTTCAGAAGTCAGAGCAGCCACAGAGCAGCCTGGGAGCTTGTCAGCTCCCTTGCTACATCTGCCTTACCATGAACGAGAGCCCCCGTCAGTGCTGCTTCACCCTGCTGTACCTCGGGCCCTGCGCCCACCCCACCTGCTCCGGACAGACCCCCAGACAGACAGACAGACAGACGGCCAAGGATGCACTTGCTCTTCCCCCCACACTTCTTTTTCTCCCCTTTTCCCTCCATGGCTTTTTGCTTTTAAAGGTTGCTGCTGACAAATCTATCTATTTGGGGCAAATTGTCAGTGAGAAACTTCCGCTCGAACTCTTTGGGACAAAACTGCCTCTTTGAAAGGGTAAATCCCGTTGCATGAAGGTCTGAACAATGGCCAAATGTGTTGCTGCTACTGCTGCCGCTGCTGCTGAGGCCGGGGCTGTGACAAAGAGCGGATTAATTGGTGCCGCGGCTGACTGGTTCGAGATGGCTCCACTCAGCCCGCGCTGCGGGGAGCCCCATTGACTGGGCCCCGAGTCCCACTTTTCACAAACTCCAAACAAAAGTCAATTTCTTTTTTATAAGGCGAGGGAAGAAAAAAAAAATCAGTTCATGTTTGAGCTCGGGAAGTTGACTTGTTGGATTATAGGGCGTCATGCTCTCTCTGTCTGTCTCTCCCATGCTTTAAAGTTGCTTCTCCCCCTACAAGAAGAGCGAGGGGAGAAAAATGGAAGCAGAAGTGAGCCGTCCCCATCAGCATGAACGTGAGCGTAGGCTCTGGGGATCAGAAGCTACCCAGCAGCCTGGACTATGTGACCGTGCTGCCAGGGGACCCAACCTGACCTCCTATCTGGTGGAGATAAACTTCTCCAGGCTTCTGATGCTGTTGTTGAAGGTGGCTGCAGCACGTTCGGTCCTTAGGTAGACAGCACTGTTGGGGAACGAGACTGTGCCGGTGTGATTGAAGTCAACATACCCATGTGGGACATTGTGACCAGCAAGGTCTCCTCCCCTGTTCCGACAGTGTTGGTGTTCTCATGTGAAAGCGGGCAACACAACTAGATGTCTTGTGTCCGCCGTGCGTGGCCTTGGGCTTCCCCTGACTCAAAGCAGGTCCCACCGGGGAATGCAGAATGAGGCTCCCAAGTGCTACATCCCATGCACTCATAGGAACTAGTTCATATATAGGAGCAATCAGAGGCTGAGAGAGACAAAAACAAAACAAAACAAAAACAAACCCAGGGGATTACTCCTGTTCATACAGATGTTAATAGCCATTACCAAGTTGGCACAGTTTCTGCAGCTGAGGTTATGCTGGAACATTTTAGGAAGTTAATCCCTGTAATTGCTTAGATAATCTTGTGGTATTTGTGATATCACTTAATCAATATTTAGCTCTTCTTTTGGAAAGAAATGATCCCCAAATACAAGAAAGAGGCTATTATCAGATGTAACTGCTGACCCTCTCCTCCTGGCGGTGGTATAGTATCAGATCTCCTAATTACCTGCAATTTATTTGCATATATTTTGTCCTTGCAAGGGGACATCTTACACTGGATTCTATTTCTCCCTTGTCTGCAGAGTGGACCCTTTGATCTGATGCTCACTAATTGCTTTGACACACTGCGGAAGTTGTAGTGCATCTAAGAGTTAAAGTTAATTTCCCCTTATTTTATTAAACATCATTTTTTGCAAGTTATTCTAACTTTAACAGGAAACACAGTGTGTTTTACCATCCTCGTTTTGCTGCAGACTGCATGGTAGGCAAACAGAGCATGAAACTAGGGTTGTAAGGAACAGAAAGCAGCAGTTTTAATTTCCCAGTTTGATTTGAAGTTCATGCTAATTCTCCTGTGTTACGTCTCTCTGTGATATCAGCATGAACCTCTGATTTTTTAAGGTACACGTAAACTGATTATGGATTTTATTCCACACACTTTCCAAGTGGAACTAACTTTGTAAAAATGGGTACAGTGAGAGCCGAACAGTAGGAACATCTGCTCATGTTTTCTATGTAACTCTGCAAGTATAGTCTAACTTGAAAAGAGCCTCTGGCTTCATTGCTGAGCTATAGGATTTAAAAAAAACTTGAACCTTTGACTGTGACCTTCACTATGCCACAGTATTTGCTTTTATTCTACACTATGTTCTCTGGCTTTCAGCTAACCTGACACTGGAAAGCCTCCACTATTTTCCCAGCCTGATCCTCTTTCTGTCTGTATTGTGTACCCATATATAGTTCAGAATTAATCCATCTCTAATTTTTTCAGTAAACACAGAGAGCCATGAAATCAACAGATCTGTAGAAAGGTCAAATTATTGGTTTCATTATTCTCCCTTATTTTCCTCATCACAAGAATCTATCAAGGAAACTATGAAGATATGAAAGGTGAAATCTCATATTTTACATTGTGTGGCGTTGATGTCTATAGGCAGCAGAGAGATCCTGTGCTGGGATTTTCCTTACTGTTGGATTTGGCCTTAAAATCTTCATGGTTTCCTAAGAGGAGCTTCATTAGTGTGCAGAAGACAATACAAAGAATTATCCTTTTCATTGTGCCCCTATTCTTACGCTTCTGGCTGTCAGCTACCAACGTCTCCTAAAACTAAAGACAGCAATTTTCAGCAAAGCAGCTGAGTTGTGGGGAAATCCAAGGGAAGGAACAGTCTGATATGTCAAAGGTGTTGGAAAAATCAAAGGGTAAGAGGCTGGAGAAGAGGTGGTTAGAATTGACTAGAAGGACATCATTAGTGATTTTGGAGAGAGCAATTCCTGCAGAGTGAAGTGGCTGAAAACCAGACTGCTGAGTGTCAGAGAGGTGAGTTCAAGAGAATGGGAGTAAACTAGTCATTTGAAAGGATAAGAGGTAAAGGAGATGAGAAAGGCATAATGGTATGTAGGGGAGGGCTGTTTTTGCAGGGACTTCAGAGGCTTATTTGAAAACAGAGGAAGAGGGGGTCCATAGAAAGAGTGTGCTGGTGAGTCTGGAGAAGAAAAGTGCTAAGCAAAGAATGAGTAGGGATGGGAGGAGGCTGAAGGGACACTGGCAGGGAGTGCTTGAAGAAAGGATTTTTTCTTTCTTTCTTTTTCCAGATGAAAAGATGCAGAGGGTGAGCACAAGGGTCCAAAGACATTCACCAGAGCCTGTGCAAGGATGAAATGAAGCAGTGTGGGGGCAGGCAGAGTTAGTGGTTATTGGGTGTGGGAGGGCAAGGGAAGTTGAGAGGAAAGTTGTGGATACCTATAGTCAGACCGATGGGCTAAAGGGAGGACAAAGCAAGACAAAGAAGTCAGAGCAGCAGCCAGAAGGTAACTGGAAAGTGCACAAGGTGTAAAAGGTGGAAACTGCCATGCAGAGAGGTGGCAGACCTTTTGAGCTGGCAGCTGAAACTTGAAGTTCTGAAAGTAGGACTTAAGCTGCAAGAGCAACGAGAGAAACCCAATCAGCAAAAATGAGGAGGAAGAGGAAGGGCTGCCAGGAACACACTAAAGGGCAGCAGCTAAGGAAAAAGGGAAGAAAGAGACCAGCACCACAGCTGGTGGACATAACGGAGTTCACAGTGAGGCAAAGAGAACTGGGGAGATGGCAGTGCTGTCATGTACCGGGGATTTTGATACATTAATCTAGTTTCAGGTGTGGCCATAAGGGTTTCCAAAACCTGTTGTCCTGCCTCAGCTGGTGTAATCAGGAAGTATAAAGGAGACTTCAAATAAAACAACAGCAGTGTTGTTCTCTTCATATCCCCCCATGCAGAAAGAGACTTATATTGCAGCTAGTAAGCTATACGTTCTTGCTGGCGTCTGGGAATCCTCAGAACTTCTCAGATATCAGGAATTTATCTTGGACAGATGGACCTGCTTCCTGAGCCTGTGCTGGTTGCTCCTTACCTAGAGAGTCCAGTATTCAGCAACAGGCTCTCCTGCTAGGGCTGTGCAAAGTGCTTTCCTTTCACTCCTGGTTTTCCCTTTGATGCCTAAGATCAACATACAGGCATCTATATCAACCTGGAGGCATTAAAAGTACCCGATTTCAGAGATAAAGCCTTTGTTCTCCCTACATCTTGGTTATTGCGCAGTGCTGAGCAGCTCAGCCACCCTTACTGCGTCTAAGACTCCTTTGTGGGTCTAGTCCAGCTCATCCGCAAAGATGTGGCAGTGTAAAGGGGACTGAAGAGAAATAAGAATATGAGTTACGCTTCTTTATATGACAAGAATCATGTGGATGGCTCTTGGCTTCCAAAGGAAGCAGGTCTACTGCATTAAAATTTTACGGTGATCTTTGCATTGGGTACTATGTTTGCTGGCGTAAGTTAGGCATAAATGAGGTAAAGGTAGAGATGATTTTCATGTCTGCCAGACTTGTTGATGCTATAATGCCTGCCAGGATGTCAGCGCACTGGTCTGCGCTGTGCTCGCCCCAAGCAGGGCCAACTGCTCAGCCACATTATGTGGACATGTGCAACCCCAGTGTGGGGACAGTGGGGTGTCTCTGAGTGAGAAGACAGGACTGCTGCAGAGCATCAGGGTGATCAGAAGTGGTCAAGCCTCCTGCTTCTCAGAGACCAGGCTGCCAGGTAGGGAAAGAGATGCTACCATTTTTCATGCAAGTTAAGCACTTTTGGTACAGAACCCACCAAAAGACAACGAATGCGCAGCTTTGCTCTGCTTTGTATGCAGTCACTTTTGAGAGCCAAGCTCACTCTAAACCTGTGAGGGCTGACATCTCTATGAGCATCTTCTCTGAGAAAGGTTTGGAGTATGGAGAAAGCCCACGTGAGCCTCTTGGGCTGGGAAGCTGGCTCATCCCACCCCTCAGGGCTGAGGAGGAGGCAAGGTGGACTTTCTAGTCCAGGTGACAATGCTGGAGTTGGAACGTTTGCAGCTCCTGAGGTCCACCTTCAGTCCTGTCAAGGCAGTTGGATAAAATGAACTATGTGCTCAGGACCTCGCTACCAATTTGACCTCAAAAAGATCATTTTGGTGTTGTGAGAAGACAAGCTAAATGGATTTCAGGAGCCCTGGTTTACATTCTCTGCCTGTAACTTCTTTTTATGGTTGTTTGTGTGAAAGTGTTGCTGTTTCTGGATAACAACTGAGAAAAATTTAACTCAACACTAACAAGGCTATCTGGTAAAAATAATTGATTTCCTCCAGAAAGGGATAGGCTGAGCTGGAGGGAGGCATCAGTCTGTAGCTGCTGCCTCTTTCAGAGACTGTGAAATATGACTTAGTGTCAGAGAGTCAGAAAGTTAACTCCACTTCTGGGTACACACAAACCCTGTGTGTTGTGTCAAGAAGAGAGATAATTAATGTCTTGGTTACTGTGAAATATTTCTACGGATCTTTTATTTACTTTGAAATAACAAGGTTTAAAGTGTCTGTTATGTTCATTACTGGGGAAGACGTCCTATGCTTTCTTCTACTGAGTGTCAACCAGGTTTTCCAAATTAATTAGTCATTGGATTATACAAAGGCTGTTAAAACAGTATTACAAGATACCTAAACTATTTTCATCAGGGCCCTCTGTTGTGCTTGGTATTGTATAAACAAATGGAGGAAATTAATTTTACCTGATTTTAGAAACCTGAATTGCAGAATTGGTTATCTTCATCTCCCTTTATGGTGAGAAAAAAGCATTTTTATGATGCATTCCTCAGATCTATTTTAGATTTTGATTTTTAGATGAGAAGAATTGCATCCTAAAAGGACCTATTTAGTAGATGTCCTAAAAGTAGCTGTCTGATTCCTGCCAGGTGAATCCCAGTGATGGTCTTTAAGGACCTTAGTGTTTAAGAGGGCAAAAAGGGCAAAGGATAGAAGAAAGGAAATACCATTATCTCCATGTCACAAGTGGGCAGCAGGAGTGCAGGGAGACTGAAGGTGGGATTCATCTGACCACAAAACTAACATTTGCAGTACTAACTGCAAACAGTCAAGTTTGGTATGTGGACTCTTCATAGACCAAATAAGGAAAAACTCTTCTGGGGCACAGTGCATCCATCCTATATCAGACATCCAAAAAAGGCACTTCTGGGCTAGCGGTGGTACGACTTCTTTCCTTCCACTGACTCTAAAGGGATCCAGTCTCTCAACGCTCAGATGCAGCTGTTGCCACACGGACATTAGAAGTCAGGTGAGATGAATCCCCAGCTCCATGTCATACAGGGGGTTTGTGCTGGTGCCTGAAAATGAATCCAGCTTTCCTGAGAACATTAACAATGACGGCCTTCTAGGAAAACCTCTTGCATTAGTACAAATGCTCCTTCCAAAGCAGAGACTGATACTGGGGACCTTGAGTGCTTTCAGTGCTGTGAGTCATCAAGCTGTAAAGGGCAATACTTAGCCATTGATGTGGGGTCACTTGTCTCCCAAAACGTCCGTCCTCTGGATGGCCAAGTAAAATATTGCCTGGTTGCAGTGCTCAGTCACAGTAAGGTAGAGCATTGGCCCCCAGCTGTCCAGAGGGAGGGAAGGTGTGCTTCTTTTTTCCTCCAGCCTGATCCCATACATGCTGTTCGCTTGTTTTTCCTCAACAACCAAACCTTAATAATGCCAAACTTCCTTTGGGACCTCACAGGCAGAAGCGTAGGGGACATGTTTAAATGAAGATACTTTTTGAAAGGTGGCATAGTTCAAATTTACTCTGAGATATGTATCCATGGCCAGGCTGTTCCTGCGACATAGAAGGGACACTTGGGAGGATGATTAATATACCTTGCACCACTTGATTGGAGAACAGAGCAAAGAAGCAGTAGGTACCACCTTACCTGCCAATTATTGTCTTTGAAAATGTACACATGGTGGCAGAATCAAACCATCAAAAAAAGAATTGGGCTATTTGAAAACTCAGACTTTGCCTTGGCATGCTGCATTTTGCATGTCTATAGCTTTCATATCTGATCAGTTCAAGGCCTTTTATTTTAATGCTACTTCAATGAAAAATTGCACCTCTAAAAATGGAGAAACTGAATTAAAGTGACCATTTTCCACTGTGAACCAACGGCAGCAAGGGATAAGACTGGAGACAGCCTGATTTTTGGGCCACCCTTAATCACCATAACATGCTTTCTCCTCAGTTAATCAACAGATTTCTCCAAGCTATTTTGTCCTAGATTTGGTTTTATTTATTTATTTATTTATTTATTTATTTATTTGATGTAAATTTTAAGCCTGGTACATTCTCTCCAGGCATATGGGTTGTGCAGTAAAATATTTGTGCAGGGATGCACATTCATGCTCTCTTCTACACTGCTCTGTTGTTCTATGCTGAGTAGAGAAAACTAAGAACAATTAATTTCATGTATCTCCCATAAGCCAAAGAAGCACTCGCAATCTTTACTTTCAAGAAGCAATTAACTTCAGGTTTATTAGTCAAGTCGTGCTATGAAGTTTCAATCTTTCATTGTACACTGTGAATTTTAATTACAATTTATTAAAATAATTTAATTGACTTCAGTCAATGGGCGTGAATGAGGGCAGAATTTCCCTGAGAAAGCTGTAGACAGAAGAAAAAGGCCACCCATCCTAAATGCCTTCTGCCTGCCCTTTTTTTGGTTGCATCAGACTGTTTGAAAGAGGGCTGCATTTATCATCTTTGATGCCTCCAGCTCAATGGTCAATTCATATTAGATTCCACAATAGGCAGTGAACCAAATTCATCTCTGATACAATTCCATTGACTTCAATGGTCTTACCACAGGGATTAATCTGGCCTGATATTATAGTATTAGACTACGTGTGTGTGTACTATTAGTCCAGACTCTTTGCTTGAGATCCTGACGGGGAAAAGCTGATAGCTGTTGCAGTTGTAATTTGCTCAAGAAATCCAATTCCTTTTGTTGACCCACTGAAGTTCACATTCCAAAAAAAAAAAAAAAAGACCAACCCCCCCTCCAAATTCCTAACCAATTTGAAACTGCAGCTGAATTTAGATGCATATTTGCTAATTTGGTTTATTATGCATGCAAATATTGGTATAAAAGGTGTTTCAATTATTTTCTAAGGCAGGGACCTATGCATTCTCTGCAGTCACAAAGAGTTTAAATGGAGTTATTTTTCCCTGCCTATAATCGTTCTCCCTTTTAAGTACCCAGGCAGAAAAAGTAAGTTTACTGCTTCTAGCACAATGGCTCTCTTCACTTTTAGGTTTGGGAGACCTGGGTGACCTACGAAAGTTAATTAGAAGGTTAACAAAGACTAAGGCAGAGTAGAATACAGCGCCTCTCCTCCAGCCAAAGATGTCATCCATTAATTAGGGAAATCGTTAAGGTGGCCTTTATTGAATCCATAGAAAATCGGCAGTTGGCGGTCGACAGTTTTGATCAGATTTTCCTCTCCCCAATAATACTACCCTTAATCGTAGCAGAAGCGGAGGGTTCGGGGCGGGACGGGAGGGGCGAGGGGGAAAGTGTGTGTGCGCATAGGGGGAGTGTGTGTTTCAGCGACATTACAGTTAAACAGCCGCCAATTGTGACGGCTTTGATTCTCAGGCTTACATGGCATACTTTGTCCATGATGTAATCTTTATTGAACCTGGAAGCTTGGGGGTGGGGGGCAGGGGGCAAGCGAAACTCGCTGCTGCTGCTGCCGCCGCTGCCGCTCAGCCGCAGGAAGCCCTGGGAGTTAATATTGCAGTCATCATAGGCAGAGCTGGCTGCTTTGGCATGGTAATACGCTATCTGACTCCCCTTCTCCCCGAGCACCACGACTGGCTGCTTCTAGCAACGAGAGCAAACAGCCATCTGCACAACAGACCCTTCATTGCTCCACGAATACATTCACTTCAAAGTTGAAGGGCCTTTTTGAAGACCTCAGATTTTTTTATACTCTTTTTTTTCCCGCTACAGTACCAAAGTGGTGTTGCTATGGAGAATTTCAACTGAAACGTTAGACAATCCCGGCATTTCAACATGTATATTTTTTAACCTACTGGGAGAATTGGCGGGGTGGTGATCTTTACCGGCTTACTTTTCACGTTTTTCCTTACATGTTGAACAAACTCTGCCAAGGACAGTATTTACAGCAAGCGTGTCTGGTGTTTTAACCGAGAAAGTGACCTAGCATGGAAGAAGTGCTCTGTTGGGACATAGGAAGCCATCACCTTCCAGAGGAGGAAGGCAAGGACAAGGGTGACCGCAGTTTGGGATATTTACGTTAAAGCAATGCTGTCCCAGCTTCGAAGTCCTGAAGCTTATGGTTTGAGGGTTTGAGAAAATGTGGAATCAAGCTGTTAGAATGTTTAAAGGTCTATATCCTATGCACCACATGGTACAAAATATGTTAGAAAGATTCAAAAAATAAGACAATTGGATGAATAATAGTTTAATTGACTGGTCTTCTTCGGAGAAATTACACAGTTTCAGGCCATTAGAGACTAACAAGCTACTAAAAAATTCTTGCACTTCCTCTTGCATTTCGTATTCTGGTGAAATGCTTCTTCATGGTAGCATGAAGTTCTCTACCATAAAGTATTCAAATGTTAAATACCAAGAGAAAATGGCTACATTTTAGAACCAGGTTTCAATCTGAAATGCACAGGGTACACTTCGGCCTTATTGCTTATGTATTTTTGTGCACTGTGGTAGATACTGTTTTATTTTTTTATACAACTTATAATTCAAGACCTCCCATAAAATATTTCAGCCTTTACTTTGTATTTTAATACATACAATATGTCACATTGAAAGCAAGTGTCAACACAGAAGCAGTAGCAAAGAAATACCAAGCTTCCCATACACTCCATGCGACCCCCAGCTTGTCTGCATCCTTCTTCCCATGTCAAAAGGGAGACGTAGCAAGGTTTACTCCATGAGTAAGGCTTTCTCCGTGCTTTGAACAGCTCACAGAGAACTGTGGTTCAGCCTGGAGAGGTGTTGTGTTCCCACAGCTCTGTTTTGGACCTTTTTCTCTTTTAGGCTAAGAAACAAACTAACTCACTCATTGTGTAGCCACTGAGGTCTCCAGATAAAGTGCTATAAGAGTGCCACACACTATTATTCTTTTATTACAAAGCAGCAGTAGCTTTTCAAGAGTTACTGTGGATTTTTATATGTTTTCCTACTGCCTTTTGTCTTCTAGTAGAGGTCCTGTGGTTTTGAGAGCTTCGGCCTCTGCCTAGAGGAGAGCTCCTAAATTTAAGGTGGCATCTTTAGGAGGCTTTGGAAGTCATTCTGGGTAGGGGAATGCAGGGTTCCTGTTGCTTAGATGTATTTTTGTATCACTGTAGCTTCCATATTAAAATATGCATGATGGTGGAGAGATGGTGTCACTGTTAACTTCAGCACTCTTGTGATGAATCTCCTGGCAACATTGAATAGCGTTTGTACAAAGCGCTGGTAAGCATTACTCATGGAGATGCTGTCTGGAGTAGGGACACCTCCCTCAAGGGTGGGAGGAGATTCTTGAAGCTATGGCTATAAGAAACATATGAAGGATGAGAAGGTGACTTACAGATGTTTTCTTCTCAGCCAATGCTCCTGGAGTTGCAACCTCTTTTTGATATGGAACTTTTCTGGATTTTTCACATGATTTTTTTCACCTGGTGGCTGTGACTGAGAGCAAAACAAACACAGATCATTGCACACACAACTTGGAAGTGATTTTGTAGTTAATACATCTTCAAGAAGGCTGGTAAAGGGTGCATACAATTATTAATTTTTAACTACATTCAATATAAGAACACCTATAAGTGAGAAGGGGGAAAGGGTTTTGTTTGTTTCTTTGTTTTGTTTGTTTCTTTGTTGTTGTTGTTGTTTTTCTGGAGTGACTGGAAAAGATTAGAGCAGGCTGCCCTCAACACAAAGCAAAGGAAGTTCAGTTAAAACCATACTTCAGTTCTATCACCCAGTTCTCTGGATGTCCATGAGCCTGATTGTGGCTTCTACTGCATGTGCTCCCCTGCCATCTTCTCTAAAAGCATCATTAGGCACCTAATCCTGTTTCTGTATCCCGAGTGTCCTTTTATATTTAGGGGGGACAGAAGAACACTTGCAAAACAAGTTCTTTTCACCTTTTTCAGACTCCTACACCAAGATGAGGTGAACTGTGCACTGGACATGTCTATTCCCCACCTTGGAGTATAAAGGGGAGCTGGACAACTTTATCTGAGTTAGGCTCAACCTTGAAATTGAGCACTGTAGCTAAACCAGAAGCATTTTCTAGTAAAGGGACTCTAGTATGTCTAAATTTCAGTGTAACAGCTTGTGGGAGGTTGTGAGCTAAACAGGAGGAATAGGGAGCTGCCAGATCAAGGAAAATCACTTTTTGGGTTTCTCAAGAAGTTACCCAATTTATATTTTTAATAAACATCTGGGTGCAAAACAAAGCAACATTAGCTAGTCAGAGAAGGGCAGGAATATCCAACAGGAAGAGCTGATTGCCTTTACAAATAGAAAAGAGATGATTTGTAACTGTGGATTGTAATTGTGGATTGTAACTGTGCACTTATGGATGAATCAGAAGGAATTCTGCTTGAAGCCAGAAGTTTATTACTTAGAAATGCTAAGGGGGGAGAAAAAAGACCTCCTGTTACTGACCATAAGACACTAGAGTTATAGGGTTGCCAACTAGGCAAATGCAATTCTAGGTTATATCAAATGAGCTGTTTCCAGTGGAGAAAGAAAAAACAGCAATGCTGTGCTCTGCCATGCACTGAGACTTCCTGTGGAATTCTGTGAACAAAACCTGCAGGAATTGAGGATATCGCAAATGACCAAAATAAGGTCTAAAGGCTCAAGAAAAGAGCATGAGACTTTGCTGAAGGGATTAAAACAACATCTGAAGGCTGTGCTGAAAGGCTTGGGAGATGGCCTGAGACTGGAGGTAAAATTTTTGGGGAGCAGCAGAAACTGGAACAGGTTCAAAACAGATGAATAAGGAACCAGTAACCAGATGGCTGAGGACCAGCAGCTTTTCCGGGGACAGGGGAGGCCAAGGAATCTTTGGCAAGCCTGGAGGTTACTAACCGAGCAGGACTGCAGTGAGGATTCAAAAAGCTAAAAATACCAACAGCACAAGGAAATCAGAAAGTTGCAGAAGTCAGAAACCTGATGTGGAATTAAGGCTGTTGGAGGACTTGTATTGCCTAGTCTCACTGTTACAACTGCAGAAACCGAAAGGGAAGAAGTCAGACAAACCATCCCAATATATAAAAAACTGCGAAACAAATTGCAGTGAACAATCTGAGGAGGGAAGCCCAGAACCCTTTATGTCAGCATTCAACGTGCAGCCCAAATCAATGACAGAGAAAATGGGCAGCCATAGCGTTTCCCAGGAACCAAACCATTCTGAAGCCTTNAAAAAAAAAAAAAAAGACGGGGTTATCCACACCGTTTCCAAGCCATGACACAGAGCGTGAAGTCAGAAACCAGTCCCGTAGGCTGGGGTTCGGCGGGTGCCTCGGAGAAGAGAAGGGAAGAACCCACCTCAGCTGTGGGGGAACCTGAGGAGCCGTCCTTCCTGGCACTCCTCCAGCAAGAGCTGCCAAGATGCTTTGGCAACGGACCAGTTCGGAGGGACTCAGCTGGACTTGGCGTGGCCTGCAAAGATCAGTGAAAGGAGGCCGAAGCTGCTCGGAGAGGTGCTGGAATTTGCCCCGGGGCTCGGGTGCAGCTATGCAGTGAAAGGGGACATCGCTGGAGGAGGGAGGCAGGACACCGTGGTTGTGGGAGACGGCCGATAGGCAGGATGGGAGTCCTGCTGGTGATGCTTCTGAGCGACAAGAAGAAACGTTACGATCTGTTTGTGAAGCGAGGGAAATGGTTGCTAAGGGAAGCAGCCCTGCTAACTGCTCACTTAATGGGGACAGGTAGGGGAATACCGCGTTCAGGGCAGCTGGGACCATGGCCAAAAGGAGTAAGTGGTGATACCCAGTGAAAGCCCTTGCTCAGCTTTCAAGGGGAAAAGGTGCAGCTTGCAGGTGACCTGCAAGTCAAACTGTGGAAGTACAAGGGTCACTGCTACCTTAGGTGGCTGTGGCCAAACAAAACGTGTGAGGGGTTGCCAGCTCCAGGGAACAGTGGCCACCAGCCGAGCATACAGGTTGTTGGGTGGGCATGGGCTGAAGTGAAGGGAGACCATGGTGGGGACTGTGCAGCCTGCTCCACAGCTCGTTGTGGAAGGCCGTCTCCGAATGTGGGGCCTAGCTCCAGCAAGAGCTCACTGATGCCCTGGAAGATGTTGCGTGGATAAGGTAGATGAGCTGAAAGCACCTGATCTGCAGGGTGAAGGTGACCTTACCAACAGGAGAAGGTGTTATAACACAGTCTGTACTCTGCCAGTACGAGAAAGCTGAGAAGGATCCCTTAGGGTCTGGGAAACCTTGGCAGTGAGTGCTCCTGGGCATCAGGGGTGGCACGTACATAGGCACATTGCTGTGGAGCAGCAGTGCAGCTTTGGAGCTGATGCCATGATCCCTCCCACCTGCTGCGGGTTGGCTCGCTTTGCAGAGCTGCTGTAGTGCGTGTGAGCTCATCTCCTGTTGAAGAACACAACTTGTGAGGCTCAGGTGCCCGCTGAAAGCCCTCCCAGCATTCAAGTTGCACAGGTCAAAACCTTCATCTGGTTAGCTCAGACAGCTGCCAACCCCTTCTGTGGTGTGGATGTTTGGTCCAGAGGACCGGGCTAAATGTTATGTGGAGGCAAACCCCCAGGCTGCATGCACTGTAGATTTGGAGGCCAGTGATGGTTTCAGTCCCCTGTTGAGCCAAAGTACTTGCTAAAATGGACACAGACAGAGGATATGGTAACAGTGCAGTTGTGATCTATGGGCAGCAAGTTGAGAAAAGGTGAGTGCTGGGTCAGAATGTCTTTTAATGGCTCTAGTTAATGAAAAAAAAGAAAAAGACTATGAAGCTGTGCCTCTGGTGAGGGTTCAAGGCTGGTTCCTCTGCGTCCTGAGGTCACTGGTTTTACTTCTTTGTTAAGACTCAAGTGTTATCTTTAGAGGCATTGAAGCATTAAGCAGCCCCACTTTGTTTAGGGAAAAGGTGTTTTACAGACCACTGAAAAAAAGTACCGAGGGGACCTAAAAGTACTTTCAGCAGTAATTTTGATGTCATCCACAGGTCTGGTTAAAGACGAGGATAGTGCGTAACTCAGTACGGAGCAGAACAAGCTGAAAGAAATAATGCTGTGATATGTGCAGCCATTGCTGTGAGCAGGTAACACCCTGGATATTGCAGCAGTTCAGCCTGGTTTCCACACTGGGTTTTAAGAAAAATTGGCAAGTGGCAGTGGAAGCAAAGAGCAGGGGTGGAGGGCAGGAGACAGCCTTTCTACTGCGTCAGTAGGCAGCACTTGAAAGTGCCGGCTTCTGGCTGACACCAAGTGATCTTGGAAGCGGTCACTGCAAAACAGGTCCCCCTCAGCCTGCCTGCTGTACTGAGATGGCTCCAGGCACGCTCGGGGCTGCTGGTAAGAAAGACTGCATTTACAACCAGCCTGGGATCAGATCAAGGCTGCCACTGAGCCGAGCTTCCTGGAATGAGAGTTGCCCCAAAAAGAGGTACCTTCTCATGGACGCGCAGCCCCACAAGAGAGAGTTTTCTCTCACAAAAAGAAAAATATGGCTGTGCACAGGGCTTGGCAGTTCCCCGGGCAGTCACAGATGTGCAGAGCTCTGTGGGGCTCTGAATTTACTACGAAGGCTTTGCCTTTGGATTTGCCAGTATGGCAGAGCTGTTACATGAGCTGGGTGAGAAAGAGAGACCACCACAGAGGTGTGTGAGAGCTGCTGCTTTCAAATTTAGGGTTGCTTTTGCCTTGGCCAATATCAAAACCCTTTCATGCAGGCCCAGACTCTAGTCCCTGCAGACTGGATACTGCTCTGAATCAAGAACACAAGGAATTTATAAAGTTGAAGACTTAATACCAGTGATGTTCTAAATAATCCAGAGACCTTGTAAAGAGGAATTTGGAGGGGCAGTTTGCCTGGAAAGGGGAGAAGTGGTGAGGTTTTCTAGTCATGTCCATGTCCTGCAATAAGAAAAATGCTACAGACACCTTGTCCCAGCAGCCTGGTGGAAGTGAGCTGCAGATGTTGCCCTGAAACACATTGCTCAGCAGAGGTGCTCTAGAGGGTAAGATTGTCTCTCCACTTCCACAGTGTATTCAGGTGCAAAGGCTTCTGGTGCATGCCATGAATACCACTAGACATAGGATTAGAGATGCCAGAGAAATGCAAATATTTCCCAAAGGCCATGCCTTGGAAGTAGCATGTTTGGTAACTAGAAAATCTACTGGCAAATGTACTCATCTATGAGTACTGCAGAACTGTCATTGCAACAAAGATCGAGGGGAAAATGATGTAAAAGGTGGTAAAACTTATCCAGTGATGGCTCTGGTACAAGCCGATGATCCTAAATCAGTTCTGATCCATAGAGGTGTTTTGAAACTGCCAGGTATTTGGTGAATGCAAAAATGTTAGGCAAACCTCTGATTTATGCTGAGTAAAGAACCAGAAAAAGAGCATGTGAAATCTGGCAAGAAATTAGCAATTTGCAATAATAAAGCTGTTGGGACAGAACAGGCTTACAGGGGCAAAGAAGAAGCTGGTTAATGGTGTATAGAGAAGGAGTGTAGAAAAGGAAGCCCAACTCTTTCAGTCTTCTGAAATTCTGCAATCAGGAACATCCCAGATAAGGGAGAGAGTCTGCTGCATGGCTGCACATGGCACACACACAACACACATTATACAGCTGAGGACTGTAGGTCACGTCATCAGCTGGGAGAAATCAGCACAGCTTCATTTACTTTCATGGAACACCACCAGTTCCCCCCAGCTGCAGATTTGGCTCCTCTGTGCCCTTCTGCTCCGCGAAGGGAGCTGTTTTTCCCAGCAACTTTGCTTTCTGGGTTTTGCTGTTGCTGTGGGGACTGGGAGAAAAGCAAAGATGTGTCCTCCTGGAGCGGACCTTGGAAGTAGCTGGGGAGATGCCTCCTCACACAGCCACCCTCTGCCACCTTCTCCCGTGCCAGAGATCAACACAGCACGCTCAGTTATGGCAGTTCTCCTGCCTGCTGCTGTGGAGCAGCAGTCAGCCTCCTGACTCCTGTAAAACCTCAAACTTAAGTTTCAAGAAGAGGGAGTTTTTGTTTATTTGTTCAGAGAGAGGGAAAAAACAAGAGCTGCAATGGAGCCTCGAAGGTTACCTGTGTCGTGATCAACTCAAGTCTCCATCTGCCTCTCCAGATCACGAAATTAAAGCGTGTCTCAGAGCAAAGAAAATGTAAAGCCACCTGCTGCGGTGGGAATGGATGAGGGGGAGGGCTGGGTAAGGAGATGGTGTCAGGGATGGCAGGGGCGATGGAGAAGAGAAATCTCTGTGCAGAAGCAACACCTGCAAGTCAGCAGTTCCCTGCTCCACACTCGCTCAACAACACTTTCTGGCACATCAGGATGAGGCACCATGGGGTACCTGCTCCTTACCTAGCCCTGCAGGAGCGTCTTGGCTGCTGGTCCTGCTGTCCTTGCACAGCCCTCTGTGCACGCTCAGATACAGAGACCCAACGGAGGTAGAGGCTGGCAATGAGAACGTGCCACTTCCTAATCGACGGACCGTGCTCTAATAGGCTGCAAAACAAACGCTACTTCCCGCTCTGCCATATTGCTTACCGAATCACCGCGTAGCAAACAAAACGAAAATCCAGGCTTTCCAGGTCATGAACTCCAGGCTGTGGGGGCCGTGCCAGCTCTCTCCAAAGCGCCGGGCACTGCAACGCTCCTGGTGCCCGTGATGCTCCCCAGCCCGCTGCCCCACGGAGCACCCCCGGGCTCCTGGGGGCTGCTGCCCGGGCAGCTGGGGAGGATCTGCTCTGTAACTCCGGTGGGCTTCGGGTCGGGTTTATATTCCTTTTGAAACCTTTGCCACATGTGCAAACAAGTTGCGCTGGGTGGTGTAATTTGAAACCGAAATTAAATTAAGAGGTGACGCGCCAACAGCGTACACAAAACAAGGGAAGTGTTTCCAAATCACAAGCTGGGGAATGAGGAGTTTTTACATAATAGCAAAATTAGGGTTTGGATGACTGGTATTCTTCAACAAACTTTTCAGAAATATTTCCTGGAGCAAACCCAAAGAGAGAATCCTCATTTACCCTATTCCTTTCAGAAGTAATTGAATTCACTTGTTTAGGGTTTCTGCCTCCTCCACCTTTCATTCAGTGGTGATGTGAATTCTGCTAATCTCTCTACAAAACAGTCAATCTCCCCTAGTCTCACTAACCATCATTCAGCCACCCAGTAATGCAAAATTGCTTTGATCCTCTCCATTTACTTCACCTCCAAAAAAAATGTCTCCATTAAAAAAAAAAATAAATCTTTAATAAACTTTGCCAACAAAAGAAACCTGTGCGGATAGTTCAGCAGCTTTTTCCCCCTGCAGTGGGTTGTTTGAGAAACCCAGGGAGTTAAGGACGCTGCAAAAGTGGCTCACAGCTTTGGGAATGGGTATACAGCATGTGCCCAAAATGCTGTGTCCAGAATGCTGTGTGTCCAAACAGCTATGCAAGCCACGGAAAATTATGTGGAAGAGAAGAGGGAAAAGGCAGGGAGCAGATTAGTGGGCACTCTTTCTGGACACTGCATTTACAACTAAACCTCTGTTACAGATTTTTTCAGAGTGCAGCAGTCCTGCTGCATGCAGCTACCCAGCACTGTGTTCACCCTGTATTAAGCAGGAGGGTGCTTTCGGCATCTCTGCAGGGAGGAGGCAGGAGCACCATCTCCCCAGGGGATCACTGCACTTGCTGGTCACCTGCAGACTAGCTGGAGCGTGCTCCCCACATTTTCCCGGGGCAGTTTATGGCAGCCTCTCCGCCTCCGCTGCCTCTATTTTCACTGGTGCGTATTCAAATATTCGTTGTTAAAGCAATCAGGAAAGTTAAAATATGTTCTGAGAAAACACATCCACGGCTCCTTCTCTGTTCTCCTTGGGAAAAGATCAGAATTGCAGAAACTGTAAAAAATATTGTAGTTCTGTCTGACAGGGGATACAGGAAAACGAAGCCTTCCCAGCCCTCATTTTCTCAGATTCTGTGGAAGCCACAAAACCAGGAATTTCTTCATACAGAGAACGGATGCTTTTTCTCATTCCTGTACATCCCTTGGAGCAGAGCACAGCTAGCCTGATGTACCAGAAATCTCCAGTATCTCTGTGTCGAATTTACAGGCTAATTTCCTTCTGCTTACTGTCCCAGCCCAGTGATCATGAGAGCTGGTGTTGTAAAATACTCTGCAACACCTGGAAAAAAGTTGCAGTGCTTTGAAATGGTGTAGCGCCCTTCAGCTGAGACCGGCGAGGCGCACCGCGAACCCTCGGGGCAGATCCAGGGAAGGCTACGAGTGGGCCATTTTGCTGGCATGAAACGCACTTCCATTCCACGCACAACCATGTGTCTATATGTGTGCTTTTATTTTCCTAGACACATTAGTTTTAGTTATTTATCCATTTGTGCTCCAGATAATTACACGCTGCAGATTCAATTGGATGCAGATTTATTCTTCACTTCCTGTCCTAAATTCTCCGCAATTAAACAGCTGCTGTGTGCTTGGTGTAATAAATTTACACAAAATCTGTGGTGGTTTGGCATAGCAGAAAGGTTGCTTGGCATGGGCTCAGGATGGCTACGTTACGTATAACTGGCACCCCCTGAGCGGGTCATGGTGAGAACCACCCGGAGAACCTGCCACTTGCGGGATGGAAACCCATACAAATCCTTAACTTGTTTTACCTGGCTGTTTCGAATATCCTCTCCCAGTCTGAAAACAGAATTTTCTCAGCTTTCATGGGTTCAGTCTTTCGGGAAGACCTAGATGGAAAGGAACAAATTCCTCAGGAAGCCTCCATCTGCAGAAATACCTCCACACCGTTTTGCCAGGTGGAGCTTTCTCCCGCTGCTCTGCTGAGAAAGCCAGAAAATACAGGACTGGGCTCTTTGACATATTTCTGCGTGTGCCATGGTGTTTTGCAGCATTTTGCATTGTCCTTGAGCAAATGCGGATCAGGTGGTGATCTCACCCTTCGTAAGGGAACGCGGAGAGCAGCATCTCTTGGTCCTGGCTGCCCTACACCCTGTCCTGATGCCAGAGCCCTGAGTCAGACAGCTCCCTTCAATGTCTGCCTGTCGCCCCCGCAGTGTTCCCGTCCCTGTGTTGCAGAGCCCAGCCCTTTTCGGGGAGCAGCTGTAAAGCCAGCTAGAGCAGGGCCCTCAGAGTGGCATCAGCGATGCACTTCTGTTTATGAGCGAGCACACATGTCTTTTTGTTTCCTGATACCTCCTGCATAATGAAGTCAACGAGAGTTAAACTCCTCAGCTGTGATTCACATATTCATTAATCTTCTGTAATAACAAGAACAAATTTTTACAGCGCATACAGTACGCTTATTACTGACATAAACAACTTAGTGCATCCAAAAACAAAAAAAAAGTGTTGCGGGAATTAGGTCCCATTGTATTGAACTGAAGGGAAGAAGAGTAAGAGAAATCTGCTTTGCAGTGCGGGCTGGGCTCAGACGGCTGCAGTGTGGCTGTTACACCGCGGTGATTCTGGATGTGCTCAAGAGAGCCAGCCTCATGGCTTCCACAAGTGTCATCGGGGCTTGCTGAGGCCCCGCAGGAATTAACAGGGATTTAGCAAACCCTGGGAGCTGCTAAGAAATGCCTATAGAAGCAGCGCATCTGGAAGCAAGAGAGATGATTTATTTAACTCATCGGTGCAGTGGTGAAACGATGCCCAGGCAGGAGCAGAGAGCAGACCGTGCTGGGTTTCTTCAGTAGGAAACCCTGAGGCAGCTCCTTTCTGAGATCACCCTGCAGGCTGCCTTTCGGGGTTGCACATGAAGGGATATCCCTCCTCGCATTGCATGACTTTGAACTTGAGCTAGGGGCAGGAGCACAAGAAACATCCCCTCTTTCCACGCTCTCCCCAGCCTGTGCCTGTATTTCCTGCGGCCATCTATCCCTTCCCTGGGAATACGCCTGTTGCTTCACTTAGATGAAGGACGAGCCCAGCACCCCATTGGCCCTTGGGCATTTTAGAAAGGATCATTTGCCATTTCCCAAACCCCTTTGACTCGGGTCCTGCTCAGTTTATACAGGATTTTCCCCATTTTTCCCCCCAACCGAGTTAAAGAGGAACAGGATCAGGCCTGTGTGCAATACTGTGATACACCTCGTGCTTTCTGCTCCTGAAGGCTGAACTCTAACCCACGCTTTCTTCCCCCTGTGAAATGAAGTCGGAATTACCAAGGCTTGGGGTCCAGTTACGAGGGAGCTCTGGGCTGGATAAAAATACTGAGCCGACGGGAGCTGCAGCCCGCAGGCTGCTGGATCAAGGCTGCCTGTAAAGATGTGCGGAGAGCAGCACCTCTGCGAAGGAGGCCGACGTGTTTAGTGACATAAAGTGGCTTGACTGTTAGCTTCTTTTTTTTTTCTTTCTTTCTAAATGACAAGACATCTCTGCTCCCCTCCAACTCACCTCACCCTCCCAGCCACCCCTTCCCCCTAGATGCTTGGTGTTTCTTCTTTTTAGAGGGAAAAAAGAGAGAGAGAGAGAGAGAGAGAGAGAGAGAGACATTTTCTTTCACACAAGCCCTCAGAATTACAGTTCATGAACTATTCAGTAAACTGACCGGCATGAACCTCCCTTCAACGGCCTAATCTAAGGGGTGGATCTATGTGTTTTGTTGCTTGTCAAAAACAATCACTGCTCGGCCCATTACATTTACAGCACGTCGTCCTTTAATTGGTGTAACAC
The DNA here is from genome assembly GCA_013399115.1 of Anseranas semipalmata. Taxonomy (NCBI): domain Eukaryota; kingdom Metazoa; phylum Chordata; class Aves; order Anseriformes; family Anseranatidae; genus Anseranas; species Anseranas semipalmata. Next base: position 473,921 of record VXAA01007167.1, on the reverse strand, counting down.
ACTGAGGGCTGAAAGGAAGAAAGTCCTACAAAAGCCCCCGAGTGAATGAACCCTGACTCACACAAAAATACTCTTCAGAAGTTCAGAGCTGGGCACTAACAAGGGAGGTAGAGAGTTAGCTTGAAAAGGGGTTAAGTTCAGAAATGTGCCACCTTGAAGACCCTCCCATCAAAGCCATGATAGCATTGACAAGATGCAGGGGAAAAAAGTTAATATTCTGGCCTCTGGGGTTTTAAGGAAGGGAGGGGGGAGGACTGGGGATTCTGCTCCGCGCCCCTTCCCGGTGTAACCCTTTTCGCTTCGGGGGCATTCGCATTGTGTCTTTCGGCTGCCTAAGAAAAATACGAAAGGAGGAAGGAGGAAAAAAAGAAAAAAAAAAGAAAAAAGGAAAAAAGGGAAAAAAGGGAAAAAAAAGGAAAAAAGGGGAAAAAAAGAAGAAACCAACGACGAGAAGCGAGATGCGGCACAGCCCGGCCGGCGGAGCTAACCCCGCCCGGGGACAAAGCCTCCCCCCGCCGCTTCATGCCGCCTCCCGGCCCTTAATGATTAGACTAATTAACAAAATCGATGTTTGAACGCCCGAAGCCACACCTCGGGGGGAGAGGGGCGAGGGTGCCGGGGCCAGGGCCAGATCTGAGTCCCAGCGCCCCCGGGAGCCCCGGCGGGGCGGCGGCAACGGGGCGAAGGGGCCCGGGGGGTCCGGGCCGGCCGCGCCGCTCCGCTCCTCCGGGAGCCTGCCCCGCTGGCACCTCTCCTTCTCTTCTCTTCTCTTCTCTTCTCTTCTCTTCTCGTTTTCTCTTCTCGTTTTCTCTTCTCGTTTTCTCTTTTCTTTTCTTTTCTTTTCTTTTCTTTTCTTTTCTTTTCTTTTCTTTTCTTTTCTTTTCTTTTCTTTTCTTTTCTTTTCTTTTCTTTTCTTTTCTTTTCTTTTCTTTTCTTTTCTTTTCTTTTCTTTTCTTTTCTTTTCTTTTCTTTTCTTTTCTCCTCTCTCCCACCTCTTACACGGACTGTTGCTACCGCGGGATTTTTTCTCTCTCCCCCCGAAGATACAATAACTATTTTGATGTAAATGGCGAGCCTTGGGTGGGTCCCTGGGGTAGAGAGTTAATGATTCTCCTTACACCGGGCTGCGCTTTCACTTTTCCTGCGCGCACCGTGTTAATAAATTAATGCACCTTTCATTACTCCTACATGCATCAAACCTCAGCCCTGCGTTTTCCGGACTGACCCCCGTTCCTACACTTTTGTGAGCAAGTTGCCCCCATGCTAAGGCCGGGGCACTTTTAAATGCGGCCCCATAGTCCTGCCCAGGTTTGTAATCCGTCAAAAAGCCGTTGATTGCTGCAAGCGTTACTTTTCATTAAGAAAACTTAGAAGCAATTTGGAAGAACCCTTCTCAATGAATACATTTACCCCCAAATGCTTTTTATTCTTCGCCTATACTTGATGAGTTTCTCTGGCACAAATCAGTTCTTACAGGCACAGAATGGGCAATCCCCTGATCCCCATCAATTGTCATCCAGAGTTTGGGCCACTTTGACCGCCAATAGTGGGGAAGTCAGAGCTAATCCTCAGAAGGAATCACGGGAAAAGAAAAGCAACAATAACCAAGTCAAGCGTAAAAAATGAAAGAGAAATCTCTATTATCACTCACTACATTTCCCAGCGATGTACTGAAAAAATCAGCTCGTTTGTCATTCGAGTCAGACACCCGGAGAAGAATATGGGGTCGTGGTGGGTTGGTAGACTCACACGACGTAAGGAACAATATTTTAGAGCGAAAGGCCTCTTCATTTGCCAAATCCTCCTCACATCCGCCATAACCATTAAATACAGACTGACTTTATTCTGTATGGGAAGAACAAGGGGAAAGGAGCCTCCAGCCACATAGCCAGACAAAAGTCCCCAGGGCCGGGGACAGGGGAGCCGAGGCGGGAGGAGAGCGCGGGCTGCGTGTCGGGGAGCGCGCGTGGGGGCGAGGGGCTGCGTGGGGGCGTGGGG
>VXAA01007167.1:433885-461301 GCA_013399115.1 Anseranas semipalmata | reverse complement strand
GGGGGTGCGTGGCTGCGGGCCGCCCCTGGGGCCCGGGGCTGGGTCTTGCGTTCCGCCGCGGTGTCCTGCTGCAAGCGGCTCCGCGGTTTAGGTAGCTGTGGTGCGAAGAAGCATCCCTTTCTGCCCGCTTGTCACGCGTTGTCTGCCTGCTCCCCCTCGCCCGTGTTCTGGTGTCGGGAAAGCCAATGGACGTTCACTCGATGTTTGTCCTCTCCAGGGCAAGCGTCTAGCCCAGGAGGCTGTTGTTTGAGTTTGGAAACCTGTAGCATGTTTATTGTTCTCCTCTCGAAGCTGTTCCGTAACACCTCCGATTGGGTCGTGTGGAGGTGAGGGACTGAGCACGTAATTCTCGCTTTTATGTGATGTCTTGCCTCGTGAAGGGTATGGGCAGAACTCAGCTGAAATGCCTTGCACTTCAGGGCGGAGGTCGTCTCTGGGATACTTCCAGCGGGATGTTTTGGCTAGGAGTAGGTTGCCAAACGAATCCCAGTGCTTAAAATGCGTATGGACTCATTACAGCTGTTGTTCTGGAGTACTGGCAGCCTGGGAGGGCTGGTTCAGTATCTCATCCGAAATGCAAGTCTGTATCGGAAAGCGTTTGGCTTTCCTTCTGGCCATGGATTACCTGACCAAAGAAATAAGGGAGGTGACTTCTTGTGACCTGAGTCCTTGATCATAAATGATCAGATACCTGGTGTTTTTAATCTTCCGATCCTGCAGTAATTACACTGCAGCAGGGAAGAAGCAGCCAAGTTAAGTTTTGGACTTCTCTGAAGAGTACAATCCTCCTCACTGGGCTTATTAAGTAAGTTAGGCAAACATCTTTAAGGAATGATATAGTTCTGCCAGATCCAAACTGGGATTTAAAGTGCTTTTTCTCACTCGGGAGTCAAGCTGGTGAGGAAGTCTCACAGTTTGAACTGTGCTTCATGAAGCAACTGGGGAGTTTCCTGTGCAAACAACTTTCTTGCATATCCGTATGTCACTTAGTAGAATTGAAAGTGTGGGAGTTACCAGAAGTGGCAATATTAGACTTCTGCTGTTGTGTCTCAAGGGAAAACTTACTTATTAAAAAAGTAAACCTGTTTGAACAAAGAAAGGTGCAAACTGGATCTCTCATAAAGCTGTGTAAGCAACATGCTTCTCGTTAAAGAAATTCTTTTCTTGCATGTCCCATGTTGCTTATCAAAGAGGCTTTTGGCAGCTTTGGCAATTTTGAGGAGCGCTTAAGGCAATTTAGCAGCTAGAAACCAGGAACTGGAGCACAGGAGTCAGGTGACTGGAGAGCGTGGTTTTGTATCAGTGATTTGGGGGAGAAAATAAAGCTCTGGAGGAGAAAAACACTAGTCTAAATTCTGATAGGGATATTTCATTTTCTGTTTATTTTGTAACTGCTTTTGGAGTCATTCTGCATTTTTTTATTAGCTTGATCCAGAGAATAAGTTGCCGTAAGAACTCTGCCAGCGCCTCCCCTTTGAGGACTGGGTGAGGTCAGCTTGGTGCCTGCGTCCGGTGGAGAAGAGAGCCCGGCCTGATAACAGGCTTGCGGGAGCGCCTGCTGTGCTGGGTGGCGGAGAACTGCGTTCCTGTACGCAGGGGGAGTTTGTCGCCGGTACAGCGTGTTGGTACAGCACTTCTGGGCCGTGTTTTCTGTTGTTTGGGCTTTGCGTGCTTTGAGGCTGCTCCACTGGTTCAGCTCCTTCAAGTAATTCTGCAGTCTCACGAGAATGGCCCCTACCTCTCTCTGGCTGCACGGGCCTTGAGCTGGCTCCTGGGGTGGCTGTGCAGAACAGGGTGAGTGTGAGCGGGCTGGCAGAGGAGGCCCTGTCTCTGTGCTTTCTTGTGGCCATGTATTTTTGACTGACATGCCTGCAGTCCCAGTAGATCTTCAAAGACCATGTGCGGTAAGCTGTGCTGCTCATAGAATGATTTTGGAGGATCAAAAGATTTTTGTTGTTCGGTTCATTCTGCTCTGCCTACTCTAGAAATGACAACGTGATGAGACGCAATTGTTTAGCTGTGTTTGCCTAAAAATACATTTCAAAACTTTCCATTCATATTTTTAACACTTGGCTTTTTTTTTTTTAATTTCCGTTTTGTTCTAGAATTCTTCTGAGAGCCACAATTGTGCCAAAAGCATCTTGACCTCAGACAGGCTGCAGATAGTTGTGACCCTTTCAGCGTTCTTTAACGAAACCTGGGAGACAGCCAACTGTGCAAGTAAGTGACTCGTTCTGTAGCTTTCGTGCTGCTGTTAGGGCTTAGCTTAACTTTGGCCCTAAAATTTGCACAGATCAGAATTGCTTAAATACATACAGTATATAACATAAAGATCCTAAACTAGAGCAACTCCAGTGAGGGGTACAGGAGGTTTTTGTTGGGTAAGGGATACTGCCAAAATCTGAGAGCGCTAGTCTATCTGAAAAATCAGACATTATATATATTTCTTTCAGGCAATTCTTTCAAAAAGTAGTTATGTTAGGGTTGTGTGTGTGTGATCTACAAACGCTGCTGGAGACTTTCCTTAGTTTCATTGCAGTTTCTTCTGTTTTTCCCCATCTTTCCATTTTTTTTAATTTACGTAAGAAACTTTGACTTTTTTGTTAATAAAAAGTCAATAACTGGAATGTTTACATGTTGAACAGTATCTGCCTCCACAGTCATGGTTTTGATTTTACTTCATGGGTGGCGGATGTCCAAGTCCATCCTTGTGCCTCACTGTCCCCGTCCTGATGGTGCTGTGCCATGCTCACAGATAAACTGTGGCTCTTTGCCATTCCCCTGGCATGGGAAGTGGGAGCCTATGCTAAAAAATGCGCTCGAAAACGGAGGTAAAGCACTGTGAGGCTAAGCATTACAGATATGGGCTTGCTACAGAGTCCCTTGAGAGCCTAAAAGAGTCAGTTTTCATTTGCAAGTCTGGGCTCCGTGAGGGCTGGCAAGGCAGCGCAGAAGGTGCTCTCTGGTCTGTGCTGTCCTGCTGTGCTCAGGTTGCGACCTGTGTGCTGCCTTCCCAGTGTCCAGCTGAATGCCCACTCTCAACACTGATGGTGCTTCCTTCTTTCAGGAGAATTTTGTAGGATGTTGGCTTGCTATCATAGTGCTGTTGCTGAACATTGAAATTCCAAAACCCCTGTTGCTTCCGAGGGGTTGTCTGGTTAGAGCACCTGAAGTGGAATGGCTGGCTGGCTGGAAGTGGTAACGTGGTGGGGCTGAGTGGGTCTGTGACTGTGAGGAAAGCCCCAGAGCTCCCCTGAAAGCTGGTGAAATGGTCAGCTCTCATATCAAACAAAAATAACCTACACTCTGATTTCTACCATGGTGTTCATGGTCTAGCTTTTCCCTGGGTGCTCTCTGTTTCATCTCCACTTCTGATGCTTCTGCTTTCACATAATGGCTGTTACTGTTGCTGGGCAAAGCCAGATTTGCAGGGTAGAAAATAAAAGTAATGTCTTGTTTTATCTTAAAGTCCAAAGATAATTCAGACCCCCTCTTCAGAAAGCTCTTGATGATAGTCTTCATCTTTCACTTAATCAAGGCCAATTAATTCTGAAATATGTTCTCGATGAAGAGTTAGGTCAGCAGGTCTGAGACATCAATGGCAGGCAGATAAGGAAAACGCAGTGTTGACTAGACCTGTCTTTTATAGTCGAGAGCTCTTTTTGCAAGAGTGGAGTGTCTGGGGCCTGTCGGCTATGGAAATGTTAGAAATTAGAATATCCTGATGTTTTTCTTTCTCTTTGACAGATTGTTTAAAGAACAACAGTGAGGGATTATCAAATTCTACTGTAGAATTCCTGGATTTATTCAATAAATCTCTGACATGTTTTGAACATAACCTTCAGGTATTTATGCTGTTGTATTTAAGAGAAGCACTAAATCCTCTAATTGCTAGCAAAATCTTGTTTATGCTGAATAAACTGCAGATATGTTTTAGGCAAATAAAATTCACAAACTCGCCAGCAGTTTAGGCAGATAAAGCAATGATCTGCAAAAATGCAGATATGTACAGATTGAGAGCCTAAAATTAATTCTAATTGATATTCACCTTGACTTCATTTTGTATGTAATTGCAATGCTACTTCACATTAGAATTTCTGAATTCACAACAGTTGATAATTACATAGCAAGTATCATAATGTCTGCATGCTGTCACTTTTTCTACCTCTTCATGGAATTGTTGTCTTCTGACTTAACAATTCAATCTTTAAATAACCTTTTGATAATATGGACTAGTTCAGAAAGACCAGCTACTTTAAATGATGGTTACAATTCTTTTTACTAGTAAAATTATTGGTAGTCCATACTAGAAAGGCAATATAATGCACTTTGTAAAATTAATGTGGTAGTTTTCCTCAGAGAAAATGCCCTAAATCACTTAAGAAACGGCACACATTCCATTTCAGTCGGAAACTAGCCAAGTTCTGGGATAATTCAATAGTAATAAATGGGAAATGATGGGTATCGTACAATCTCTGAGGAAACCATCTGTGTTTTTTATTCTTAATCTAGGACATGTGCCTGTGCAGGCCTTGGTCAGGAGCAGCACGGGCTGGTCTGTCAATCAAGTATCTACATTAGATCTTAACCCAGTGGTCAGTGGTTAGCTGATACAGTGATTACTGGGTTTGGAATATCTTCAGAGATTGTAGTGTTGTTTTCAAGTATGTTCCATTGCATTCAGTGATGGTGAAGGCCGTAAATGAAAAGGTTTGTTTGTTATGGCACAGTCTGTCCTGGTCAGAGTTGCTCAGCAATAGCAACAGTTACTTGGCAATGGTCAGATGATCAACCTGGTCAAATGAAAAACAAAAAACAAGTGTTACAGAACCTGATCTGTGGCTCTGGAATAAGGCTTAGTTACTTGCAATTTTTTTTCTCCCCTTCTGGGAGCTGGTACTTCTAACATGTTCTTTAAAAAAAAAAAAAAAAAAAGTTGCTAGTTCAAGGAACGATTTGAGATGCATAAGCTGAAAAAAATGGATCCTGTCACTAGAGCAGCCTAATGAAGTAGAGTTGGTCCCTTTTCTTCCTGCATTCTCATGCGAGTTGTCTGTCTGGGCCTTTTCTCAATGCGGGTTGTTATAAATCTGGATTTTGGTTCCAACTTGACTCTAGTTTTTATAATGCCTTAAAACTCTGTATGAGTGCTGTTTTATAACCCTAGGGACAAGGCATCAATCTGTCACCAAATAACTACACTGAAGTATGTAAAAACTGCAACGAAACCTACAAAATGTTGAACGACCTCTATAACAACTTGCAAAGGCTGAACAGACATGGTGGTGAGTCTGGACACTCTGCGCACTTGTGTATCGATGTGGAAGATGCAGTAAGTATTAATACTCTACAGGGAGACTTTGTCATGGAGGCCTTCATTAATCTGAGCCATTCGTGCTTGTCTTGCTAGGGATTGCCTTTCCCATTCAGTGTGGGACTGGCAGCAGTGCCTTTGGCAGGCTGATGTGGAGCCCAGTGAGGCTGTCTTGTTAGGTCCTGTCCTCAGTCAAGCAGCGGGAGCATGACCGAAGCTCCCGATTGCCTGAGCACATTCCAGTTCGAGTAGCTGCACTTTAATTTCTTGTTACTGTGGAGGGGGTGGATTTAAAAAAAATCTCTTAATCTTCTGGCTTTTAATGCGAAGCTTTACTGCTATTGTTCTAGCCAGTGTAATAATTGATTCCTTATTACAGCAGCTGTTTCTAGGGGTCCTCAGTATTTGCAACATACGTTTGGAAGGAGCTTTGTTGTATTGTGGTGTTTCAAGCGGTTGGGCAAAATGAGTGTTGTTGAAACTGTGAGATTAGCCCTGTCCCCACAGGCTGTCAGTGAGTTCTGTGGGAAGCAGGCATGTGGCAATGTCTACAGTACATCTGAGTATAGTCTTTTTTTTGAATCTTGTTGAAACTTTGATGTGAAATTTTGGCTCCATGTCAATTGTCTGTTTCTCTGTTTCCAGGGATTTGCTTGTTTTTGGGGGGGAGATCTGTTAAAGTTGTTTTTTGAGGTCATATTCGAACGCTTGAATATCCTGAGACCTGAGTGTTTGCCATGCTGCACAGTAAACACGTACGTGCTCTCCTTCACTGTTTGCTTATGTTTTCCTTTTAGATGAACATCACTCGGAAGCTTTGGAGCAGGACTTTCAACTGCTCCGTTCCCTGCAGTGATACAGTCCCAGTGATTGCAGTTTCATCCTTCATCCTCTTCCTACCTATTGTTTTTTACCTTAGTAGCTTCCTTCACTCAAAGCAGAAGAAACGGATACTCATTTTGCGTAAGTGATGTTGCTGGCATTTTGCTGTTAGAGTTGGGTGGTGCCAGGGACTCTCTTGGCTCTTGTGGGAGCAGGGGCCCAGCCGGCGCTGCCTGCAGCTGTGCTGACGGCGCTAATAGCGACTATTAGTCTGCTGCTGTCCCCTGAAGAAGGGTAGTAAAGAGCTTCAGCCATATCTTTTCATTAAAGTTTTTGGACGTGAATGGAAAGCTGTTTGCAAGTCTGTGTCGGATAAATAGAGGGAGTGGAGAGACTAGTTTTGTGGAATTCTTTGTGTTTAATTTTCATATAATTTTTCCCTTTCTAGCCAAGCGTATCCAGTCAAATGCCAGTCTTGTGAACATCCAAGAAAAATACAGCTGAGCTGCAAAACAAAACCTGAGAACTGCTGCTGGTATACAGTGGGTACAATTGTGTTGGAATGAGGCCGGCACAAAAGAGGAGTTAATTATGGTTTAGTGTAATGATACAGAGCAACACAAGTTAAACAAAATGCTGTCTGACTTCTAAGTGAGGATATTAACAAACATGACAAGGCAGGGCTGTGTGACACTGTATGGCCTCTGGTTTTGAAAAATCTGTTGGTTTTTTTTTCAGTCTCAGGCTATAGCTGGTGTTTTTCTCTCTAAGCTTTTGTACTTCTCACCAGTAGAATATCTATACTTTCTTTGCATGTTTTTCTCCTCTTTAATTTATCATATTTGACTCACAGAAACCTATCTGAGATTCTGAATCTTCCTGAGGTGATTTTCATAGACAGGAAGAACTTGAAATAATATTTGATGTTCCTGTTTGAAACATTATTTCCATGTAATACGCAGTCTTGTGAGACTTGGGATGGACAGGAAACTGTCGAAAAATAAAAAGTTCCCATCTTTTTGATACCTCTCTTTAAAGTCTGGCTGCTGCTCAGTTGATCATAATGGTCTCTGTGAAAAGCATGAAATATGCAGAGGAAGTTGTAATATATAATGTCCAAAGCCAGCAACAACAGCAACAGAACTGCCAGTGCTAGACATGAATAATAATCATTGATGACTACAGTATTCAGCTATCTGAAATAGGCGGCATATTTAGTCATTTGCACACTTTAACCACTAAAATCGTTGCTTTTCAAATGTTAAATTTTCAGAGGCTTATTCTAGATGTCTGCCTGGGTCACTGGGAATGCATCACTGTTTGTTTGTGTTGTTTCCTTTCCCTTTTAATTATATAGTGTTCTTTTTGTTGTTGGTTTTTGTAGAGGAGAAGTGAGGTAAAGTCAAGTCACTGGACACGCTGAATTTCCTAGTCTAGAGCTTGCTGTGGCTTAATACAGAGGTATTTACAGGAACATGGTAGGGAAAAAATGATCCTTTTGTATATAACGTGTATTTTGCCAGTAAATGAACCAGGGGGCTCATTCAACTTAAAAACTGTCCTGAAGGACAGTGAAGATACTGTGTTGGGAGTTGATGACTTTCAAGAAATAGTTTTAAAAATTAGCCCTGTGAAACAGATGAAAAATAAATACAAGCTTGCAGGGTTCCAAAGGAGATGAAAAAGTTGTGCAATAACTGCAGGGATGGACAGTGCTGCTGACAGGCAGTGGGTACAGTTCAACAGGCAAGAGCTGCAGCAATATCAGAGGTTCAGTTTGGTTGATGATAGTGCTAATTTGGGAGAGTGGTGGGGATGAAACAATTTATAGCTGTACTTGAGGTTAATGAATGTCTTTGCTCCCATTTTGAAATACCTGATTTTATAACCATGAGATAAAAACGAATGGCCATATCATCTAAAAAATCAGATTTCTCTTGAAACCTGTGTGTCTGACTTCTATCAAAAACCCTATGAAAGTCTTTGTAATTGCCTTGCTTTGGAGCCTAGTATGTTTAATTTTTCCTTTGCACAAAGGCTCGAATAAATATATAACAGTGTAACAAAACAGTCCTAATGTCCTCCTAGTCATTGTGGTTCTTTGGTTTTGTTTTTTGAGTCAGGGCATACTGTCAGTTTTAAAGTCAGGTTGACAGTGTGTGTTTAATATCAAGCAAAATACCGTGTTAGTGATTGGCTCCATCCACATGATGGCTTTTTTTGTATTTTGTGACTGAGAAGTATTTATCTTCCTCTGTTAAACATGAATTACTAGGTCAACAGTCAGTTTGTTCTAGGTAGTTGGTAACAATAATAGAAAACCATTTATTCTGCTTATTACATAAAGTTAGTTTCTTGTGGCTGGGAGAGGCATGTTGCCTTTAGTAAAAAAAAAAAAAGATTAATTTTTTGTATCTATTATTCTTAAACTTCAACTTTCTGGGACTTATTCAGCTGCCTGCTCTAATAGCATTACATCGATTTGGGACATCATATGATTGAGAGCTGTTCAAAGCAATCTTTCATTCATGCAGATAAAGCCAGTTTGTATGTGCAGCATTTCAGAATGACAGCTTTTATACTGTAAGCAGTGGCTTTTTGAGCACATTCATGTTAAGTAGGTCTCAAAGTCATTACTTTTGGATATGGTGGTTAAGCACTTTACAAAAAATAAAAAATAAAAAATAAAAAAAAATCAGCTTTTCTTATTTTCCTGGCTGCTAAGCCAAACGGAAATAGTCATGTGACTTTTTTTTTTTATTTTAAAGCAGCAGTAATGTTTACACTTGAGATTTTTAATCTTATATCTACTATTTCTCCTTATTTCTTTTTTTTTCAAACTTTGTACTACTAACTTGCTTTACACAGTTATATTTTTGGTAGGATGCTTCATATATAAATTGACTGAATTCGCTTTATAATCTTTCCTAGAGAAATGTGGAAGCACACAGATGGTGTGTTTGAAGGAGAACTAGAATTCTTTTTGCTGCTAATCTTTCATCTTGGTTTATTTTTGCCTTTTTGGTATTATATGTACAAAACGATGAACTTTGGAAATACTGGTTGTTTGTATCCTTTTGTGCAAATAAAGATTTCTAACTGTGGGGTAGCACTTTGATTCATATTTATACGTATTAGGAATCCTCTAAACACTGAAAGTCAGCTTTAATAAAGATTGTCAATAAATGGTGAACAGTGTGGTTTCTTAATTGCTCCATTTATAGTAGTTTTATACTCCTGCTGTTCTGGGTTTTGTGTTCAGAGGCACCTGCTTATTCCTCATTATACCATTTGCAGGAAAACAGTCAGAAGGACATTTTCAAAGCAGTGCTGCAGTGAATTACAGAACAAATGAATTGCAACTGCTGAGAAAGGGTGGAGTTTGAGTGCTGTTAAAACCTGCTGAAGTACATGGAAAGAGTCCCGTTAGTTGTGATGGAGTTTCTTGGACAGGTGTGTGTGGGTAAGGGTAGTGGGGATAACTTGGTGTCTTTGTGGGGAGGCTTTCAGTTGCCTGCACTGGCCACTCGTTCGGCTCCAGCAGTCACGGTGTTGAATTTCTGTCAAACTGGAAGATTTTCTTAAAATGACAGTGCAATGAGTCATAGTGGAGAGACCTGGGTAGCATTGTGCACCTAGTGATAGATGTGGATGTCTCAAAGGCAAATTTAATCTTAGTTTGTCGCATAGCAAGGGACTTCCAGAAAGGCTGGGAAGGTATTAGCGCCAGTACCTGAGGCGCAGCTTCAGCTGGAAAACTGGGTACAGTTCTGGCTCCATGTATTCTAGGGAGAGGGATTTGAAAGGGAGCAGGTATAAGAGAAGGACAAGCCGCAAGAGTGAGGGATTAACCCAGTGAGTGGAGCAGGGGCACAGGGAGTAATTGAGGGTGGAAATGGGTATCTGGAAGCATGCTCAGAAAAAAGTGTTTTGGAAGGAGATGCTACTAAAGTTCACAAGTGGCTGAAACAGCCTGAAAAAAGGGGGTACAAAAGGGGCCTTGATTGCAGCTGAGCTGGGAAGGGGAGGCTCAGGCTCCATGGTAGAGGTGAGGTTGGGGACTGGCACCAGGGAGATGGAGCAGCAGAGCCCGGGTCTCCACCAGTCTGCAATGGGACACAGGGGTGGGCTGCCTGCGCAGGCTGGGAACAGGAGCAAGCAGTGGGATGGCAACAGGGACTTACCTCTGAGTTATTTAGAAGCAACTGCTTTCTCCTGGGAGGATACTTGAATTGTGTGATGCTGCAGATGGTGTTGAAGTAATCCTGGTTCAAAGGCTCAACAAAGCTCCTGTTTTATTTCAAGTTGAGTGGGGGTTCATGTTTATCATTGAACAGAGGACTTTTTTTTTCCCCCTTTTTTTCCCTTTAAAGCAAAAACCAAAAAGCTTGCTTTTTGTGTAATGGCTACTTTTTTCCATCTTTATTAAATGACTGCTAGAATCACAAGATGGTTCAGTTTCTGAATCTTTTGCTTCCAGTGCTCCCTGTCCAGTTATTCAAGTACTATCAAACCTACTTGTATTTCTGCTAATTTATACATTAGATTTCATGCCTTGAATATAGAGTTTCTCTGTAATGATAAGCTGTGTGATCCGTAAAATCACTGCTCTCCTAATCAGAATGCATGTGTAACTTATCAATTTTTGTTTGTATTTTGTTACAAGTTTTCCTTCTGGGAATGGCGTAAGCATTTTTAGCCTGATCTTCATTAAGTTTGACTGTGCAGAATGCACCTTCAGTATTTTTGCCAGTGTAAAAAAGTATATATTAGAACAGTGGAGCCAATAAATTCTGCAACTTCTCTGAAGCATTGCATCTCCCAGTATTGCAATTAGTGTCTGTTGCTACTTGCTAGAGTCAGCCAGGATGATTTATGTGCAACTAGTAGCCTTGTGTTGTGCCAAGAGTTGAAATGCCATTGCTATTTGCTTGAGAGATGGTGCTGGTCCAAACTGGTTTCCCCCAGCATCTGCTTTGAGGTCCAAGGAGCTGCCAGGAGCGCTTCTGATTTGTGCTGGCAAATGTGAGCGTGTGGGAGCAGCCACAAGCACACCTGCTTCTCCAGGGCTGCACTGAGCTACAATGAACCTTAGAGATGGGGAAAGGGGAAGGCTTTTGTCCTGCAGGGAGTTTTTGTAACTTTCAGCCTTGAACAGAGAAGAAGCAGCTGCATCTTTACACCCAGACAAAACAACTTCCTCGCCCGCTTTTCCTGCTGAATCCTTGCTTTGATGTGTCTGTATATAGTGTGTGGTGTGACTGCAGATGTCATCAGTGTTTTATATGGGATCTCCATTCTATATAGACATTGCTAGATTGCTTATGCTGTGGTGAGGCCATTTGGTATTAGGGAGCATTTTGTTCTTCTACCTAAGCCTTAGCTGTCTTTCTTTTCCTCGTCAGATCTGCTTTGAGATTGCTGGAGGTCACCTAGTCCAACTCCCTGCTCAGGCAAGACCACCTCTAAAGTTGGATCAAGTTGCTCAGAGCCACAGCCGTGCTTGGTTCCCCAGTTTTGGGCATTGTTGGGCTTTGCTCCGAGCAGGCTGCGATCTCGCCTCCCCAACCCATGGGTGCAGGATGGGCAGTGTGAGAAAATTGATGTTCCCTGCAGCCTCAGCAGCCTGCTGCCAGCCCGCTGTGGTTAAAGAGAACAAGAATACACTACGGTATGGGGTAGCTTTGAAAGGAGTCTGCTGTTTTTGAAGTGTGAGCTGCATTTGGGCTTTTTTGCTTTCGTGCATCTTGCAAACAGGAACGTGCAGAGTAGGACTGACCAGGTGGCAGGAAGGCAGGGATGCTGTTGCAATGCTTTGCAATCAGACACAAAGTTGCGTAGAGTTAACTGCTAATTATGTTTCTAAAATTACTTAGTGAGTTTTGCTGGAAATAAGCTCAATAGTGAAATGAACCCTGAAATCTTCTCCTACTCTCATCTAAGGTGAAAAGGTTGGAAAGCTGTTTCAAATATTTAATAACAGAGAGACACTTGCTAGCAGCTTGGTTGAAGTTTTAACTTTTAATACTGAAAATTCCACTCTGGTGCCAGCGCAGTAAGTATCATGGATTGCTGCAATTAAACCAGTGCCTTAAGTTATTCATAATACTCTTTCTGGGCAACATTCCCACCTGCTTAATCTCTGCTATACAAGCATTTATTAGAACTGACTGTTGAAAAACGCCAAGCTAAATCAGACACTAAAAAAAAAAATCAATCTGATGCCCTAAACTGGTTTAATATGTCTTTCCTCTTCAATAATCCTACACGTTACTGATTTATTTGCTGTAATGAACATGCCATTCAACCAAAACAAGATTAGCTGAGAACACCACAGCATTAAGCACGGAGCAACTTTAATGCCGCTTTATGTTCCATTGTAATGCTCAGCACTTAGTGTGTTGTCTCTTTCTTTCCTCTGTAATAAAGAGTTTGTGTGAGGATCACAAAGGGCTCTGGAGTGTTGTTTTGTTAAAGCATTCGGAGCAGTAAATTTGAGTTTGAGTTGCAACGCAGCAGCTCCTTCATCCAACCCTAAGGGGAACCAAACTGGTGAGCAGGATTAATGCATAAATTTCTATTCTCTGCAGGATTTTTCCGGGGTTAACCATGAAATAAATGGCTTATGTCAAACTGATCTAGGTTAAGACAGAGAGAACAGCCACTGGCAATCAGAATATTCCTTTGGACTTCATTCAATTTTTTTTTTTTTAGGAGCATTTGGAACAGTAGCGATCTACTGTGCTGCAGAAAATGCACACTGCAAGGAGCAGGCACCTTGGTTTTGCACAGAGGAGTCCTGGAACAGATGTGGTAAAGACAGGTGACTTTCAAAGCAGTCTATAGGAAGGGGCAGGAAAATATGAATGACAGAAGTATTTTATACCTGGCCAAGGTGCAAAAACAACACCTGGCTAGGTATAATGCCTGGTAATGTCTGAAGACTGTAAGCTCTCCAGCTTCCAGGTAGAACTGTGTGTACCTGTCTTCCTATTGCAGGTGCAATCCTC
The DNA here is from genome assembly GCA_013399115.1 of Anseranas semipalmata. Taxonomy (NCBI): domain Eukaryota; kingdom Metazoa; phylum Chordata; class Aves; order Anseriformes; family Anseranatidae; genus Anseranas; species Anseranas semipalmata. The sequence goes on along the minus strand of VXAA01007167.1, from coordinate 448,155 downwards.
AACTGGAAGTTTGTAAAGGCAGTGGGTCTAAGTTACTGTTTTTTCTTTCCCTCTGTCATGGAAAGACTGCTTTAGACAGTAACTTTCCCTTCCTGATGATTAAGAAGCAAGTTGTATTTGTTAGGATATTTATATATTCTCTGTAGTTCTAAAAAATTGCAATGAATTTTCCAGGGGTGCTGCTTGCATGTTATTTTTCTTTGGAAGACTATGATGAGTTGCATGTGTATACTTCAGCAGCTTTTTGTGTCTTGGAGTCAAGACTTGACTTGAAGTCAAGTATTGCAGAAGTGTGCTGAAATGAGAGCAATTAGTCAAATGTAGAAATGAGAAAAAGGTCAAAAGTGTGTTTGCACTGTGCTGCAATAGGTGTTCAAATGGAGGGTTGTGTTTGTGATGCTGGAACGTGCATGTTTCTTTTGGTGAATGCTGCTTTTTTTTTTTCAATTGATCAGAACAGAGAATCGAAAGTGATCTGGCAAAGGGAGAGTCAAGAGATTCAAGGCAGCTATTTCTGGAGGAGGAAATGCACTCCGAAAGTCTGCTAGGAAGAGCAGCTTTACTTCACATGGCTCCACTGAAAAAAAAAAGCCTGAAGATGCTTTCAGAATGTCTGCCTGAAAGGTGAGTGCTGGGGTGCAAAGAGAGGGCTGTCTGGCAAGCATTGGCAAAGGTGCTGTCTTGCCACTCATATGACAGGTTTTCCTGGAAAAACAGAATCTCAAGCTGAATGGGATGGAGTGCCCTGAGAGGAGCATGCGTGCTTGGAAGGGAGAATACCCTCCTGAGCAGCTGGTGTGAAGTTGGTCATGGGATGAGTAATAACAGTCAAGCTATTTATATGAAATATGTCGGTGCCCTTTTTTCTCGGTTATCAGAAGCCTCCACAGCACCATTGGCTGTTTTGTCCAGACTGCACAGGTATAAGCGATGATTGCATCTATCAATGCACCCCTGCGATTTAACTGCTTTGCATTACAGCAGACTGTTTCGCTAGTGCAGAATATGCTTTTAGTCTGTTAAACAGATAAGCAGTATATAAGGTATGTCATAGAATCATAGAATGGCTTGGGTTGGAAGGGACCTTCGAGACCATCTGGTTCCAACCCCACTGCCATGGGCAGGGATGCCACCCACTAGACCATGTTATGTACATACATAAGTGTATATATATACAAAAGAATATGTATGCTTTACTGCAGCCACTCAAGTGAGTTACTTTAGGTCTGCTCAAGCATTTTATTTAAAGACCAAGTGATCTGTATGATCTCCTAAATCATGGCAATGGAAGTGCTTGGACTGACCTGTTTGATGCCCAAGCAAACGTCAGGAGAAGGGACAGTGAGAAAGAAGGAATGAGGGAGAAACAGCAAGACTGCACAAGAGAAAGCAGGATTGAATAGTCCTGGGAAAGCCTCTGCCCTGCCTTGGCTTGTATAACGGGGACTTATACAACACGTAACCCAATCTGACCCTGACCCTACCAGTGTTCAGGGACTATATTTTTACTAAGATTAAGCTTTTATTTTCTTTCTTTTTCACAGAACAACTTCCTTGGCTTTCAGCTTTTGTGTTGGCCAGCTGTCTGGCATGGCCAAGGCAACCTTGCCTGTTTATTTCTATGACACTTAGCCAGCCGCTCTTTGCAAAAGGCAGCCCAGCGTATGCCCAGCCACCCCTGTGGTGTCCCACAGCAGCGCTCACCAGGGACGGACGCTGGCAGGAGGCTCACGACCCACCGGCAGCGGTGTCTGTTCCCTGCTGGCAGCAGCACTGGTGGGGAAGGACAGAAAAATATGGTAAACGTAACGATACCCTTCAGTTTAGCAAAGCAGCTGTGAGCTTCCTAAATAAAACGTCACGCTGCTGGAAAGGCTATAGGAAGTGGCAGAGCTTGGTTCCTCCAGGAGGCTTGATGCTTTTTTAGCTTTCCCTTCATGTTAACGCGGGGGACTGGCGTTACGCTGCCTTGCTGTCCTGCCTGCTGGCCTCACCCTTGGAGAACGTGGAAAGCCCCAGACCATGAGAAAGGCCATGGGGAGGACCCAGCACTGGGGGGTCTCGGCCATCCCATGCAGCACGGGGCCACAACATGGCCCCCTGGGTCCCCCTGCCAGTGGTGCGTGGGGTGGCTGCTAACTTGCGCCCCATTTTCACGCAAACAGACCATCTTGCCTAAAGACAGCTGCAGCCATGCTGCCTTGGTTCCCCATTTCCAAACCTCTGGGGGTGCAGATTGCATCGGGCACACGCAGACCTGTGCAGCCACGTGCCATGGTGAGGAGCTCCTGCTGCATGCGAGGGCACAGCTCCCACGGCCTTCTGGGGACCACCTTCCTTCCTTCCAGGTCTGTGTGGTCCTCTGCTTGTCTTTGCAGTGGGGATGTGTTTCTTCCCTAGCTAGGACACAGGTCACGGATGCAATGTGGGCCTATACCGCTGCCCGGACATCGGCTGGCACAGGGTGTTTTTCGGTCTCACCTTTGAGCTCCCTGGTTTTAGCTTGCTCTCATCTCCAGCTGCCTGGTTTTACACTTGCAGCTTTAAAGCATCTCTCCCTGTGATAGCTGTCCCCACCTCTGTGGCACCATGGGGGAACAGGTGGGAATTCTGAGGGGAAAAATGCTAAACGTTTTCCCCATTACTGACTTGGGAATCCAAATCCAACCTTTAAAATTGTGCTAAAGTCCACTGACCCAGAGTACAGTGGAGCATCCCAGCAGCCAGGGCACTTCAAAGGCAGGACTTGGGACTCCTGTGAGCCTCTGTGATTGCTGAAAAATATTCCTTCTCATTCAGATATAAGGTATTTTTGAAAATACTTGGTCAAGTTCAGCATTCGCGTGGTCTTTAGTTCGTATTTCTCAGCTTATTTCAGTTGATAGTCTCCTGTTCTTTCTCTAGTGGGGCTTTGAATGTTGTTATCCAAGGGCTGCTGTACCGGGTATGTGGATTTGCTTTTTCCATTCCTCTGACAGAGCCCTTTCAGTGCGATGGGAGCTGGGTTCTCGTGATAACGCAGAAATGACCACGGCAGCTTTCCCAAGGAAGCGTCGTTCAGCTGTCTGAGAGGGAGAGCAGAGACTCACGATCACTGGGGGCAGAAAGCAAAGAGAAGTCTGTAGCCTTAGAGGGCAAAAGAGACTGCTGGAGGTGAAAGCAGGTTTACGTAGACTATCTCCCAAAATGCTGAGCAAAGACAATCTTGCAGCAGAATAATTTTAACACCTGACATTCTGCAGCACAAGCAGATTGCAGATTTGTATTAGGAAGCATTGTTTATCCCTCACCTGTACCCAAATGCTTCCGGAAGAGCTTTCCACCTGAACAGAGATTTTCTTCCCAGTCAGACGTCCAGCAGGCACTCCAAGTTCACAGTGACTGACCATGACAAACACTTGAACTTTGCAGATCGCTGCAGGCTGCTGACCTTGCTCCTTCCTGCCCTTGTGGCACTCTGGGACCTACACGTTCAGCATTTGAGCTAACTCCTCTGGACCATCTGCAAGATCTAGAAGGCATCGAAGCTGAGCAAACCCATATTTTTTTCTCTGGTATGGCTCATATTTATGAACACTTCAATTCAAGATTCGCCTGTCTTTTCCTAAGGATTATGCTGACCCAGCTAAGAGTGCTGAGTACAGGAACAGTATTGCCCTTTACATGATCAGGGCAGAAATTAAGCTGTATGTTATCTTGATGGTATGATGCTGTGAAGCTCATTTTTTTTTCACACTAGAAGCTCATTCCAAGGGGACAGTAAGCATAAGATAACATGGGCAGGTATATAAGTGACAGAAAAAAATGGGTTTATAAATATATTCATGTATTTCTTATTCTGCTAAGTGCATCTTCTCAATTTCAGAGCACTTTACTTAGCTGCTGCACTGTGAGTCAGGTGATTCATGAATTGGGGTGCACAGATTGTCTGGTTTACTCACTTCCAGGGTCTGAGGGTAATGATAAGGGAGAAGGAAAACAAAATGTTAGAGATTGTTAGATGTAAGACTAAGAGATCCCGTCTTACTCACTGCTAGGAAAAAAAATATATAGATGCTGCTAAAAGGGGATAAAAAGAGCATAAATTCCAGTCAGATGTGCCTCTCGTGAAAAATGACTAATAAAATGACATTGGTAGCTTAAAAATAGTCCTTGCTTTAATGGGAAAATATTTTAGAGGTCATTTAAAGAGAAATGAAAACCCAGGAAAGATGAGCGAGTATGACTGCCTGCCTCGGCTTTGTTATTTCTTGGAAGCAAATGTTGTTTTAGGGGCAGTTTCAAGAACAGCGGTAAAGCCCAGCACACTCCTCCGAACAAGCATAGTGCTTAGAGAGGGCCCACAGAGGTCAGAAAACAATGAACTGGGCGGTGAACAAATGAACCGGCTGTGGGGTGATGAGCGTAGGAGGGCAGCCCCAAATTCAGCCCACGGGGGCTGCCGCGCGGGGCCAGCGCTGGGCCCGCAGCCTGCCTCCGGCCCGCGCTGCCTCACACACCATAAATAATCATTTTTGGTTCGCGTGATCCGCCCCGGTCGTGATTTCATAAACCTCTGCCGTTTCTCTTTGGCAGTTGTCCCACATAGATATTTCTCAGACCACGTGCCTGAACACCTGCAGGAGGAGGTTTATTTTAAATTTAGTTTATATACTGAAAACATGAAAAGGATTAATGCAAAGGGGAAACGTTTGATCTCTTTGACCAAATAACCATATCAAAAGCTCTTTTCAACGCCTTTTGTTGAAACATATAAAAGTCATGAACTCCCAGGCTGCCAGCCAAATACATCCGAGTGTAGGGGCCAGGTTGTTGCCCAGTGTAAGCCAATGTCACTCTGCTGATCCCAAGGGATATGAAGTGACTTTCACCATGTCTGGATCCAGCCTCTGGGGATTAACAAGGTGCTGTATGAGCAGTAATGCTGTGCAGTCTGCAAAGAAATGGGACAAATGGGTTTGCAAGTCTGTGAATGTATTTGAGAGGAAAAGCTAGCTCCTGAAATAAAATAGATATTATCCCCAAGAGGGACTTACAGATTGTCTTTGAGATGATTAATAGGAATAAAAAAGCTACCTTTTCTGAAGACTTGAGAGTATTATTTTATTGGAAGCCTGGCTTTGCTCTGAATACTCTGATTTTGACTTCCTGGTTAGTGCCAGCCGAGGTGGCTCCCCTGTAAAGGAGAAGTTCCCGTCGGTTCTCATTACAATAGCAGCAGCAAAAGTTGATCATGGGAATTCCTCACCCTCCTGACCTGGGCCAATGGTCTGAAGAGAAAGGAGGACGTATCTTACCCTACTTGTTCACCCTGTCCTTTACTTCAGAGGTTTTCCAGGGCCTTGCAAAAATTGCGGCCTGGCAGCAATGGATGTGGCCGCAATGCTGGTGAGCCCCCTGTTTCTCCAATGCAAAAGGATTTTCTTTCCCCTTGGTACTGAGGAGTTTTATGCTGAACTGACTGAATAAGACTTTCCGGCAGAATAATTTCCCTGAAAGATTTAGGAAAGTCAAATATTTCTTACGATCTCTATCATGTCTGAAATCTCTTTATCCTGTATATGAATTACATTTTTTTCTTTTCAAACCAACAAATGCACTGATGCTGAATCCAGTGCTTTCCCTCCCAGCTGTTGCTGCTTAGCCGCTCTCCTCTCTGCTTAAAAACTTTTTTTTTTTCTTTTTGTTTTTTTTTATTAAGGAGAGAGCCTGAGGGAGGTCAGATGGAGCATAAATGCCCTGCTTTTTTCTTTCATTAGCACAAGTGATGGCTACCCATGGATTTCAAATTTGTTTCAGCTCTTACTGGGAGCTCTTTGCAACCTGAAGCAGGGATTGATTGTCGGTGAAGAGGCTCTGCAATAACAAAGACAGAAGTCATACAGCAAAGGTCTGACATGTGAGCTGTCAGAGGTGATGCCACCAGCAGCTGACCTATCATAAGACCTCCGGGAAAAGCCACCGGGCGCTGTGCTTGGGAGTTTCTAGTGCCCTGCTCCCTGCTAGTTTGTGCTTGGAAACAGATTGACTAACATAATAGAGTGATTTTGTAATCTGTCATAATACCATAAGCTACAGATCCACAGACTTTGACCCCTCGCAGGTATAATGAGCTCCTTTATTCAGCTGCACATGCTCTCTCGATGGGGGAGGAAGGGGGGTGCTTTTTCTAATTATATATCCAAAGCATATGTTTTGCCCAGAAACAAAGCATTATATTCATTAGTAAAATCCTATAAGGTAGGCTCTTTTTATTAGCCAGTTAACTAATTGACAGTTAAGAACATGTATTAATATCATGGTGTAACCATGCAGTCACTTAATCTGACAGCTTTATTAAAATCATAGCATTGCTCCTCTAAGTTGCTACAGTGAGAGGCTGTAGCATTTGCGTTATAAACCTTGGTGTTTGGAAATGTATAGCTTAGCTGCAAAAAAATCGATATAACATCATGCAGGCTCAGCCTAGTGGCGGTCTCCCTTAATGCTTTGACAGGATTGGAGAAGAGTGCTAAAGGTCCTTGCATTGTTCTTTAAAAATCTGCTCAATCAATTTTAAGTAGGTCTTAGGAGCGCGCAAACATATGTTGGTGCATTTTCTTTTTCCCTTCCTAATTCAGAAAGTGATCTCATTGTAGCAAAATGCAGAGCATTGCGCATCCGAAAGCATGATGTGAGATGCTGAGTGCAGCGCGGGGCAGGGGCGTGTGCCGGGGAGAAGGGGGACCCCAAGAGCAGCTGCGGATGTTGCACTGAGCAGCGCCTGTCCATTTGCTGTGGTAGTTTAAAGAGGTAAGTGACTTGTATATGGAAAAGCTTAGGAAATAAATACTGGTAATGGAGTCAATGTCATCACTGTATGAAGACTTTGTAGAAATCAATCTTACCTCCTCATCTCGTCTAAGTAATAACTCTCTATAGTGGCCCATGCTTGAAAAGGTTGTGGTCACAGATTTATGTCACAAAGCACAGTGTTTTCATGAGGAATAATAATAGGAGCTCTGCAGAATTACATTATTCCCTTCGTTATGCTTGCACAACCTCTGCATTTGCTTTATAGATCGTTATCACCCGGTGTCCGAGGTACAAGATGGAGAGTAGAATATGACTTCGGGTTTGTCAGCCTGAGAGTTAAAGAGATGGAAAAAAACAACAGGCAAACTGGGAGTCAGAGAAGGAAAAATTAATAAATATGAAAATACATAACGATGTTTTTACAGGCCTTTATTTCATATACATTGGCAGACAACAAGAGAAAAAAAGCTTTCAAACACCCCCCCACTGAGCATCAATGCTGCCAGTTGTCCAGCCACACCTTTCCCATTGCAGCTGGGAGAGTTTTGTGTTTAGCTGGGCTGAAGCTGCTGTGTATTTGCTGATCTGGTGTGACCACTGGGCAGGATACACCGCTTGCTAATCAACATCTCCTGGAGTGCTGGCCTAGCTCTTTCCATAGCTATGTGTGTCCTTGCCCCCAGTAAGTTTGCTCAAACCTGTCAATTTTACCCCGTCTTCTGCACTCAGATCTCCACAGTCACTGTTTTAGCTCACTGAGCAGAAGATCATGGTCTAGCACCAAAGACCATCTTACTTCTGGTGCCCTGGGTGCACAGTTCAGGCAGATGGGCAGATATAAGCCGTTGGTGCTCTGTTTTTTCATGATCTGTCCCATCTTGAAGGAATGGTCTGGGCTGGGGTGGTTTGGACCAAGTGAAAATCATCGTTGCTGAGGAAGATGAATTTTGGCTGGACATTTATGATGCAGAAGCTGAGAAGTCAACAGGTCCTCAGGAGACTGTTGATTATACTGCAAATAAGAAGGCTGCTCATGAAAGAAAAAGGTAGTTTCTGAAGCAAGGAAACCTCTCTACCACAGGGAGTGGGCTGATGTCAGTGGGTATGCATGAATATGAGGACACGTGGTGCTGCCTTCACTGGACAGTGGCAACAGGAGATGCTATTTAGGGAGAGCACGTGAGCCTAGCCACCTTCGACGGTCCGTTGATGCAGCATCTGCCGCATCCAGTGCTGCTGTACCAGGGATGCTCAGGGGTACCTCCTGGCCTAGTCCTTGTAGAATCCATCCATGGACCTGTTGTCCATCTAATCCCTTTACGAACTAGCTGGCACGGTGTGACTCCCTCAGCCTCTTGTGGCTGCCAGCTGCAAGAGTTCACTGCCTTCTGGATACAGAATTACTTTCTTTTGTCTGTTCTAAACCAGCCTTCTGCTAGTTTCCTCAACTGTCCCCCATGCTGATGTTGCAATATTTGTGAGCAGTGCTTCTGCTTATCTGTTTCTTCCAAAGCTTTGTAAACCTTGAACATGCCCCTTCCCACTGTCCCCTCCGCAGAGCCCCCACCTGCCTAGTCACCCCTTGTGCAGCGACCGTAAGACGGTCTCCTCGGTCCTTTCTGTTGTCCTTCCCTGTGCCTCCTCTATCGTCACTTTCTCTGTCAAGTGTATATACAAACAACCATTCACTTCGGCCACAAATGTGAGATGTGGACCGGTTCAGCCAGTGGGTGCTCTTTTTAAACTCCCTTTTATTTTTGCTGTGGCTTCTCTCCGATATTAACTGCATTTTAATCTTCATGAAAAACAATTTTTATCCTTTGCCTTCTGACACTTTAATCAAAACTCAGGAGCTCTTGCTCCTTAAAAATAAGCAGAGGACAAAGTGAAGCTGAGAACTGTAGTTAATTAGAAATTGTTAATGAAAGCTGACAAAAACTCTCCGGAAGCCAGCACAAGCCCTTATGCATAACAATGCATGCATGGTTCTGCAACTATTTTTTAGGCAAATCTTGCATTGGTATCCATCAGACAACAGCGTCAATGTGAATTTTGCCTGATCACTGGAAGCATGATTGAGATTATTGAGAAATAAATAAAATGTCAGGGAAAGCCCTTCTTAAACATTCAAACAATATTCATTAATGAAAATCAGGCATGGTGAATGGATGGTAGTGTTATGCTGTGCTAAGCTGCTGCAGCTTGGACCAGGCTTGTGGGGTGGACTATAATATCACACTTGCTGAGCATTTTCTGAGCAGCAGAGGAGTAAACAATACCTCTAATGCGAAATCAGAGGTAAAATGAATTAGGTGATGATAACCCTTTAAAAAGAAAAGGCATTTTGTGAGTTTCTGTGCAAAGACCTTCTGAGCTCTAAGCTTTATAATCAGCTTGGAAAATAGTTTAACCCACAGGATCTTTGTGACTTACTTCTGTCTTCCCCAGTTTACAAGGTCAACCATCAAAACAGATATTGTTTGAAGGACTCTGAATGCCACTCAGTAAGGACAACTTATAAATCCTTTCCCATTTCTAAAGGCAGTGCTACTGCACCGTTTTTAGGCTATGTTTAATGTCATGGCATAAAACAGTTAATTTAAACAAAAAATGGGAAACTCAGAAGAAAAAGAAAAGGGAAGGGGTGCTTTTCAGATAATCCACTTACTTCATCTTTGTTGTGCCTATCGTCATAATACCCTTGAGTCCCAGTTGCTGGATTTAACCGCAACACTTCCTCATTTCAGAGAAGCAGCCGCAGCACTCCAGCTTCCATCGTTAGCATTCCCAATACGAGCGCTCTGTCCTGATGCCTTTGCAACCCTGCAGCAAAGTCTGCACCTCCGCAAGGGCTGAGCCCTCCCGGCAGCGCTGAACCTGGGGGCATGCTCCCTTTGTGAGGCTGGGGGAAAGGTAAAGAAAAGGAGGGGGAGGGAGAGAGGAAGAAGAGAAAGAGAGGAAGAGATAAAGATGAGAAAAAGAGAAAGATGAGAAACAGGAGAAAGACAGGGAGAAGAGAAAGAGAGGAAGCAGAGAAAGAGAAAGCATTTGTCCTCACTGAGAGCCTAAAAGACTGGAGAGAGACCTCCCTTGGAGAACTTGCTACAGCTCAGCATTTTGAACTTAGGCCAGTGGAAACCCCCAACACTTAATGCACTGCTCAGTGTTCCCATCCCCACAGATATCCTCAGCACCCAACAGGAAAGAAGAAAGCAGGCCAAAATGACAACTGAATTGATTCCTGATACAACTTGTTCCATCTTCAGATTTTCATCTAAGGGTAAGACTCCAAGGAATCACAGCCCAAATGTTACAGATGAGCTTATGAGGTGCATGAGCTCTTATCTTTCCACCCTTCTGGTTCTTCTGGCACCATACTCTGTTCAGGAGCATCGTGTTTTTTTTTTTTTATCCTGCCATTAATATCTATAAAACTGAGATATAAGCTCCCAGCAACTTGCTCTAGTAACATTTTTCCTGAACTTGTCATCTCTCAGTAGGAAATACCCATAATTTCCTGCCATCTGTAACTATAGATGTGAACCACTAAGTGAAGTTCTGCAGTACTCAGTGCACTGCCCATGAAAGCCCCGTTTCTCTGTTCTATAGATCTTCACATCACTGCCCTCCAGTGCTTCTCCACCGCCTCCCCCATCCCATTGCTATCAGCCTGGCCAAATCCTTGTGTCTAGTCAGGAGTGGGTTTGTGGAAGTTTTTGTTGAAATCACACCAAAATGTTGGGAAACATGCCAAGGAGAATGTGTTACATGGCTTTTCTCACCTCCTCTTTGGAACCAGATCAGGTATCGGGGACACAAGAATGTGGTAATCCCAACCAGAGGGAGTCACACTTGTGGGCGCCCCAAGCAGAGGTTAAAACATGGGACCTTTCTTCCTCGTATGGTTGTGTTAGATGTGTTGCATAGCTGAACTCCTCCATGGTCCAGGGCAACAGCTGTATTTGTTGCCAGTGAGGTCAACATGCATATCCTAAGTTGACAGGTCCACTGTGGTCCCAGGGTGGATCACTGGGCCATTAATTTAAATCTGGCTTCTCTGCCAGAAGTAAGTAAAATATTAGCAACAAACAATGCTAGCCAGAGAAGCAATGGTCTTTGCAGGGAAGTGGATGCAGGTATCCACCCATCCTAGTACAACTAGCTGGAGGCACCTTCCCTCCTGCAGTATATTTGTCTTCATGAGATCTTTTTCATTTCACGGGTCTTCAGGCTGGCCACACTCAACCTTTGCTGACTGGAACTAATTGAATTGGCCATCTTGTGTCGCAAGACACACACACAGGAAAAACATTTCTAAAACAGCTGGGCCAAATACAGAGGCTCCTGTGCGACACTGCCTGCAAGAGGGCAGGAGGCTGCGAGACGAGAAGCAGGGGTCTTGCACTGCCACTGAACACGGACGGGTAGCCTGAGGTGGGTCACAGCTACACGCACAGTGCAGATCCTGCTGCCTTTCTCATGCCTGTAGCTTTTCCATGGCTACAGGTGCTCTTGAAGCTCTTACAAAGAGCTATTTTGTTAGTAATGCCCATTTCAATGAAATATGTCATGCAAATCTGTTATCTTCTATCCTTCCCACCTAAACACACTAAGAGCATTCTTCCTTTCGTGGTTTAATGACCCAGATACGGTAGACTTATATAAAGTCACATTGCATTTTCTTGGAAACCAATATACCAGCAAAACTGGCAAATCGTTTGAAATCCACCACCGTCTTATCAGACTTGTTTGGCAACGGGATGAGCTGGAGAGCTTCCCACGGCTGTGTTTGATTGCCATCTGCCGGCCATTCCCTGCCTCTGGAAATTCCTGCTCTCCAGATTTCATCGGCTATAGGAAGGCAGTTCACCACCTCACAGAAGTTCAGGAAGGTCATGACATCTGGGATACAAGTTCCCACAGCTGTAGGCATATCCGCTGGATCGTAATTTCCATTTCACAGGTCGTAAAATCTTTCATTCAGTTTTGAAACTGCATATCTGTTAGAGCAGAAGTGTTCTAAATTTCACCATTCCTACCTGCTAAACCAGTCCAACTGTCATCTTTGGTGCCTTACCAGATCTGTCATAGAGATTTTTTCCATAGAGATTATGAGATTTTGTCAAAATACTGTCTTTCTCCTGACCTGGCACTTCCTCTTCTTGATTCACTGAACTGTATGTTCCCCTCAACCTGTTCCTGATCAAAGTGCAGGTGTGCTGCTAGGTATCACAAGGGGCAGAAGATTTGCCCAGCACCTCAGCAAATGAGCATGTTTTGGGCATGAATGTGGATCAGGTGTGCGGTTTCAGATACCAGGCTTATAGTTTCTCTGCCTTCACACTACCATTTCTCCTTTCTGTGAGCAGCCAACCCTGCCAGTAGTTTGTCTCTGGCTCGTGTTTAGGAGTGAAGCTAGGACTGAACTCAGTAGGATGCTGTTTTGTAACTTTCCCTTGATAAAAGCTTGAAGCTGCATGCTTGGTAGAGGCAATTAGCAGCTGACAACCTCCCATGACTCTGGAAACATCACCAGAGGATGTGCAGGAGAGATGCTGGTGACTGTGAAACCACTGTGTGAATGACTGCACACATCACACCGTCCCCACAGGTCAATGGTTACCGAACCATTTGCACCTGAAGAAAAAGCCAGACTGACCGCAGGAGTGTGCTGGGAGGTGCAGGAGGCAGCCCCAGTGCCCCTGAGGTTACTGCAGTAAGCCACTTGCACAGACCCTGCCCATGTGGAAGGGCCACTACGATGGCTAGCAGCATGGCAGGGGTGTGTCACGCAAGAAGGCGCTTTTGTGATTTGACACAACGGGTGTTAAAAGTACTCTGAGAGCATTTTGGGAAGATCAAGTTCTTCTAGTTTAGAAATAGCTATCTACTGGGGAGTTCCCAAAATGTTGTCTCTACCTCCAATAGACTCAGCTGCCCCTGAAATGCAAGTGGGTGGGGTTGTTTTTGCTGCAATGACCTTCCTGACAGTGGGAAGGGCAACATGGATTCCCCCTTTCCCCTCAGAAGTAAGGGATAAACATTACTGTTCACAGGGAAATTGTCTACATAAGGAACAACACTCAAACAGACTGTTAGGGTCTATGCTAGAACGACCTCTGCTCACTGCTATTCAAGTTCTGGGTGACGCACCTCCCACCCAGGGAGCCCTGCACTACCAGAGCTGGACAGCAGAAATTACTTTTCCAGTGACTCTTCAGTGACAGCTGGAACAGGCTGACAGGGGACAATCAGAGACAGGATGAAGCCCAGAGCAGCCCCCAGGATTCCCTCACTAGATCAGTTAATGCCAAGGCAGCCCCCTCACAATCCAACTGGGCAAAGCAGCCACTCTGCCAACACAGAAAATCCACAGCTGGGCTCTATAACAGTGACATTAAGAAGCAGTTTCATGACCTGCACTGTGAGTGACGCCCACTTTCCTCCTGCGATCAGCTGAACACATTGAGGAGCATCGTGTTGCAGGGCACTCACATGTGCTGTCCCCCTGTGTGGATTGTACAGTGTCTAGGTAAGCTGTTACTTTAGCTCACCCACTGCCGCTCCTTCAGCTTGGAGCACCCACAAACCTTCCTCATCCAACAGGTTGATTTCACAATACCTGTGGGAAATTAATCGTCTTTGAGAGCTCTACCCCTTTATCTGACTGAAGAAACGGACGCAGCAGCTGAACACAAGAAGTATCTTACTTTGCCTATGAACTCTACAAGGATCTAACGGGGAAGAGTTACAAAGATTATCACTGAAAAAAAATATATATATTTTTAAAAACAATATTTTAATTAACACGAAATCCTTTCCCTGGATAATTAAAGAGATTTCTTCTATCTATGGATTACTTCATACTTTATATCTCCACCTGGCACATCACAGTCTTCCTCAGTGTTGGGACAGCACTTCTTTGCTGCTAAGCCACGCCTAATGTCTCCCTTTCTTGTGGTGGCACCCCAGCTTCTGTATGTTCCCCCATACTCTGAACTTACAAATACTGAAGTCGTGAGATATTTGTGAGATTGCAGTGGCTGACTGACCGTGAAGCTGTTGAGACTGGCGTATTCTTGTGAATGATTAGCAACCTTCCCTACGCCAGAGACAACTTGCAGTGAGCGGTGTGAGGGATGCCAGCACAGTATTTGCCTTTCGATCCCACGTCCTCAGGGTCACGCCGCCACGTGCAGGATGACCGCTCTGCAGCTGGGGTCAGAACCAAGCACACTGCGACCGCCTGCCCTCCGGTCCTGGGACACTTCCTCACCCAGCTTCGCACACTTGCTGAGCGCCCTCCGTGCCTTTCGGCCCCCGAAGTCCCCGCCCTGCTTCAGAGCCCCCAGCAGTTGCCGGGGCCACCTCCTCAGCGCCGGGATAAGCGCAGCCCACGACCGGAGGCCGCCGGGGCGCGGGCGCCATCTTGCGGGCAGAGGCGGGCGGCCGGGACCGCGGGGCTCCCCGCAGGC
>VXAA01007167.1:415019-430353 GCA_013399115.1 Anseranas semipalmata | reverse complement strand
GGGGGGTTGCTGTCCTTTGGTAGTCACAGAATGAACTATCCTGTAATTTCATTACCTCAGCTTTGATAAACCAAATAAGCAGGTAATTGACTTTGTAAAATGGATTTGTCCCAATGACTTTATCTCCTCAGTGTTGATTGTAAAGCTAATAAGGCTGCTGTAAAAGGTTAATTGTTTGGCTTGGTGTCTTGGACTGTAGTTTCATAACTGCAGGGTGACTTCAGGGTAGCAGTGCTCTAACAGAAGACAACTTGTATTTCTCCCCCTCCCCGTGTGCCAAATAGAGCATCTGACTGTTTTGGTGGACTGAAAGAAACCGAGTTGAGCTAAAACTAATTTTTGACTTTTTTTTTCTTGCGTTGCTTTTAATGTATGTTAGTTTCTGGGTAGGGTTCAATTCATGGAGGTCTGGAATGGTGCAGCATGCAGCTAAAAGCCTGGGAGGGGAGACCAGTGATTATTTCAGGGATGGTGCTGGCTGCAAGTGATGGGGTGACACTGCCATGATGTTTAGCTTTGACTTGTATCATTAAAACATATATATGTGTATGTTTAAAAAACACCCAGCTCGTGCTTTTTGTGGATTACCTCTGTTTTGGGTAAATATTGGTATAGCTTTAGCATAATTACTGTGAGTAAAACTGTTGCAAGGACTGTTCTTGATTTGGAACCAAATCTGCTGTTGCTAAAAAGTTATTCTGGTCCAAATTCACTTCTTAACTGAGAAGATATTTTCTGAAATGAGAATTTCGAAGTTGTTTTTCGAAAGTTTCATCTTGAGGGTTGAAGAAAAGATGTTTATTCTGAGCAGCTAGGGATGCATAAGTGCCTGTCAAAGCATCTGCATGTTGTTGGAGTTGCAAGTTTGTGTGGATTAAACATCAGCATCCAGAAAGGAAATGGGGAGAGCGAGGTGAAAGAATTTAGTTGGATAATGCGTCGGTTGTTGCACAATGCCGATGTGTTTGCTGAACTTTGTGTACTTTCTGACTTACACCTGTGCTGTTGAATTGGGACATGGAACTATAAAATGGTGCTGAAACAGGTAGCGGTCGATTGCGATGTTTTGTAGTTACTTAACTACACGTATCTGTGAAGGCTTGTCATTCAGTCCAATTTTTGAGTTGTTAGGTACACATTAAATAAATTAGCCTGTTTTAGGGCACTGGTTATTCACAACGTGTTACAAAGCTGCTGGGAAGAATAAAGGTCTCTATCCTGAGCCTTTTACGTTAACTTGAACAAAACAAGATGTTGAAAACAGTTCAGTGCCCCCCGAAGAATAATAGCTGTGTGAACGCAGAGATTAATGTTAATGTAAGTTTTCTCTCTGTCTCTCCCATGGTACAAAAGACGCTGTAGGAGCTATTCTGCTTGGGATGTAGGTCTTCCTGGCTGAAGTGACAGAACAGAAACACCTGCTGTAGGAATGGAGGAAGGGGGAAAGGATGGGCTGCTACATTTTTCTTACCTAGGAGCAAAAATACTGATATGGAATGGATAAAAGGTGTTCAGTTTAATTGTGATAGAAATCTGTATAATGTGTGCAGGGTTTTTTTGATTCTGCCCCTCTCAGGAGCCATATGCTGTAGCTGTGCTCACTAACCTCTCTCCCCTGCACCCTCCCTTCTCACATGTGTCTGTTCCTGAGAAGTAGCTACAGTTTTCTTGAAGAGCATTCTGCTAATACAAATAAATACTTGGGAAATCTGCTTAAAGGAGACTATTCTCTGCTAATCTTTGGAGATGCCTCTAGGAAGTAGCATAGGCAATCTGAGAAACACTCCTTTAGTCCAGCCTTTTTGCACTGAGGCTGGACAAAGTACAGAAATAGATACATACGTGGATAGTACTTGGTACCCTGTGCAGGGACCTTGAATGAAAGCCCTGAGAAAGTCCTTCTATGAAGGTTTACTGTGTTAGGAACCGTACTTCTCTGCATGTCTTCCCATTATACTGGATATCCCTATGTAGTAGTGTAGGTAAAAGGTTTCTCTGTTTTATTTTTTATTATTTTTATTTTTAGTCTGTGGATCTCAAGGCTCTCTTCAGAGATCTGTATTAATCCTGTACTTTAAGATGGAAGTAGAGGATCTAAGGCTATAAAGTTTTTTTTTGGCTCTTTAAGGACAAACAGTGAGTCTGCAACTTGGATTTGACTCAAGCCGATGTAGAGAATGCAGGCGGCGTTTCTTCTGTTGTATTTGTAATGGTGCAATGAGCACTTGCACCTAACAACAGCTGTGGGAGAGGAAGGGGATCTCGGTACTACCTAATGGTGCTGCTTCCACCCCGGGGTAGCATTCTGTGTGTGCTGCTTCTGATCCGCCAGAAAGATAAGGTTGGTTGGAGCGGGTTGACTGTGACCCTTTTCCTTGCTCACAGCTCAATGAAATCTCATTAACCTTACCTCAGAAGTATTTCACAGCGTTTTAGTGTTTGGTAGTACAGGGTCCTGGTACAATGCAGAATAAAAGTATTGGATGCTGGGGAAGTACAGAATGAGAATGCATGATGCCGTGCTCACTACTGATGCTTACGTGATGGACAGGCATGGGTGTGAAAACTCGTTATCTGGGAATTTAAGTGTTCTGTGCCTGTGTGTGTATCATTTCCTGTTACTATAACCTGTGGGCGTTGTGTCAGGAAGTGGAAGGACGAGAGTCAGTGAAACTCAGGTGTGCATTTAAGAACTGTTATTGCGTGCAAATTGAATTTTTTTCAATATTGAGAGATTGAGTGCACTGTGGTGAACTTAAACCATTTCAAGTTCAGAAAAATGCAGCTTATTAGGTGACTATTAAGAGGGAGAATACAACATGATTGTGATACTTAATAATGTTTTGTTAATTTTTACTATATCACTTTTGAAGCAGTAGTGTTTTTGTTTTTTGTCAGAAACGCTGGAAGAAAGGGCAAACATCATGAGATGTTATTGGTAATGCCTAGCAATTATCTCAAAAATACATTTCAAAACAAAGCTTTTAGACAGTTATCTAAACTGCTCTTTTATTTGGAAAAGAAAGCATGTCTTTTCATGGAATTTTTATGAATTATTGTAATCTTATTATGAACATCGTAGCCTCCTAGCAGTAAAATAAAATTAATAACCCTCTGTTAGAGTTTAGTTGAGTAGCTTTAAGACTGTCCAGAGCACTTAATTCTGAAAAGCTTTTTGTTGCAAGATAAAGATCAAGCTATTACAAGAACTTTTATCTCTCATTACATGTACGTGCAAATAAAGCTGTTTCTATTTTTTTAATTAAACCTTTGTTATGGAAGCTTATGGAAACAGTATTGTAAAAGTGACGTTATGTACCTTGCTGTTCGTGTTCTGCTTTCTGCAGATATATTGTCTGCTCATGTAGACCCCACTGAACTACAAGGATGTAAAGGCAATGTATTGGAAAATTCAGGTTTGTTCTGTTTAACCCGATATATTCGAGGGTAACATACGATGGTTCAGTTATGGCTTCATGAGCAGCTAAACCATTCTTTCAGCCGGGACAGGAACTTGAGAGGGACAAGATAGGACACTGAATGGGGTCAACAGAGATTCCAAAGAGAGGATTTAGGGCTGGTTGTTGCTGTACTTTAAAGTCATGCTGGTGACAAAGGTGCAGTTCTGCAGCAGTTTGAACAAGTCTAGAGCAGGGCTGCCTTGTCCTGTGTTCCTGCTGCCTTCTCCTGCTGAGGGAGCTGTGGTCCTTTCCTCAGCTGGTAGCCACCTCACACACGTGTGCCTTCCTCTGATAATGAGGGAGGCTGTGCTGGCTGGGCCACATCGGGCTTAGACAGGGGCCAAAATAGGTCCTTCATTTCCTTCCAAAGCAGAAAGATTTGTGCCTGCGCCATTTTTGAAATAATCATGCAATTTAGAAGATTGAAGAGGTGTTTTCAGACTTACACCTTTACTTAACATTTCCCTTGTACAGAAAATTACTTCTAAGAATTGTAAATATAAGTATGTTGGTGATGACGCATTTTAGACTCGAAAGATGCCTTTCTCTTGGTTGGCTGGTTGAACTATTTGAAACCAGGATATCTGCTCGCAGCAATAAAGTGTGAATGGTGACTAAAGGTTATGTAGCTTTTTTCTCACTTGTCTAGTTTTTTGTGCATCCTTATGCAAGTTGTTACAGATGCAGACACGTCCCTATTCTGCTACGTCAGCTGCGTTCCTCAGGTACCAGGACTCTGATGCTGGCTGAAGGTGAGACCGCTCAGGTATGCTGCCAGTTAGAGACTCCATGGCTGATGAGCCTCCTCCATTTAGTTTGGTTGGATTTTGAGTCTGAGAGACTGAAGTGCGCAGAGGATGAAGGAGAGGCTGAAAGGGAGTAAAAGGTTGCCAAGTCCTCTCTTTTTTTTTTTTTTTTTCTGGCAGAGGTCTTTAGGATCAGTTCAGCTGCCTTTAAGAACCCAAACTGCAGATTGTTTCGAATTAGTGTATCTTAGGTAGGGATCTGTAGGTTTATGCTCTACCTTCACATAGTATTTTATGTATACACAAACACAATATAAAAGTGTCCTGAAAACTCTCTAACGCAAAATTCATGTTGAATTAGTGAATTGTAGAATTGAATTAGTGAAGGGCAGAAATTGTTAACGTTGCTCCTTACCTACCTTCTCTAGTTTTCCATCATTTGCTGTATTTCTCCCCTTAACTAAATCACAAGTTTCTTGATTTTTACAGGTGTAAATATATTCATGCCAAATTATGAATTCCAGTTATTTTTATTGATACAATTTTTCCCCTAAACAACTGTACAAATCATTGTGATGGGAAAAACTGTTCTAAGGATAAATATTGCAGTCTTGTTCGTGTTGCCTCTGTCATGCTTGTTGTAGTGTTACTGAAAATGATGCATCAGTTACAGCTGAGGACCTCTAATTATTCTTCTCTGAGCTGTATTATCTCAACTTTAAAAGGCTTTTTCAAAAAACGTTATCACAATATCAGTGTGTTTTCTTAAAAATTGTTGAAGGGTGATATTTTTAAGTAGCTCTTTTAATTGTTTCTCTCACTAATGAAAGACAAATATTTTTCTTTTTTTCTTTTTTTTGTTCTCTGCAGGAGCATTGTGACTTCTGCAAAGGCTTCCAAAAAGTTCAAATATCATCAACTTCTATAGAAACAAAAGAACAGACGTGCTGGGTCAGGTCTGATGTCTTCTTTAGATGACATGGCAAAAGCGTATGCCTTAATAACAGGACAAGTATAAATGGTGCTTCCTTTGCATATTCTCCCAATTTACAATGGTTTTCAGTTCAGCGACTTCTTTGACATAGCATCTATACCATCCTATGGCAAGGAGTTCACCAGCTCTGCTGACCACAATGCAAATAATCACCTTTGTTTTGTTTCTGCTTCTGTTTTTTTTTTTCTGATCCTCAGTTTTTGTGCTGGAAGAGGCAGCGAACATTCAGTTGTATCGGTCCTGTCACTTATTTTTTTCCAGCCTTCTGTTACCTCTCCTTGCACTTCTCTTTTCCAGGGTAAAGATTTGTAGCTTGTATTTTGGATGTAAATCTTATCATAGTTTTGATGGCCCTTGTTGACCTTAATTGAATGTTTTCTAGTTGTCCCTCTTTAAGAGGTGGGACCAGGACTGTGTATCATACTCAGGGTTGTATATACGCTAATCTTAGGTGGTGAAATAACATTTCCTTCCTTTACTCACATCTTTAAACATTTGCTTTGCTTTTTAATCAATAATAAGTGTCCAGCTGACACATTTTCGTAGAACTGTTTCTCACACCACCACGTTCTCATTCCTGAGAGGCAGCGGTCAGCTCCAAGCTTATCCTTATACATATGAACCTAGGATAGTCCCCAGTGGTCTTTTTCATATCCTGAATTTCACATGTCATTCTGTTGCACACTTGCTTGATATTTACAGCTCTTCAGGATACCTTCGCCCTTGTTACCCAGAAGAGCTTCATATCTTCCAGAAGTTCTATTTTACCACTCACTCCTTTACCCAAGTTGCTTATTGGTAAAACTTGAGTATCACAGTTCAAACACAGACTCGTACAGAACTGGTGATTTTCTTCCACTGTGAGAACTGGCCATTCACTCCATCTTCTAGCCACATATTTAGTTTTGTAATATTTAGATGACTTTTCTAAAAGATTTATAAGAGGAACTTTTCAAAAACCTTTTGGAAACCATAAACTGTATCACTAGGATCTCCTCTTCCATATGTTTACTTTCTTTAGAGGACTCAGGCTTGTAAGGGTCAATTTTAGAAAAGTCCCACTGATTATCTGTGGATGTATGGTACTTATCTCTCCTTTACTATAGTTTCTTGAAGGTATGCATTAGAGTAATACTGAATACAGGTATTTTTAGTGATTAGTGGTGTCCCAAATGACTTCTGTCAACGTCTGTTCTGGACTGAATGTGTTCTGGTTTCCTCAGTGGTCCCCCACACCAAATTGGTAAAGTAAAGCTAATAATTCAGGAGTGCTTGGCTTCAAGACTTCCACATCCTTTTCATTTCATCTAAAACTGTTAACCTTGATTTGTGTGGGTGTCATTCTGTATTAGAGTGGCTAGTTTTTGACTCTTCTCAGACTCCAGTGCAGATTAGCTGGTGCAACTGTAGGTATGGCCCCACTGTAGCCTTGATAATTTAGGTGATGTAGGTTAAGAGGTTAATATAGTTATTCCTAGTAACAGTTTTGTCAGCACAAATGAGACAATAAACTAGTAGGGAGGTGAATCACTTTGTCAGGAGTAACTGTAATGTGGAACTGTGCCCTGAGACCAGTGAGGCTAATTGTAAACAGAAAATCCAAGAAAAATCTAAATTCTAAGTTGTTAACTTTTAAGATGTTGAATCATCTTATGTTGCTATCCATCAAAGTAGCTAGTAACAAGTACTATCTTTTGGTCAGCAGATAAGTGTAACAGCGTGTGAATGTAAGGTTAGGCTACGTTTTGTCCCTTTTATACTTAGTGTAGTTGCTGCAAAACATGCTCTGGAAGGTAAGTCTTGCTACTAAGGACTTTAACAGGACTTTCTGCTGTTTGTGAACTGCCTGGAGTTTTAATAGTTAAGATCAGCATGTTACTCAAACACTTCTGGTATTTTGATTACTTCCATGAATATTTACTAGACAGAGCAATCTCTTTGGAAAACAACTAGGATTAGATTACTCAGCTGTAAACATTTCAGTGAAGAGGCTAACTTGGACGTGACCTCTTTATGGATAAACTCAGGGTAATGAGGACAATTCTCACAATAATAGGCATTAAAATTAGAGAACATCTATGCAGATCGCTTAATTCTTTGCTGATATGATCAGTTCAAAGTCTTTCACCAGTGTTTCATGTGACTTGCCTCCTGAAACATGCTTTCCAGTACAAAAAAAGAAAAAAATCTTAACTGAAACACTAGTGTTCGTGTGAAAGCTTTTGGATTTTAACAGCTGCATTTTAGAATGCTTTTGTACCAATTTAGTTTGCTTATGCCTCATAACTTGGGGTTTTACACTAGAAGTCAACCCTATTATAATAAGCTTTGAAATTATTTAGTACATCAGAGGAGTTACTGACTTTGAGTTCCTGTAAGTTTGAATCTTCTTGCCTTAGTTCTTGGGGAAGATGGGTTACTGCTTGAAAACATCAATGTCAGTGTGTTAGTGCCTTCTTTTTAAAGTATTTGTAGGGTGTTGCCTTATCTTGTGATTCTTTTAAAATATTGCCAGATACCCTCAGTGGCCTAATAAGTTGCTGCGGCAGCATTTTCATACTTGTATTCATCACCTGTTATTTGAGAATTGGTTCTGTAATTTAAAAAAGTGAATTTGTTCAGAGGTCCCCAGTTCAAGACTTCAGGAAATAAGTTGTCTGTAACATTGTTTAATTTCTGTGAGTGTTGAGTCTGGAAAACTCTAAGACTTCAGCCTTCGCATAGGTAGGTGTATACATAGCATGCATTAAGGGCTTGTGCATAGCTGTCGAAAGGAAACAGTAACCTTTCAGTGCACAATTTAGAGGAGGAAAATTCTTAAACAGCAAACTCAGAAGCTCTCCAGAGCAGTGTTTACGCTGAGCCCCGTTACTCTCTCAGTTTAGTGGAGCAGGTTTAGTTCTTAGAAGCTCTATACACTTGGGTCATAACCTTTACTCAAGACTTGTGTGCCACATACATTGCTTGTATCCCTGAGTATTCCACGGGTGCAAATTTCTGAGGTAGGGATAGAGAGGGGACGACATGCTGAAAATACATTTTGTGAAAATGTTTTTAAAGTGATCGTGGCATTTCCTAGGCTGCAGAACTCTGTCACTTTGTGTCCCTTATTGACAGAAGTCTTGTGAAACCAGGCAGTGTTCTCCTTTGGGTACATTGTCTGTATCTGGTGTGCAGAATGTTTCTATGCATCTGATCATGTTTCTTTTTCTCTGAGTGTCCACTGGAGCTGTGTTTTAGACTTCCTGCCTTTGCTTTTCTGACTAGCCTGAAGGTATAAAGGACATAGGAGGCTAGGACCTACTTCTGTTCTTCCTGCTAAGCTGTGTTTGTTGCAAGCAAGTTTCTGATGATTAAAACTTTTCTCTTGTATACAGTTCCACGTGTGCATTCTTTCCATCCCTCTCCCAGAGCTGCAAATCTCCAATAAATGTGTTATCTTGTCTCATTCCTCAAGAGGATGCAAAAGATGAGAAAAATCTCCCTTAGCTTTTCTTTTGGATCACTTGTTGGAGCCCTTAGAACCTTAGAAAAAAGGTTGGGCCTAAAAAGGCATAATTTGTCAAGCTTTCCTAAGCATAAAATGGAGCCTCCTGTATTTTCCAAAACAAGTAAATAAAACGTCTTAAGTTTTTCTGTTCTGTCAGTAGAAGTATGTCTGTGCTGTTGGTCACCAGCACTGAGGTGCTGATCAGGCTGTGGTAAAACAATATGCAGCTACTGCTTTCTGTGAGGGCCTTGGGTTTGGAAGACAATATTTGTATGGAAAGTCAAAGACTTTGCATTTCTGTGCTGGGATGGGACGGGAGTTTGTGTGCCAGAAAGCAAGGTATGGGTGAGCATTGAAACTGTGCAACTAAGTCAAGCGTGGCAGAGTTGTAGGCCACAGATGGTATGTGAGCTATGGAAACGGTGAATCCAGCCAATCTGTGTCCGTGTGCCCTGTGCTCCTCACCCTGCGTGTGATGGGTGAGTGGGATAGACACTGAGACAGACACGAGAACTGTTTTTTCCCACTGTGAGGGTGATCAGATGCTGGAACAGGTTGCACAGAGGGGTCTCTGTCCTTGGAGATGCCCGCAGGCCTACTGCCATGGTCCCGAGCAACCTGCTTTTGTAGACCCTGCCGTGAGCAGCAGGCTTAGACTAGATGACCTCCAGAGGTCTCTTCCAACCTCAAATGTTCAGTGGTTCTGTGAGATAAGCCTGCCTTTCTCATCCTAAAATCACTTCCTCTGAAGATGTGGATATTCAAGAGGAACACATAAGGTCTGACAAAGAGGACAGAGTTAGTTGTTTACTTAACAATACAGACATCAGTAGGGAATTCTTATCTGGAATATAAAAAAAAAGAAAAGCTTTAGTCACCAAATAAAAGAAATAAAGACCAAAGTTTCAGGACAGTCTTTTTTCTTTCTCTCTCTTTTTTTTTTTAATAATGGCTTTGAGCTTGTTGTTCAGATGTTGCATGCCTCTTTGTATTCAAGACAAAGCTGACTATATCTCAAATCTATAGACCAAGGATCTCTAGTCATTCTGTAGTTAAGGTATGTAGTCAAATGGACAGCTACCTTTTAAGGAAGAAAAAGTCAAAAATGCTTGTTAATTATTTTTCTCCAAAAGTGGTAGCCACATTAATGTACAAATGAACTGTATTTTTTTTTTTATTTAGTTATCAGTAGCCTAACTGTGCTAGGGTCTGGTTTTATTTTCATTTGTCTGAAAGCTTCAGACAATATTGAGCCAGTTGATTAAAATACTAGTTAGTATCACTGGAGGATGTGAGTAGCTCTTTCTGAGTAATTGAAAGAGATGGCACTTGGATTGCTTTTTGTCCCAGTAACTGTCTAATTTCTCGAGAACCTAAGGAGTTTATTAAGATTCTGCTTTGGCTGGATATTCATGTACAGTTATTAAGAGACTATAATAGGCACTTCTGAAAACCCTCTGAAAGGAAAAGAGTTGTACTGATGAAAAATTACATGTGAATCTCAGGAACTTTGGGTGCATCTGAAACAATTTGGAGGAATCATGGAGTATTTCCCCAGATTACTTACAGGAATGAACTGGCACTCTCTATATCCAAGTCTGAGAGGGCTGCTTTAACAATACCTTGATACATGGATTATTGTTAGTGAGATTAATTCAAAAGCTCATGGATGCATTACGCCTTTGCTTTTCAAGGCTCTCTAATACCTATTTTAGGAGAGATGCACTATTGTTAACAATTTCACCCATCAAATGAGAAGTCATTTTAACCAGAGGAAATGCATTTTTCCCCCCACTTGTCTCCCTGTAATCCCATCTCAAAGGATAGCGTTTGAAGTGCTCTTATGCTTTAGTGGGGAGCCATGATCTGGAGTGAGAAGAAACAGATCTTTTGTCTGCTTTTCAGACTCTGAACCTTTTTCCCCTGACAGAGCAAGGATTCCAGAGCTAAAATCCAAATACTGTACAATTCCTATTGCATGCTGCTCGGGGTAAAGCTTTGCAGTGAAATGTATTTATTCCTGCGTGCTTGGGGTCTGCAGGATATTGCAGGGGCAGCATGCCAGTTCTGTGGCATGGCAAATCCACTTGTGTGAAAGAGAGGTCCTTAGGAGAGGAAGGCAAAGCAAAAAAAGGACCTGATTTATCCACAGCTTGCTCATTAGGAATACATTGCTGCTTTTGTTAAGCACGGTAATTATCTAGTATTCAGGCTTTAGCTAGGCTTTCTTTTTTTTTCTTGTGCAATCAATTTCTTCCTAACAAGATAAGTGTTTTCTTTGGTGCAATCGCACAGGTTGTCCCTAAATAAATAGGTAGTCTGTTTTTCCTGTATACAGCAGAAATAGAACATATCTTTCCTACTCAGGATGAGGTTTCACCAGTAGCTTTCTGCCCAAACTGGGACCGATGCTGTCTTTATTCTCCCTTCCTTCTCCCACGTGGCTGCCTGTTTTTCAACTCCACAAGTTAATATGTATTAGTGATGAATTATGACAGAGGGAATGCCTAAGGATAGCTCCAAATAATTTGAATAGTCTAAACTTTAGCTTCAAATTGGGAAAGTTTTGATTGTCTCTTTACGTTCCAGACAGATACCTATAAACAATCATTCATCTTTCTAATGCCCTGTTACCTTGTGGGGTTGTTAATCAAATGAGACCATTGCAGTCCCAAGATTGGAAAGAAATTAATGATGTAATTTTTCTCTGTTAGGGTTTAATCAATTGTAATTAGATTTGATCCAGAGTTGTTCCTATGTGTGTGTAAAATGCAGTGACTGCTTAACATCATATCTTAATTCTGTATTAATCTGAAGGGGTCCCCCTGCGCAGCATTGCTTTTCCAGAACATCATTGCCAGGGCCTCTATAACTGACTTAGACGTCATGTTTACCAGTCCAAAGGGCTTAATTTTTGCTCCTACCACTCGCCTGATTTTTCTCTTCCTTGGTGCTGTTTTCAGAGCGTTCACAAAATATTACTCCTGCAGCTGTTACTGGAGGGCTGTTCCAAAACCTCAGGTCTCAGGTTACTACAACACATCTTTAGTTTCTAGCCTCATTTTCCCCGTGGTCAGTTTTTATTTGACCTAGTGCCGACTCTAATTTACTTTGCACAACTGTTTTTTTTCCCTTTTTTTTTTTTTTTTTCTTCCCCTCTGTGTTGTCTTCCCCTACAGGCCTTCTGGAAGCTTTTTGGCACAGTGAGGTGAAGGGTGCTGGCCGTTTCTTACAGGGAGAAAAGGAGGGGATCATCTGGCATTCGTCAGGGCTGGGCAGCAGGCAGATGTGAGAACTGGGGCATTGTGTCACAGAGTGGCACAGATTTTTAAAGATGGGGCAAAGCATCTAGTTAAAAGCATCCTAGCAAAAACACTAGGAGTCATATCCTGTTAGGCTTTGCTTTACAGTATTAAGTGAAGCAAGTTCTCTTAGTCACCTCTAGCTCCCCTCCAAGTTTTCTTAGTCACTTGCTATTTCTCCTAGTGCACTGGTAATCCATTTTCACATCAGTTTTAGGAATTTCTCCAAGCAACATTGTCAGTAAGGGCAGCTCCTGAGCAGCAGTGCCCCTCAGTTGTGCTGTAGAAATGCCTGTGGGGCCATGCTATGGGTTGGATCAGGTAGCTGATCTCATTCAGTCTGCTCGAGTTGAACAGTTGGCTTCACCCAGCTTCAGCACATCACAAAGTCAGAGATAATATTTGAAGTGAAAGATTTGTACAGCCTGCACATGTCTTGTTTTAGGAGGGTGATACCTGATTTGTTCAAGTATCATAGGTGACTTTCGTGAAAGAATCGTGTTATGGCTCATAGTTGTCCAGTGACCATTTGAGATCCCCAGACTCTTCCTCCCTGTTTCTGTAGCAGAATTCTTTAGTCCCCATTACTTAACTTAATCGTCTGTCTAGTCTTTAATGCAATCAGCTTTTATGATATGCCAGTTCCATGTGCTGGTAAATGTCCCTTATTTTTGCATTTTAAAAAAATCTAGTTTAATTTTAAGAACAATGCACTCGTGTCTAGTTGTGGCGAATCTAGTTCTGAACCAGTAGAGGTCTCCCACAATTTTCATCTTAAAAGAAAAACATAAATGCAAAGAGAAATTACCAAATTAGTTTGCATTCTACCGTTAGGAAGTCGGTGTAGCATTTGAACCTTGTTTTCATTGCCTTCTGAACTTTTCCTTCACAGTGCCTTACACAACAGTGAGGTGAAACTGGGTGGGCAGTTGCTCAACCAAATGTTAACCATATCCTTTCTGTTTAGAAGTTTCACATTTAGTACCTGTTTTAAGTATGTGAACAATCCTTGCAGATCATGAAAACCCCAAAGTATCTGTGTAGTTTACCTATTACACAAAAATGTGAGACAAGCTTGGAAGCTTATTCTGAAGCCCCGTAACAGTTGGATCAGACACAAGGGATTATTGAATTATCCTCTCTTGTCTCCATCTCTCCGTCTTTGGGGATGATAGGACAACTAAATTATTCTTCAGAAGGAATCCCATCAAGCTGTTTAGTGTCATGTTGAGTTTCTGGGAAGATATACTCTGTAGATTAATAAGTGGATGCATTTGTGTGCTTCAGCATTACTGTGTACTGCTTTGATATTTTTTTTGTCTGCCTTACTGGTTTGTGGCTGATCAGGTATTGTCCATGTTCCCACTCTCTTTCTGCCAAATCAGCCAGAGTTTAAAATACTGTCCTGTGCTCACATCTGATCCAGATTAGCTCTGAATTTGTGGTTGGTCTGATGCACAGTATTGGTATTTATGATTGTTTTTCTGGCCTCAGATAGTTTGACTGCGAACTGAAGTTTCTAGATAGTTCGTTTGAACTGTATGCTTACCAATTCAAGTAGATTACTGTGCTATCACTGTTACTGTGATTACTATACACACATGCACACACACACACACAAAATATCTTCAGAATAAGTAAACAGAGGTCATCATTGTCTTCCACAAAAACCTTTTAGAGATTTGCCAAAGAAAAATGTTTCCATGTATCATAACTGCTATTTTAGTTAAGATGAGGCCATCACCTTGTTAAGTGCGAAGTTCAGATTTAAGACCGACTTAGGATGTGGTTGACATGTGCTTTGGATCAAAGTTGTTGGTATAATTCCTGCATTTAGATAATTCACAAACTCATCTTGTTGGCTGGTTTGTTTTTAAAGCATATGGTCTTACTGAGCTACATGGTTTACAAATAAATATTAACTTTTCCCTCCTTTTCCCCCTCAGTAGGAAAAACCTAAATGAAGGCAATTTATAAAAAGCAAGCATTGCAAAGAGGAGGAAGATGCATCTTAATTTGAATTGAGAAATTAGCTGTTGATCTAGCCTTATTCTTTGGTTGTGTAAAAAGTTTTGCACTTTTTTTTTGTACACAGTAGTTGATGTACTGAAATGGGAGACTTGGTGGAGTTGACTATAAAATGGCAGAAGCAAAATTTGCAGATGTGCATTAGGCAGGCAAAGACTGAGCTCACAAGTGATGGTTGCTTCATGGCAATTGGAAAACTATAATGGATTCTTTTTAGGTAGTGGAGAATAATCTGGACTATCTTGTTCTGGTTATGGAATGTGCAGAATCACTTAAATGGGTGAGAAACGTTCTTTCTTCCAGAACTGCTGGACTTTTTGTTAGTTCTCAAACTGACCTTGCACTACCTTCTCCAGGATGAAGTGAGCATGTGGGAAGTGCTCATGGCCGCAAGCCTGTCGGTGTTAAAGAAGCATTTGGACAGCACTTGTAGATACATGGTTTAACGCTTACGTTGTCCTGTGTGGAGCCAGGAGTTGGACTCGGTGATCATTGTGGGTCCCTTCCAACTCAGGATATTCTATGTTTGCTGTTCTGCTTTTTGTCAGATAAATTAATCGGAATCCTTCTCTCTTTGTTTTTTATAGAGCAAATTCGATTAAAGAATATAAGAAATGTATATGGAAGATGCTTGTGGTATCGCTTGCGACTGTTAAAACCACAACAAAACATAATTCCTACAGTAAAGTAAGTATGTCTCATTTGCATGACTTCCCATTAAAGCGATTCCTACATCTTTTATAAAAAATATTTTTTTTAATTAAAGCTGCTGGAATTAGTTGCATTGCGGTTGGTTTTGTGTTATAGAAGAGAAGTTTGCAATTTGCTATATTTAAATAATACCAAACACCGTTATCTAGTAGGGCTTGAAATCAAGATGAATGCTTTGTCCTTTCTAAAATGCCTGTTAAATGAAACTAGTGAACCTCAGCACTAATAAATATGTAAACGATGCATTTATTTGTTCAAAAAATGCTCCTCCCTCACAGAAATTAGTGGTGCTAGTGATGTCTTTTGATTTAAATATTTGACGTGTAAATATATGTATTCAGATATACAATGGTAATAATTTGTGTGTTCAAAGCTGAACTCTTTATGTCCTTCAGTTGTTTATTTCTTACTCCTGCTTCCAATATTTTCAAAATTATTTTTTATGCGTTTTTTTCACTTTTTAACAACCCAAAAAATATTTACGTTTGTCTAGGATGAGATTGAAGTCCTCCTTCGGAAATAGGAAATGTTATTGTATACCTGCTGCGGACAGACAGTTAAAGAATATGAAGGGGCTTTGACAGTGGATTGCCTGTTTAAAA
>VXAA01007167.1:371049-414987 GCA_013399115.1 Anseranas semipalmata | reverse complement strand
GGTTGGAAGCCAGGTCAGCTGTCTTATCTGTGCCAAAGATGGTGTTATAACTGAAATACTCATACCTGCTTTAAAATTGCTTTAATATTTCTTGCTATTTTAGTATTGTGTCTTGTAGACTGATATCAAATGGCTTTATGTGCTACTTGTAGAGTTATACTAGACCTAGTGGATTTGTAGATGTTAAAAATTCTTTCTTCCAAACAGGAAAATAATCCTCCTTGCTGGATGGGCATTATTTTTGTTTCTTGCATACAAAGTTTCCAAAACAGACCGAGAGTATCAAGAATATAACCCTTATGAAGTTCTACATTTGGATCCTGTAAGTAATAGCATCTTTCAGTAGTGCATAGTACTTTAATTGTATATTTTGTGTCTAGATGTCAGATTTAAGACTGGGTTTTTAAACAAAATAAGATAAAACCATTAAATACATTCACTGAAGTTCTATTTTGGCATCTGAAAGTTGCTGCTGTTCATTGTAAAGTTAGATATTCTGTGTATGTCTATACTAACGTATGACTTTTGCATCTAACGCCTTTGAAATTCTAATGATTTTCTTAATGTAATGAGGTGTTTCTTTAATTGTTTTTGATTCTGACTGTGGTGTTGCTTTTCTCCCCTTGTACAATAAGAAAAGTCATTCTGCCTTGTATGCTCTGTAGAAAATCCTCTCTAACCATTTTCAGGGATGCTGCTGCATAAACTGTATAAACAAAATGTCGATTCATTTGAGTTAGTTTGTTGTATAGCAATATTTTTTCCTGTAAATAGAAGAGTTTGCTGAAGGGTATTGGTGTTGTGCATTTTGGTGTAGTAGTGGTTACCTTGAGTCTCAGTTCCATCTGTGAATGGAGTATTGAAAACCACAAATTCTAATAGTGATATGAGCCAATTGGTTTATTAAACTGAAAAAGAAAATGTAGTGTTTCTACAGAAAGCAGATATGCAGTGCTTTCTTTATATTGAGGGTCTGATTAAAAATGAATATAAGAAGCTATATATCTGGAGGAGAGAAATAGACCTGCTGGACGTCTATTAAACTTTTAGTCTTGTCAAACTCTTCATCTTAACCGCAGTACCTCAAGCAAATTCTCTACTTACGGTAATTATTTTCTACTCTTATGAGTATCAATAGAGTCATCTTTTCAGTTCTGAAGCCTGACATGTTATACTCTCTGGTCTAAGGAAATGTACCCTGAATACAGCTCAACACAAGAATAAGGAAGAACTTTGAATGTATACCCCTTTTGATTAAACTTGACATGTATTGTTAGTGTGGGAGAATTTAATATGAATATGAACATTCACAAATACATCTCTTGCCAGTAGTGACGTGACTTGTCAGCATAAGGAAAGGCATTGCTGGTACTGCTTTTCTGTGCTAAGAAAGCCATTATAGCAGATGTGTAGACCTCAGCCTGTTTCTAGCTAGACAGGTAGAACAAGACGTGTCTGTCAAGTGTGGAGGCAAGCTATTTAAATTCAACCTCTGCTCAGTTCCTCTGTGAATTGACTGATTGCTGACTTACCTTTTCTACTGACACACAAGAACGAGATAAATTTTTACTATCGAATGGTATCTGTTGGAACTGTGCAGTTTAAATGTTCATATGTATGGGTTAACTTTGGTTAAACAAATCAGGCTAGGGAGTAGGTCATTAGTGGATTTTCTTTTGTCATCTTTGGAAAATTTCTACAACCCTGAGGGGAAAAATGTGTGTATGTACTGAATTCTAACCTGATGTTTATTAATGACATTTGTGAGCATACTCAAGACACATGCAAATTATCCAGGTGAAGTCCCCATTTCTTGCCCACCCCCACCTACTGGCTTTGGGGGGTCTGGAGAGAGCCTTGGTGCTGTGCCAGCGCTGCTCAGCAGTAGCCAAAACACTGGTGTGATACCAGTGCTGTTCTAGCTACACGAGCAGGGCACAGCACTGTATGGGCTGCTGCAGGGAAAGTTAACTCCATCCCAGCCAGACCCAGTACATAGGTAACGTAGGAAAGCTCTGTGTTCCAAGCAGAGTGCTGACTGATGTGAACTATCCTAAGCTGTTAAACATTTATGTAAGTCAGGCCTGGTCTTTATGGCCTAGCACTTGAAAATGAGGAGTAAGCAATTAATGATACGTGGAAAGATTGTCATCAGCTTATCTGGGATCATGTGCCAGCCTCTGGTAGAAGAAGAAAAAACACTGGGATTTCTTTTTTTTTTTATGTGCAGCATTCATGTGAGCCATGAAAATACACCTCTTCCTTTCCAATGAACTGTTTTTTTGCAGTTTCCAGCTTCTGCTACTCATCTGTCATTTGTCATCTAGTCTTGAGATGGCTGTTATTACTAACTCTAATTTATTGTGGATTAAATTCATCCTGGGTGTTAAATGAGGCAGGCATGCTGTTAAAATATAGTGTTGGAAAATGATAGATACTTTGTATAAAAAGAGGTAAAGTAACATAGAAAATGAAGCCTTAGGGTAGGTTAATTTCTGGCTTAAATTTAGTGAAACACTATCATCATTATAAAGTAACTTCTTGTGCATTTATTATGCACTTCATGTTAGCCTACTACACGCCAAGTGTTGAAAAGCCCTATGGGCAATGGTTCTGTGAAACTTAGCAGATAACTTGGTAGAAAAACTTTATCTTGCACTTACATTAACATTTTGTGGATTTTCTTGAATAATGAAGTTCACAGTCCAACCTGAAAGTTAGTGCACGTTGGTGTGGGCTGGTGGCTTTTGACAATGTGCTGTAGTAGAATATCGATTGATCTTTTTCCCAAGTATAAGTAATGTATTCCCTTTATTCGTGAAGTTTGAAATTATTTATGGATAGGAAGATTCTAGTCAAAGGCATTCTTAAGTGGCAGGGCAATCCACTGTTCCTCGTGACTGACAGATTTGTTTCTGCCTAAAACCTGCAAGTGAACCTTCATACTTGATCTATGAACTCTTTGCTTAAATAGAGGACCATTGCAAATGAGAATTCTTTGTGTTCTTCGATATGTTCAGGAAAAGATGAGATTTGTCAAATTGATGAGAAAGCCTTACTATTTTTTTCCTATGAATGGACGAACAAGAAATCCCGAAAAAAACAATAGCCAATTATCTGAATGTCTTTTTGTTAGACTGTAGCTTCTAACTTGATTTAAAAGTAAATGGTTACAAAAATGTTGTTAGAAGAATACTATAACTGTGTTTCCATGAGATGCATATGTAGCTTTATGATCATGTGAAGAAGATAATTCATATTAGAGCCTATATGTTATAACATATGTCCATGTTATAATTATATGTTATAACTATATAACCATATAACTTTGGACATGAATGATTCAGAAAAATATTGCATGATGTGCTTTAGAATATAGATACAGAAAAATGGATTTGATTTAGGGTATTTATTAATAACACAAAACTTTCTTTTTTTTAAGGGAGCAAGTATATCGGAAATTAAGAAACAGTACCGTGCACTATCGTTAAAATACCATCCAGATAAAGGAGGAGATGAAGTTATGTTCATGAGGATTGCTAAGGCTTATGCAGCGTAAGTTTCTTTTTTTGCTTATGAAAAAAATGATATCTCGAGGGGTTAAACCTGTAAGGTAATAACAGGGATGACTTAAGGAGTCAGGAAAAATGTGTTTGGATATGTAATGAACAAAACAAAATAAATCAAAATGTGACTCAGTTCAGTGCATACCTGTTGTGTGTGCAAGTTAGGAAGGATAATTTAATTGTTAGCAACTGTCAGAATACTGTAAGGTGCTATTTCTTTGTATTTGAATTTTATGTCAGCTAGGAAAAGTGCTTCCAGTGTGGCACATACTAAGTCTTAAAGATGAAAAAGAAAAAATGTGTTGCAGTGTTTAAGCAACAAACCCTGTTGTGGCCATTCTGAAGCATCACGTAAAGAATAAATGTACTGTTCATTTCACCTGGTGGTAAAGCCAGAGTAAGAAACAGCATCCTAATCCTGTTCCCATCTGGCAGCAGAAGTGTTTCATCCTGGTTCCGATTCAGTTTTTTTGGTCTGATTTCAGTTTTTTTCAGTCATACCTCTGTTTGTAGCTTGCTTTTTTTTTCGATCTGAGTCAAGATGTGTAATATTAGAATTCAGTACAAAAGGAATCCTTTTTTATTGAATTTCTCCATAATCAAAATGTGGATTTGGGTGTTATGATATTGTTTGTACACTGAACCTTATACAATGTTATATTCTTCTCTACTCTAAATAATCATCCAAGGACCTAGCAAATTGTTGAATTCTGCTTTTAAGTTAGTTGTTTATGTAGTTGACCTTACTAATTGAATGTCTTGTTTAGGATGAGATGAGAAGGAAAGCCAACACCGTGCTTACTTTGAGCAGTTTTGAGATTATTCATTCTGCTTACAAATAACTGCATCACTATGGAATCACTTCAGTAGAGAATATTATCATATTGCTTTCAGAACTCCTGAAAAATCTCACCTCTTTATTTTTCATACTAGCAATCAAATGTTTGAGTACAGTTTGATACTTAAAATACTTCTGCAATGGCTGCGACGGAGGCGTATCTTAGAGAATGACAGTGGAGTTACTTAGCTG
The DNA here is from genome assembly GCA_013399115.1 of Anseranas semipalmata. Classification (NCBI taxonomy): domain Eukaryota; kingdom Metazoa; phylum Chordata; class Aves; order Anseriformes; family Anseranatidae; genus Anseranas; species Anseranas semipalmata. The sequence goes on along the minus strand of VXAA01007167.1, from coordinate 410,391 downwards.
TGCTGCCTAGAAAGAATATAAAGCTACCTGTACAATAGGTGTGCTTGTTAACAAGTGTGAGACTTAGAAGTTTCCTAATCATTTCTGACTTGCTGGATTTCTTCTGTGACAAAGCCTTCTGCATAGTGAATGTGTGGTGTTGTGCTTCCTAGAGCAGAAACTTCCTGCTTCCGTGTAGCAACAGGGATTCTTCTTGAGGTGGTCTGCTGCCCCAAAAAATGTCATTATAGGACAGGCATAGGAACAGTAAGATTTAGGAGTTAGTGTCTTAATGTTTCTCTCTTCTTAGATATGAAACTAGGTAGTTCCAAAGGAAAAACAAAGAAAGAAACAAAAAAACCCACAACCATGCTATCAAAGGTTAAAAGTCCAGAATAAGAGAATAACAGCTCCTGTGGACAACTTCTGACTTAGCAACTCATCTTGTTTGTTTATCTTCTTCCTCCCAAAAGACAGCTCTTCAACCTTTGTTTTTTGAAGTTTGCTGTACTGTAACCTGGCATTGAAAGGTGCTTTTTGTTGATGGATTGAGCAGTCACTCTCACAAAAGGGAGATGTGATTGCTCAATTTCCTGTAAGAGGGTGCACCCTTTTGTTTCTGATTTCTTTTGCTGTCAGAAGGCTGAAAAGCCTGTGTATCATGAAGAAATACAACAGTATGGTTTTTATCAGATTTTATATAAACAATAGGAGTTTTTTTAGTTTTTCAGACCATCTCTGAAATGTGTAGTATAATTACCACATTTTAAAGTTTCTGTATGTTAGCAATTTAGAGAAATTTCTTTACTTCTGTGTTAACTTAGTATCTCTTCTTCAAATTAGCTTAACTGATGAAGAATCACGAAAAAATTGGGAAGAATTTGGTAATCCAGATGGACCACAAGGTAATAATTATGAATGACAGAAGTCCTGTAACTTCTGTGCATTAAGATGTGTAATATCTGATCATTTGAGAAGCACTCAGATCTTAGTGTATATAGAATATTTTTTTCCTTTGATTTGGAGATGCATCTGATCAATTCTTTGCATGTAAAACTGGCTCTTGTGTGGGAGTGGGAGAAAGGGAAAGTCATGAAGGAGTTTGCTTTTAGATTTCTTAAACATTTTATTAGGGAAAAAAAAAAAAGGTTCTGTTGTTGTTATTAATGAACCAGCTTCAGTAAGTACCTAGAGAGAATTGTCAATCTTAAAAGGAGTTATAAGTGGAAAATAGTCTTAGTTTTCAGTCTTGTCAGTTTTAAACATTTTTTGTTATTTACAATCAGATAATATAAGTGTATGTAAAAATAAACCGCTAGCCATAATGCAATAAACACACTTTGAAGGGATGTATGTGAGGATGTGTGTGTGTTTAAGTAAATACTGTATACACATCTGCCTTCCATTGCTGGAAGTTCTACCGTTTGAGTGTAGTTCTGTGCCACCCTCATCTTGAGGAGTCCTGGTGATTATCCCTATGGTAGATTGTTCCTGGGTGGCGTAGCTATAGTGATGTACACAATGATGCTATGTTAAAATTTTAAATTAGATGATCCAAACTAAAACAATTTAAGACAAAGTTAGATTTTATTTTGCCTCCTATTTGCAATTCCATCAGTCACTTGTATAACATCTTTCTAACAATTGTTTGTGTACTAGTTGTGAGGAAGAATATTACCTCTTTTCAGCTGCCTCTAATACTCATTACAAGCAAAAAGGAAACCTGCAGTCTGATAAGATGGACCTCCATAGATTTCTGGTTGTTCGTGCTGTATAGTTTGAGGGACTAAAGTGTATACTACATATCTGCAAGGAAAGAGTTAAGGCTAGCTTGGAAGTAGTAAATGGACTTTAACTTGAACTGACCTGAAGCCGTGACTTCAAAACAAGACTTGTCCAAAAGCAGACGAGGGTTTGAAGACAAGAAGGTACTTGCATGGTTTGCTCAGAGATAGCTTTCACAAACTTAAGGGACTCTGGATTCCTGAAGGGCAAAGTGAAGTGATTTGTTTGTAGGCAGCAGTTCATATTGTTGATTCACAAGCCTTCTGCTCTTCGGAAACCTTAGCTGACTGTGGTGGAATGAGAGTTCTCTGCTTTTCTAGATCTTGCATTGTTGCTTGATCTGAACGGTTGGAAGAAGCCTGAAATTTTCCTTCTCCCGTCCTCTGCTCTGTAACCTTTTTCCACACTGCAGTGTGAGGAGCTTTCACATTTAGTGAAATTCATCTTTTCATCTAGACACTGGTAATGTAAAAATCTGTATCCAGGCTATGTACTCTAGTTTTTAGTTCTGTGTAGTCAAAGAATGGAGACAGACCCGTATACAGGTACATTCTGGGAAGAGATGAAGCACATCTTACATGCCTAAAGTTAGATGCGGTAACATCGCACCCTCTGTGCCCAGCACAAAGGAAGAGCAAACAGTATTCCATTCCCCATCCAACTGAATCAGCATGGAGGTTAGAGGCAGGCAAACAGGATTTCCTCATCTTCAGTAAGACTTGCTTCTTTACTAAATAAAGTACTATATATGCAAAATCATTTGGAGAGTATTTAAAAGCAGGTAGATGGACCTGGGAAATAAAAATATACACCTTAAGGAATGTAATGCGGTTTCAGTAAGCTATTTCCCCTTGGTATTTGCTAGTGCTTCATCCTGGTGAGCATGCATAGGGGCAAGGAGATTCTCCAACAAGAAGAGAAAGAGTTTTGTATTGAGCTATTTCTGTCCTTGGAATAGTTTGGAACTACAGTCCTAAAGATCCAAAGTATTCTGGGAAACTGAAGTCGATACCACCAATAAAAGACACATTACATTTTTAGTAGGTTCTTCTAAAAATCCATAGCCACTACAGGTGGGAAAGTGTCTCTTTTCCAACCAGGGCATTTCCCATAACTTAATGCAGTAAATTCACTTGGTGTTATTCCATTGAACTCTTAATTTTGTGGTGTGTGCTGGTCAGATGTCTAATTTGAATTTCAACAAACAGTAGTTTCCAACTTAAGAACTACATAGTAGTCACGTTAGACTTGTGCATAACAAGTGGTTGTCTGAATTGAGGGCTGTCAGAACCTGTTGGAAACAGTATCAGTAATTCCTAAGTACAGAGGGAATCCTAGTCTGCCATCATTTAAAGTGATGCACCTCATTGATCCCTACTGGTACTGAGGAAAGGATTTTTTTAATTTTTTTTGTACAGTCGATGGTGGACTTCGAAGCAGGGCCTGGAAAACTTTAAAGTTTATTTTTTTTTAAGAACCTCTAGAGTTGCATGTCTGAAAGCAATCTATTTAATATTGTTATGTATTCAGATCTGTGTACTGTCGAGATGTTACTCTTAGGGAATCATGTCTTGTATTTTCTGCAGCTGAACTCCTTTTGAATTTCTAAGTGTTGCATTCAGTTTCTTACTGATCACACAGAGATGTGAACTGGTGAAGGGTTTTGTTTTTACAATGTGCTGCTCACAAAACTTTTCTGAAGAAAAAACTTTCCTAAACGTTGTTTTTGAACTTAGTTTTTCCTAAAACTTTTCTTAAAAAAACTTCCCTAAAAAAACTTTCACCATAGAATTTATTTGCTCAGTTTTCTTGCCATTCATGTGTTTACTGATCTATGTGCATTTAAACTGCTGAAAGCTCTGTAAAGCAAAGTGTGTAAATCTTTCCACCTGTGAAATCTTTCTCTCCTTTTTGATTATAGTAATAAATCTTGCATGTTTATTTCACTGCAATATGTTAAGCTAAAATCTTTGGGATTTCAGATGTTGCATTTAAGTCTTGTCATTTCATTGTATGCTAGTATACTCTAGTGTAACATGAGAGTGTTTCTAATTTGTTTTTTGATTAGTTAAATTTGTTAGAATTTTACTTCTTGAAGTGCTAAACATGAGGTTTTTCTCGTTAGACTTAATGTGACTTTAAAAAACACTGCTTAATATTTTACAGTGAATTTCTTTTCTCTCATCCTACAGCTACAAGCTTTGGTATAGCTTTGCCAGCTTGGATTGTGGATCAGAAAAATTCAATTTTGGTGAGTCAGCTTACTTAGGTTGAAATTTTAAATGAACTTTGAAGTGTTCACCTTAAAACACGTGCGTGTGCTTAATAGTACACGTTTTAGTGAAAGCACATGGTTAATAATACTGACACTCTGGTCCAAATGCACCTCTGAGGCAAGTTCCAAGAGTCAAAAGCAATAGAGTAGCTTAAATCTAGCCTTTGAGAGTAGAGTATTAATGTGCTTGGAAGTATTTCATTGCAGTGATAATGAAGTGGTACTGTGGTCACCTGTTGCTGCGAAGCATCTGTTTGCTGTGGCAAGGAAACACATACAGAACTGTTTCTGTTTGCTGGATATCTGTAGTTCCATGTGGTTTGCTAGAGATGCTGTAATCATACAGTGTCTAAATGTTATTTCCTTAACATTTGTTGCTGCAAGGTACTCAGCTTACCTGCTTGCTTTTTGTGCGGTAATCATCACTGTCCACTGAATCACAATTCAGCTCCCAACTCTTTAATAATTATAGAAACCCACCCAAGACAATGCATGGATGATTTAAAAGATTACTTACACTGAACAAATACTCCTTATTTAAACTCTACCCAACTGATTGTATTACTTGTATGTTCTTCAGAAATAATGACAAGTACTATGCAATAAGCTTGTATTAATTTGTAGTAGATTTGTGGTAACACTGCTTGATCATATTTTAGAAAAAAGATTAAACAAGAGTGGTATTAAGTAACTGAAGTGCCTAATGCAGTATGTTTCATAATTTTTTCCAGGTTTTGCTTGTGTATGGATTAGCATTTATGGTCATTCTTCCAGTTGTTGTGGTAAGTATTATCTGGTTAATATTCTAATCTCTATAAACAAGCTGTAAACAAAACTTTCTCAGACTTTAGTTGAATTGCTCATTCTTCCCTTTCATGGAGAGGGAGAAAGGGAGAGCTTTTTTTTAATGTGGATATTCTCTTTTTTATGGAAAAAGTGGTTACATTACAGTTTCCAAAAAACACAGTGCTGTGATAGAGAGGAGGCTGTTAGGAAAATACTAGATATCACAAGAGTTAGAGACTGAGTTAGGTAATCTGTCTTGTACCTTCTGTCATGTGTCACATGAAAATTAATACCTTATGATGAACTCGAGAGTATATTCGATAGTGTTACTGTAGAGCCAAGACAGATGTCTTTAGCTGTGAGTACTAGAATTATTACTGCTTGTGGAACAAGTTGTTTATTTTGTTTCTCCTGACTGCCTTTGCTTTCATAATTTTAATTTTTATTGTTCTTCTGTACACAATGAAATGTCTACTCTTGAGATTTCTTTGTGTGAGGAATCATTTGCAAGATGAGTGATATTTCAGGGCTCTAGTTTGCCCTACAGTACTTTTGAACAATATCCCTTATCCAGTGATTGTGCATTTGGGGTATGGCTTTAAGATGGACTCAGAAAATTGACACTCATAAACCTTCGTGCTCTTGGGAAAATGATTTTCATCTGAGAAAGTTTCCTGGGCTCTTGACAACTGCTCATGTCTCTGTGTACAGAGAATCAGCCAGGCATTATCTTAGGGAGTCTTTCTGCATAATTGAACACCTAGTGTAACAAATTTCTGATGCATTGATTTCAACAAGGAGTTGAGTAAGAAGTCTAAAATTCAGAGTAAGATGTCTATCTACAGTTCTTTCTTTTTGTGTTTCAGTTGGTGTGTGTTGATGCTTTTTTGTACACGTGTACTCTTAGTGATTTATACCAGGTTTATCATAGATCAAGTGAAAGTAAACATCCTTCCTGAGCAAGGGGAAAAAAAAAATCTGCCTCTTCTTGCCCCTATACCAGATGCAGACTTCTGCATTGAAACTTGCCATTGTAAATTTCTTTTATAGTCAGTGAAGAGGAATAGTCATTTTTATGGAGCAAGTTATTTTATCATTTAATTCTGAGGTAGACGTACATGATAATTCATACCTTTGATGGGTCTGTTTCTCTTCTGCAAATCAATAAAGCCTAAGTTAACTTACAGTGTAGTCATCCTATGTGAGATAGACATCTAAAATAAAGGCTAGTTCCATCCTTTGAATCCAGATGTAGAAAAGGGAAAATACTGATACACAGTTCTTCCTGGACTTCCACTGACCTAAATAATGTTCTGTATCTGTATGTGAGGCAAGAGAAACAAACTGTATCTGCAAAAGCAGGTGTGGCAGCCTCTTTCATGTAGATTTTGACTGGCTATAGTTGCATTTTTTTCTTCCAGTACCTATACTTAGTTTGACAAAAAGTCTGAGAGCTATGGGATTATAATATCAATTTTTCTTCAGAAGATCTTTTTTAAAGTTCTGTATTCTTCTGTGCCAGGGTTGATCTATTCATGGAAGAATCAAAGCTAATTCAGAAGAAATTAACTCTTTTTGTGGGGAGCCAGTCCTAGAACCTTTTCCAAATAAGTAAATTGCAGAGTTCTTGCTATGCTAGCGGAATTTACACTATTGCCTATTAAATTAATAGTAGCAAGCATTGCTTACGACTTCATTGCTTGCTGCATTTCACTCATGATAAACTTTACAATAGATGGAAATTTATCTTGAATGTTTTTCTTGTGTTAGTGAGCATTGTTTACAAGGATTTTAGTGAACAAACTATAGTTTATAACCACTTTTTTATGACACTTCTTAAAATTATAGAGTACAATTGCTGTACAGTGAGTTCCATAATTTGAAGTCACTGGTGTAATGCTAATAAGGGAGTTATTGGAGTGTTTCTTAAAGTTTGGAAAAATTCTTCGGCCAGCCTGAAGGAATATGGCTTGATTCTTCCAGCAAGGACACTGGGCCACCTTTAAATTTCTCTATTGGAAGATGTGCCTGCCCGTGGCAAGCAGATTGGAACTAAATGATATTTAAAGGTCCCTTCCAACCTAAACCATTCTATGGTTCTAAATTCCCCTTCTGAAAAGCATTTTCTAATTAGGTGACTTAAGTAAATTTGAAAAAAAAAATCATAATTAAAGAAATCTCTTGGTCTTGTTTTGGCCTTAGTCAGCCTAAATTGAGTTTGATTTGAATGCTGTGTTGCACAGTAAGGAGTTACCACTTTCTACGTAAGGGGTAACTCCAATGGATTTACTGTTTAGTGGATTCACTAAAACAACACCATAAATAAACAAAACAGTGTGTGTGCACATGCATGTGTATGCTGGGGGTGGGGTGGGTGGATTCTCTAGGCTAAAAAATCATCTCTCAATTTTTAGCATCACAATCTCTCAGATGAATATATTGATGCATGTTTAAAACTAGCGTTGGCAAAGATTATTTTGTTCTTCGTTGTGAAATTCATTTGACCTTAACATAAGTAAAATCAGTTGGGATCAGTCTAATTTTTTTTATGTGAGGTATGGGTTACCTGGTTAAGATGAACAAATATGAGGTGATCCTGCATAGCTGTTTTGATACTCTGTTGTGGCTGATGTCATGTCGTTCTTCCTAAATGTTTCAGGGTTCATGGTGGTACCGATCGATACGATATAGTGGAGATCAGATTCTCATTCGGACAACTCAAATATATACATATTTTGTCTATAAAACACGGAACATGGACATGAAACGTAAGTAAAAAGCACCTGGAAATGTTGAGCTGCTGATGTTAAAATGCTTCTGCTTTATACGCTTTTGTTACGTTAAAGTACCGTTTCTGGTTCTTTAAGAGTGTTTCTTAACTTCATTTTGTTGCAGGTGAAGAGTACTCTATGAGAGGACTTTAAGTATTTGGGGGAGGTGGTTACATAGATCTATATCTGTTGCTTATGCATTAAAAAAAAAAAAAAAAGGATAGTGTGTTTGGGGAAAACAGATGCTGACCTGCCTGAAGCGCAGAGTTACTTTGTGGCCACTAGGAATGCAAGCTGTATCTGCATGTTTTCTTCTGTTACTGTAACAAAAAAAAGCTTCTGGAATTTCCTTGGGATTGTCATAAGATTTTTATATTACCAAAGAGTGAAATAACGTTGCTAGTTCTCTGTTCTTTACTTGTTATGTTATGCCTAAATTTCAGTTTAGAAGTTTTGCTCCCCATCAATTTCTCGTTGCTTTGTTACTTGTTCATAGCTTTTGATAGACTTATTTTTCTTGTCTGCTCACATTTAAGCAAACAAAAATGAACTTTTTCTGGAGAAATCTGTAGCTGTATTAGGTTGGGCTTTTTATCTTGGTCTACAGTATCCTCGGGTTCAAGAATTGGATCCTTCAGTTTGGAGGTTGGCACAGGCCTGAAGAATTAGCATAATATTAGTTCTAGATCAGATTTTACTAGATCTTGTGCTCAGAGCGATTCAAAAGCAGAATAAAGCAAACAACAACAAAACTCTTAAAAAGGTGTCATGTTCAATATCATCTCTTACTCCTTTGAATTGCACTGTTGTTCAGTTGTAGATTGTAGTCGTAGATTTGTTCAAAGATTACTGGAAGCATCCATTCTTGATGCATCCCTTTCCTACTGAACAGAAATGCTTCACAGATAATCAGAGAAGTCTAGGAGATAAGAGTACAGAAATACACTAGCATTCCAGTCACAGCAGAAACAGGCTTACATGTGTGGGATTAATTCAGATCAGTTTATGCTCTCACACTCTTGTGCTTTTTCCCTTCTCCTCCTCCAAAGAGTTGAGTGTGAAAGCATGAAAGGGAGACTAGGTGAGACTTCTTCAAAGTTTAGGGAGATCACTGCAGATCTCTTCTTTCTCCAAACTTGCTGTCAATAATAGGTTGGTGACATGGTTTAGTGGAGGGCTTGGTAGTGTTAGGTTATAGGTTGGACTTGGATGATCTTGGAGGTCTTTTCCAACCTAAATGGTTCTGTGATTCTGTTATTTCACGTTGAACCTTACTCAGAACCGTAGGTTTGAGGCTTGCATTCTTTCTCCTACAGATCAGTAAAAAGTTAACCCTAAGTTTAAGTGGCCATATTTAAGGACTTGCCATTTTCAGGAAGTCCTGGGGTCAGAGGCAGGTCAGTTTTTTTTCCACTGAGGTCTGTTGTACAGTCTGAATGAAACATGAGGCACAACTAACATGGCTTAGACAAATCACACAGTAATCAGGTAAGGCTTTTGCTTGGTTGTAAATTTCATACTGGTGAGACATCAGTGCAAAAGCTCAAAGCTTAAGCCTGGGCTAATGTAATCAAACCAGGCTAGGGAAATGGTGAGACAAATCTGCGTGACTTGGCTTGTTTTATATATATATTGTTTTTTATATATAAATGTTATATTTATGTATTATTTATATATATAAATGTATATTTTTTAGGTTTGAAGACAAATGAGTTTTTAAGACTTTTTTTTTTCTCCTTAAGATCTACAATTATTGAGCTTAAATAATAGGAAAGTATTTATAGTTGTCTGAAACTTTTCATTACGTTCTGCTTGGGAAGTCAACAGATAATTGGGAACAGAAATGGAAATTGATGCTTGGGGAACTTGATTAATTGTTAGTAGGTGGAATTCACTGAGCACTGCAAGCAGGCAAAGTACCTGTGACTTGCTCAGGAAAGAACTTGCTCAAAATTTAAGAATGAAGCTTGAGAAACTATAGCTGAAAAAGTTACTTTAACTGAAACAAATGATGGGGTGAGTTTTCTCTTGTTTTCTATGGCAGAGGGGTCTGATACATTAATGAGCAGAAAGCTGGCTAAAACATCCAATTTGGTAGATTTTTAATCTTTATTAGATAACAAAGGATATTTCAAGGTAGTATGGATTTTCCTAATCACATTTTCTGCTAGGAAAAGAGCAGTCCATCTTCCTGGGATTTGTTTACAGGGTTACTTATTGAACTGCTCTTCTAATCATTAAAAGAAAAAAAAAAAATTGGTGAATTTTCAATGTCAACTGAACAGAAAATTGAGTTAAAATTTTCTCCACCCTCTCTCTTCGTTGTGGTGCAGCCTTAGGCATATGACTTGCTGAGGTGAATGGTTCTGTGAGTATGCAGTAGTAGTCAGACTGCTGCGTGGTGACATCTGCCAGTCCTAAAGAAACTGAACTATGTTTTTTGTGAAGACATTTCGTGTTTAATGCCATGCAAAATGGAGTCTTGAGCTATCTCAATTATCTTGTGCCAGGCATCAGTTCACAACAGCTTTGCACTGTAGCAGTAGTAACTGATCCACTAAATAGAGAATATGAACATTCGTGGTTGTTGGGGGAAGAGTGGAGATAAGTTTTGTGGCTGAGATTTCTGAAGAAATCACTTGGTGGCATAGGATATTGCTGACATTTTGTTCGTATGCCTCCCATTATCTTTGCAGGTCTTATCATGGTTTTAGCAGGGGCGTCTGAATTTGATCCTCAGTACAATAAAGATGCTACAAGCAGACCAGCAGACAATGTTCAGATACCACAGGTTAGTATATTGAGAAGTGTTTTATAAATAATTGACCCCTTCGAGGGAAGAGGGAGATAGCACTCCTGTTTGACCACCTGACAGAATTCAATTTCTTAAGGCATTAATTTTGTTGAGATTGCAACTGTATCTTTTCAGAAATAGGAATTAAAAGCTAGACTTGATTTAGAATTTAAAAAAAAAAACAATATTAACTGGTTATAATCCTTACTTTAAATAGGATCTGTTTAGTGTATAAACTGTTAGATTGTTTTTGGGGGGAGGTGTGAACTAAATAGGGAACTAAAGTATCAGTCCTTGTAAGTTTTGAGTATCTGTATAAGGAGGTGATTGCTATTTGATAAAGTTTGTTAGCTGATATTTAGAACTAAAACCAGTTATATCAGTAGCACAGATCTGGTTAAATATGTTAATACTGAAATAAAATTATTATCTTGTCTGAATTAATATCTTTATTATAAAGATTCCTTCATGAATATCAGATCCCCTCTGGTTGCCTTCTTCATTTCCATTTTGTCTTCCCAACAGAGATACTGTAATACATACTGTCACAAATAATTATTGCTAGCAGAGTTTTAGGAAGTCTTATTTATCAGAAACTGACATTTTGGTTTAAATCACAGTGTACAAAATGCTCTACATTAAAATATTTTGAGTTCACAAAATGAGGGGGAGTAGCCCCAATGATTTAAACTTTGCATGCACACAATTGGATTTTCAAGTCATAAACATGTTTTCATATCCTAAACAAATAAGATAGGCCAAGATATCTCTTTCCTTAATTACCTCATCTCTTACAAATTCTTCATCCTGTTGTAGACTTTGAGAAGGAGCTGGAATTGTGATTAGGCGTTTTTCTCTCTGCAGGCATTGTGCTTGGGAGCACGTGACTGGGAAAGAACACCTTAATCATCAGGTCTTCTATGCTGTTGCAAGCACTGGCATTGTGCAAGCCCTTTACATTTAGATATTTTTTCATTTAAAAGACAGTCAAGCCTACTGTTCCAGAACTTGCTGTTCTAGTGGTTAGGAATCTTGTTTGTGACCAATTTATATCCATGGTTTTTGTCATCATTATTCTTGAGTTTAAGTTATTCTTGCTGTGTATATCCTTAATGCATTTATAGACAGAAGCAATAACCCATTTGTTTTCTTTTTGCCTTCATTTTGCTAAACTAGGAAAGCTGTTGTCTTTCCTCTTTCCTAAAAAGCTCTTTGTTTCCCTCATTCTGCTACATGCTGAATGGGGTATTGTTCACTGTTTATATATTTTTACATTTATCATTATTTTTTACTTTGGTCAGAACTGTCTGTAGTATTCCATGTGAAGTCTCAGCAGTGCATTAGTGGTATTCCTTGTATTTCTGCAGGGAATAACTGTAAGCATACTGTTCCCTACAGCTGCTTTATATGGGTTGCTTAATGTAATCTTCAAGCCTCAACTCTTGTTATTATGCAAGTGTGGGGTGGTTTACCCTGCTGGGCATCTGAACTCCACCACAGCTGCTCTCTCACTGCCCCTCCTCAAAGGAAGAGGGGGAGAAAATAGGATGGAAAGGGCTCAAGGGTTGAGATGAGGACAGGGAGATCACCCACCAATTACCATCACAGGCAAAACAGACTCACCATAGGGAGATTTAAGATAATTTATTGCTTATCACTAGCGAACTAGAACACTGAGAAACTAAAAACACCTTCTGCCACCCACCCTCTTCTACCTCTTCCCCCCGAGTGGCGCAGGGGAACGGGGAATGGGGGCTGCGGTCAGTCCCTAACGCTGCGTCTCCGCCGCTCCTTCACGGTCACTCTCTGCCCCTGCTCCACGTGGGGTCCCTCCCACGGGATGCCGTCCTTCCCGAGCTGATCCTGCGTGGGCTTCCCACAGGCTGCAGCTCTTCCAGAACTGCTCCCATATGGGTCCGTACCACGGGGCCCATCCCTCAGGACCAAACTGCTCCAACATGGCTCCCCCACGGGCGGCAGCTCCCGCCAGGCCTCCTGCTCCTGCGTGGGCTCCTCTCCACGGGCTGCAGCTCCGGCCCGGGGCCTGCTCCTGCGGGGGCTCCCATGGGCCGCAGCCTCCTTCAGGCCACATCCACCTGCTCCATGGGGGCTCCTCCATGGCTGCAGCGTGGAGATCTGCTCCGTGTGGTACCCATGGGCTGCAGGGGGACGGCCTGCTCCACCATGGGCCTCTCCACGGGCCGCAGGGGAACTTCTGCTGCGGCGCCTGGAGCCCCTCCTGCCCTCCTTCTGCACTGCCCTGGGTGCCTGCAGGGCTGTTTCTCACCCCTCTCTCCCAGCTGCTGTGGCACAGCAGTTTGTTCCCTTCCTTAGCTCTGCTCTCCCAGAGGCACAACCAGCGTCGCTCCCTGGCTGGGCTCTGGCCAGCAGCGGGTCCCTTTTGGAGCCGGCTGGAGCTGGCTCTGATTTGACATGGGGCAGCTGCTGGGCTCTGCTCACAGAGGCCACCCCTGCAGCCCCCCTGCTACCAAAACCTTGCCACATAAACCCAATACAAAGCATGACCTTGCATTTTATACTGTTGGATCTTGTTCCATTTCTCCAGTTATCAGTGTCATCTGTCTTCTCTTTTCTTAGTATATGACAATACAAGTCTCTGAAGCATCAATACAGGAAGGTATTGCTAATGATTTTTGTTAGTGCATCCTGCTTTTTGGGCCATGATTATTGTCCCCATTTTATTTCACTTTTATCATAAGCCCAATTTTTATAGAAGATTTCTTATCGGAGTTTTACTCTTCTTGTTTTGGTGTTACACCAGGATGTGTTTATAAGGAAGTTCTTATTAAAAGATCTTTTTTCAAGTGTAGGGAAAGACCGGTCCAAAATCAATGTAGCCTGCCCATTGATATCCTAACTTCTCTTTGTGGATGGAGATTTTGGAACCTCAGTCTCTCCTCAGGTGACTTGTTAACCTAAAAAGTGAAGCTTCTGGGTTGTGTCTTGATTCTTACAAACTATGAACTTCAGTTGTTCAGCTTCGCAACCTCTCTCTCCAGGGTTTTCAAGAAACTCAGGTGAGAGACCTGTTTGAACTGCGCATCTTGGTCTGGTCAGGATCAAGTTAGGTCATCGTGAATAAAGAACACCACACCTTTTCCAAGTTGGTGCTGTTTATAAATAACTTAAAATACTTGATCTTCATCCTGCTAGGGAATTTAGGCTTATAAACCACCTTCTTCCTGTGATATTTGAGAATATTTCTGAGGGAGCTGGCTGGACCTTAGATGGGTGAGAAGTCAAGGTGATACTGTTCCTAGTGCATATTGAGTATAGTATAGATAGCTTAGCAATATGGCTGAATCTAGTAAACCTTGGCAATAATGTCAGATTCTTAAAATATTTAGCTATCAATATAAATTTACTCAAGGCTCATGAACACAAGTTTCTTGCATGCAAATCTTTACTTCTCTCTCCATAATTGAAACAAGGCAGTGAAAGACACCTTTTGACTTTTTGGAGCTGTATTAAAGATAAAAATGACCAATTTTCATCTCTACAGAACATTCAAGGGAAAAGTTACTTAAAGGCTTGCATATATGAATGTAACCTTTTTCTCCTTATAAACTATTCTCCTCACATTTGTTTTTCCTTGGCACCGAAATAGCCATTATTGTTTAACTATTCTATTTTAGCTAATCAGAGAAATTGGTGGCATAAATTTAAAGAAGAATGAGCCTCCACTTACCTGCCCTTACAGCCTGAAAGCCAGAGTTCTGTTGTTGACTCATCTTGCCAGGATGAAAGTTCCTGAGAGTCTTGAAGAAGGTAATGACTTTTCTTCCTAATCAGACATTTTTGGAAACAGCAACAAATTGCATGCTACAGTACTCATAAATGTAATTTTTATCCATTAAAGAGTTGCATGGATCTCTGCTCAATAATCTCTACACAGAACACTTAGCTTTTCAATTTGAATGACTCTTTAAAAACATTTACTTAGCATGTTAGCATTCTCTTGATAGCCCAGTAATACTAGTATCGTAGTTGTTGATGCTTTTTGGCTGCAAACGTGAATTCAATCAAAATGTTTCTTACCTTTGTTATAGTCTAAAAAGTTAAACTTTTGAAGTGTATTTCCTTCTCAGAGTAAAGAAATCTTAAGATGAACATAGTATTGCTCTCTAACATTTCCATTCATGTTTTTTTGACTTCTGCCCTTGCACTATGTAAAGCAAGGGAGATGAGATTAGAACTTTAAAATATCAATTACATGGAAGCTCCAGTTATGTATTTTTCAATTCTTTGTAAATGTGAATATTCAAAATGAAATGTTTCTAAATGCAGTTAAGTTTCAGCTATGAAATTCATGGTTTCTTAGGCTGACCAGTGAACTTGGTATTCTGTATTTTAATGCAAATTAAAAAAAAACAAAAAACGAAGATGCTTTCATTCATTTTTCTTCTGAAAGCAACTGGAAAATTTGGTGAATTTATATCTCCACTAAAAATCACCCCCTTCCTTTTTACTGAGTTATTGTTTGTACTTAAAATGTCATAGTTCTTTATTTATAACTAGCTAGTACTTTACAAATCATGTTTTTTCCCCCACACCGGTGCTTCACTTAAAAATCTCTCTTTTAAAAACCTGTGATTACCTAAAGAATAACACTATTTTAGTAAGAGTGGTAAATTGTCTGTGACATCCTGTTGCATCCTGTATTAGATCGATCTAATAAGTACTTTGGTGTGAAAGCTGCTTGTCTTGTATACAACATTTTTGTTCCCTCTTAGCACGTCTTTCCTGTTTTGTTAGGAAATGTTATAGATAGATGCTTCAATGAGAATAAAGTGGTATTTTCAATAACAAGAATGAATAGAAATGAAGACTACACCATTAAATGCCCAGTTCATGTAAACTATTCACTTTTTTCCTAATAGAAGTGCAGTATAATTGCAGCAAGTTTTGTTTTGCAGATCAGCAGTTTATCCTGAAAAAGAGTCCTGCACTACTTCAAGAAATGATTAATGTGATCTGCCAACTAATAATAATGGCTCGAAGCCGTGAAGGTAAGGAAAGAAACTGTATAATTAAAACTAGTAAATATCATTCTTCATTGCAAGACTTCAAAAAGAATCCGTGGTTCTTGTGGAAAACTTAATCTATGATATTTAGAAATGCCTAAATGCGCTTTTGCTCTTTTTACTGTATTGAGAGAGCTCTTCACTTTGAGGGTTGAAATGCTGCTGCTGCCAAGTCCTACTCTGAAATCTCGAGTATCTGTGTTTAGCTTTTAATTTTTGCATTTAAGTTTCTCCTTAAATGCCTCAAAAACACTTTTTTTAAAGATCTAGTCCATTTTTGATAGCAAAGCACTTAGTATAAGATATATTGAACCTTGTGTTCGTCTGTCTTTTAATTGCACTCTTTTACAGTTCTTCCTCTCCTGTTATGAGTGTTTCATCTCATTTCTTTGTTGTCATTTCTTTATTTTTGTGTGTATGTTGCTCAAATTTCTCCATTTCTGGTGCCAGTGTTGTTTAGCCTGCTGTGCATGTTTTTTTCTGAATTTTTAATGGCAGGTGCTTTGCTGTAATTGTTGTAAAAATTAAAATTTAATTGAAACATAATATTTAAGCATTTCTGTTTTTACTCTAAAAAGGGAATTATGCTTAAGAGGGTTGTTTGCAGAGGAAAAACTTGGGTCTTGTTCCTTTATCACAACAAACGTAAGCAGGTCATTCTTATGCCAAACTGGTGACTATTATGTTGGCCACCAAATAATACTCATTTTCTGGTCTTCACTAGACCAAAACCCCTTTTACAAACATTAATAGCCTCCTAACAAGAATGGTTTTGGGGAAGATCTTCCTCAGCCCTATTGCACGTGGTGCTGGAAATCGTGCTCTATAATCCAGTAAAATAAGAGAGGGGACGTGAACAGATAAGGCTGTTGCATGCTGTTTTACTGTCCTGTTTTAAAAAGAAGCACCAAAGAAGTGAATTTCTATTTCTCTTTTAAACCCTATCTTTACCAGTCTCTGAGACTGCAGGGGAACAAACTTGAAACCTAGAAGGAAACGGTAGCCCTGTTTTTCATTGTATAAGTAATCATAGCATTATATTTACTAATGAGTGTCATATTAGGAGCTCAGTTATACATAGATATTGAGTATGTTTTTGTGAATGTTCTCTGGACTAGCACCATAACCATGCTGTAAAGGTATCTCAAATACAGATTTAACATGGGGAAACCGATGCTTTCAAACTCTATTTGTTTAATAGTTTAATAATTTATTTCATAAAATGCTAAGTAGCTGTTTTGGAAACATTTTTTCAAAGTTTTGCTAGCTCAGCCAGGCAGAGTCTACGTATTCTAGCTAATTAGGAAAAGCACTTGTATGAAAACATCTTTTTTTCCTTATTTTATAAGCCCTTGCATATGCCAAATAGAAGTATTTTATTTTTTGCTGTTTAGTTGCTTAGCAAATTTAAAATGTTGGCTCTATTTTTAATGAAAGTATACATGGAGAGTTTTAATCCCTGCTGACTCTCTCATTGGGAACCAACTGGAAATTGAAAAGGTGTTGTTGATTTTCTTAAGATATGAGTAACATAAAAGATATTATAATTTTTGAAAGACTCTTTTTTTAAGTCTGTGTATTTGCCATCTTAATGTAATTTTAAGTACCTTAAAACTACAGAAGTTTCTGGTTTCGGTTCTAATTTTCAAATTGCTGACATGGTACATCAAATTAATTATTATATGCTCTAATTAGCAATAGATGTCAAGAAGTCCTGATATTTGAAAATACAAAGGTGAAGGCATGGGGTTAATATTATCTGAAGAAACATTTTGTGGATAAATCATATTTTGTGAAAGCTAAATTAATGCTTGTATGAGGAGTCTCATTTTGCACAGCATTCATTTGTCTTTCAAATATCCTGAAATAATACTAATAATATTAGTAGCAGTAGTAATAAAATCTATGCTTTCAAAAATTCTGTAAGCATTTATGCATACTTCTTCATAATCAAGTCTTTTGAAGAAAAGCACCTTGAAAATTAATCTTCAGAATCTTGACTTTTAGTTTCCTAGTTAACTTTAAAGATGTCCATATAGCATTCGGCTTGGTCCCATGTCAGCTGTTCTTGAAGGAGATGTAAGAAAGAATGACAGATACTAAGGACAGCACATCATGGAAGGAGATGTATGAAGTTCCCCTGTCCGAGCCCTTGACAGGGACAAACACCCTGCCCCCATGGATAACAAAGGTAGTGCTGCAGACTGCTTATGGATCCCCATAAAAGTGTCCATGGGCACTACCTTTCTTATCAAACCCTATTAGGAATGATCTGTCATGGAAGAATGAATGTAGGTGTTAATTTCTAACAGAGCTATCATTCTTTACAAATAAGTTTGGGTTTATTATTTTATATTATGCAAATAAGTTTTAATTTGTTTTCATAAAAGCAAAATGGATATTATTTTCATTTCAGTCCAGTCAGAGTTTTACTCACTGCTATGATTTTTCCAGCCTGGTGGAAAATGCGACAGTTCTGAATTACCTTCAGATAAAATGTCTTGTATACTCTTGCCAAATTTCTGCATAGCCTGTGAGCCTTTATTTTACGTTCTGCTCCCTGAAAATACGCTTTGCTCTGTGGCATCCCTTGTTTGCATCCATGGTTTTGTGGTGACAACTGATAGTTTAGGCCTACTGATTATCAACTATCTTGATAGCTTCCTGGAGATGATGCTTTAAGTAGAAAGCTGCTCTGTCAAGTGAGGTGTTTGTTGTCAAAAACATATGATATGCTCTAGTAGCTGTATGCAGAAAGGTTAAGCGTCAGCTGAGCTGCCCACTCAAGGTAGGTTTCCTAATTCAGACTGGGAGTTGCAGTGTAACGTAGAGGTTGTGGTTTGACCCATTCCCTCACAAGCAACTATTATTTGCGTTTAAATTTGTGATTGACTTCTTTCATGTCATATGTTTTAGATGACTTTTTGTTTCATAAATTAAAGGTCATCTTGTGCACTTTGACGAGCAGATGTTGTCAAAATATGTGCAGTAATGACGCTTATTTTATGTTGAGGGCAGTTGGGTATTGTTGAAAGCTATACTGTTCTCAAATTCACTCTCAGGGGGATAGTCCTATGTTATTTTCATTTTTGGTTTTTGGAAACCAAAATAATGTTCTCCAGCTTTGTTAAAACATTTTCTACTGTCATATGGATGATGAGTTAATGCTTTAAGAAACAGAGGAATTTCAGCTCTGACTAGTGCTCTGTGGTTTCAAAGCTCTAGGTAAATTTCCTGTGAAAGCCAGTTTGTCAGAGAATATTTAGGACTCTTTTATTAACTTAGTTTGCAATGTGACTTTCCTTAGGAGCAGAGAAGAAAATTACAGGGGAAATGGTAGATAGGTAAGATGGAAAATAAATTTTGTGCTATTTAGTTGGGAGGTTAGTCTATATGTTACTATTTTTTGAAAGGTAGAAGTTGCATTTTTGTTACTTATCCTTATTTCTAGCCAGATGGTTCCCTTCATAATCCCTCTGCTGTTATTTTTCTCTCTGTTTTGCGTATAATCTTCATGGTGTTTATTAATATATTGTGTTAAAAAATAAAAAGTCCTGTTGTGTAATTTGTTCTGATGGCTGGTGATATTTATAGCTTGGTGTAATTCATGAAGGAAATGGGCTATATGAAGGGAGAGGGGCAGGTGGAGTAGAGGTGATGGAGTGATCTTTCACTTTTAAATGCCATATTAGCTGCATATAAATTTGCAGCAAGGTAGAGGTGTAAATGAAGGAGAAAACATATGGAAGACACCACGTTTGTTTTCTTTGATCAGATTTGTTACCTTTTCATATTTCCTCTGTGAAATGTTTTAAAATTAACATAAAGTTGCTTTATGTCAAAATTCATGGCCACTGGCACTTAGATGGAACACTTAGCAATTTTTGCTTTGGTATTTTCTTGGTCAGGTGCAGGTTATAGCCTGTCTGCCTTCTGATCCAGGTGCAAGTAAACCTGCTTTTATCCACATCTGTAATTGCCCTGAAACTGTGGTAAGCTTGATCCCACAGCCCTAGCAGAGTGGGCTTATTCCATCTGACCATCCATCTATTTATTGAAAGATGCCTGTATGCCCCTGTTGTAACATCTCAAACATACCGATAACAGCCAAATCCATCTATACCAAATATACATGTGTATACAAATTTGTATATTTGTGTGTGTATGTGCACAAATATTTGTATTTATTTTTATATATTTATATGCTGAATATAGCTGTACCGGTCAAGGTAATCAAAAGTTGGTTGTTTCTGGGAAAAGTTTAGGAAAATACACGGATTTATAGGTAAACTGACAGGCATGTTAAGTTATAGGTCCTTTCTGTATACATGTTTAAAATTGCCTTCAGTTCTTCCACATGCCACATACGAGTTCAGAAAAAAATTAAGTAGCTTAACTTCTTGTCACTCTGAAGAGCATGTAACTTATTTTTCTGTTCCACTGGAAAGTATGTAGAGAGCAATCTGAACATTGCCAATTTCAGATTTTCATCAGCTCATGAGCTGCTGGAGAATTCTGAAATGAGTTTCCTAAACAGGGTTTTGAGAAATATTATTTATGAATGGACAATTGTCTAATAAAGTAGAAGAGCAGTATGTGGAAACCTGTCTGCTTTGCTTTTTTTCTTTGCGGGCATGAAGAAGAGTATTAAATGGCTATTTTTTTCTTTTGCTGTGTTCTAGTTGAGACTTTCTCCTTGTGTATCTTCTCATTGTTTTAATTATGTAGACTGTATAGCTCTCTTTATTAAAGGAATTACAGGTAACTTCTAAAAGAAAAGTCATACAGATGTTAGCTTAGACACCTCTTTTAGCCTTTAGGTTTGTTTATAACAGTCGTGTTGCCTTTGGTATTTTACAGCTATTCTTATTGCCTTCTAGCATAATATGCTCTGCTTAGCTTCAGTTATACCTACTTTTTTTTTCCTTGTATGTGCTAGGCTGCTACTTTTAGGTTCATCTCTCAAGATGATCTTAGAACCTTTTTAAATACTGGAACTAATGTATTGTGTTGCAAAAGACTAATGTTTAATGATAGACTGTATTTAATGATATGCTTACAAAGCAGAGCTAAATGTGTTACACACACACATATATAATAAACAAATGTAAAACAAGTTGTTTCCGATGCTGCATTTTTTTCCAGAAACTTTAGGTGGTGGAGCTTCTCTCTCCAGTTGGTAGCATAGATGCATTGGGCTGTTGTTCCCTGAGACTGTTAGATGGAAGTCTTTCCCTTTCTTAGTGTTCAACTATGATAGCATAAATAGAGGGAAGAAAATGTCTGCTGAATTATGTGACTGCAATGAGAGTAAAAAGGCTGCCTGGTTAATTATGCTGAATGTTTTAAAATGCCACTTTCTTCTGCTTGGTTTACTGAAAGCAAGGTTGCCTGTAGTCTGTAACTCAAATATACATTTGGAAAGTGTAAGAGGAAAAAAAAATAATAAAATGATGTGGTATATTCCTTTCTCCCCAAGAAAGGGAGTTCCGTGCTCCATCTTTGGGATCTTTGGAAAATTGCATGAAGCTTTCCCAGATGACTGTCCAAGGACTTCAACAGTTCAAGTCTCCACTTTTGCAGCTGCCTCACATTGAAGAGGACAATCTTAGGCGAGTCTCCAATCATAAAAAGGTATAAGACTGCGAATGATGCTTGTTAATTTATTAAAACGTTTTCTTGTTTAACCTATTTGTCTACAAGATAGCAATGTCATGAATTAACTGCAAGAAAAAAGAAAATGCCTATATTTGTGTGTGTATATATATGTGTGTGTGTATAGGGATGTGTATATATAGGGGTATTAGGAATTAAGTGCAATACCTCCTAGATCTGTGTGGTTTTTGTTTCTTTAAAGTCCATCTCTGTTAGGAGGTGGGAATTAAGATCAGAGATTTGATAAGTGTAAAAGATGTACATTGACCTCAGAAACAGAAGAAACATAGTTTTTCTTATTGCAGAATATTGTCTTCTGTTGAGTATAATGTTTTCACAGTACAGCTGGAATATCATATTGGCATTTTTTATTGCTTGTTTGGCTTTACACCACTCTGTAATCTAGTTTGATAGAAAATGCACTTGGATGATAGCACAAAGGAGTTCATAAAAGGAAAAAAAGGTCAGTTACTGTGTTTAAGTATTTCAGGTTTTGTGATCCTTTATGTATGAAAGAGGATGCGTTTTTAAAAAAGCTATTGCTGTGTAGTTGTAGTTGAATAAGTATTGATATTTGTAGAATTTAAGGACACAAAAGATTACGGGGTTATATTGTCTGAATACCTGCGTACATTTCTTCACTCCTGTTGCACTGACAACTGCTTTGTTCAGACCTGCTTATTTTTTTTTACTGTAGCATGTCTTCTACAAATTCCAGGTTAGAAACAAGCAGTTATCTTCTAGTAGAAGCTGGTGACTTGTGATAGTCTTATTACGATGGTTAATTGTGATCAATCTTCAAAATATTATTTTTATCTAATGTAATCTTTGTTTAGCTTTAACTACAGCCTTAGGTGGTGTTTAAATGCTTCTGTATTAGTGTAAAGATAAAGTATTCTTGAGTACCACGTTTTTTGGTCCACTTTGAAGATGCTTGTTCACTGGAATTAAATAGTCTTTTCCTTTGGATCATGTAAAAGAACCATTCTCTTATAAGTACCATCAAATGCTTATTTTTCTCAATCCAGCTGCAAACTATAGGGATCATACACAAAGTACAATTTTGGATGTATTTTTTTGACATGTGCAGTGTTACTAAGAAATCAAAAATTTGGCTACCTTGTAATCCCACCCATCTTTCCCCTGAAAGAGAGATGAGACCAATTTGTTAGGCTTATTCATACAGGATTCCCATGCAATTCATTTAAAAAAAATATATGGTCCCCTAGATGGAGGCATGATCAGCATGCCTAGATGCATGAAGTTGTTTTTAATAAAACGCATACTTTTCTAGTGGTCTGAAGTAATCAAGTGTTCAGACAAGTCTGTGTTTGTTTTGTCCTTGCCACTCTGCTCTGCAAGTCTTGAAAAGGAATGATTTTAGATTTGTTTGCGATTCAATATAAAAAGCTAAGTAACTTGTACTTAGGTGTTGCTACTAGTATAAATCTCAAAGCACTGCAATAATCTAGTTAAAGAAAGAACTCAATTAGTAAGGTTTCTTGGCTCAACTTTCTGAAAGAGATGGTTAAAATAATAGTTTTGTAATAAATTTATCCAGTTTTTAAGGGATGACATCTTGTGGAACACACCAATGTTCAAACCAATGCTATTTATTAGGTTTGAAAGGAACCTCTTTGTTTTATTGCTTCTCAAGACATGCTTGATAGTTTTCTAAAGTGTGTTTATTTTTTTTTATAAGAACAAATCAAATGCTGTGTATGTATTAGTGATGTGTGGACATGAGTGATGTATTATCAAGAGTTTTTTATGGAGTGTGTTCTCTGCTACCATGTGGTTTCTTTTTTTTTTCTTTAATTCAGTATAAAATCAAAAGTATTCAAGATTTGGTGAGTTTGAAAGGTTCTGATCGTCGCAATTTACTGCACTTCCTGGAAGATAAGAAATATGATGAAGTTATGGCTGTCCTTGGTAGCTTTCCATATGTCACTATGGATATAAAACCACAGGGTGAGTTGGGGGTCTTTTTGTTCTGTATATGTCAGCCTTCTGACATTTTGATAGTCTATTGGCAGTAATCTTTTGGAGGACTCTGAAACACAGATCACTGTTATTTATGTGGCTTGGAAATGACATACTTTTTTGAGTGGCGGGCTCTTGTACATGAGATTTATAGTCTGAGAAGATAAAATACATTAAAACATTTCACAGATTCCCAAGCCAGTAATAGTTTCTCCTACAGGAGCTTATCTGATATTTTCAGTTGATTTAATATTCCATGAGCGATGTGGAATTCTGGTTGAAATACCACTTTTATTAGCTATCTTAAAAAGTTGTGCTTATTCCAGAATTTACGCTCAGCTTACTTCCGTATGGAGAGTCAGTTAAGAGATTTTTGAATTGGAAATCCTGATGACTAAATATTCATGGGTTTCTTTGTGATAATCTTTGTATAGTTTTTATATATGGCAGAATTTGCCTATGCTATGCTTAGCTATGCTTTGTATGCACTGTTTCATTGAGTGTATAATGCTCTTCATCTCTGAAGTTTAGGCACGTTATTAAGCAGTTCCTGTTAGGCAGCCTTTTAGTGGAAAGTGAATTGGTTCTTCAGTCTCCTTTCCTGTGTAGAAGATCAGTGCTAGTAAATCTGAAATATTTGAAAGGTTGTTCTAATACTTATTTCTAATTTATATTATTACTGTGTTGGCAATGATCAAATTCAAAATGTGATGCATTTTGTTTGAGTAGCCTAACTTATAACTTGTCATATGCATAGTCCTCTCTGAGAAGCAAATGTTATTGAAAATACCTGCTAAGAAAGCAAATGTCTGTTAAGCTTGGTATTTCTAAATATTGTTTGTTTGTGTGTTTTTTAAAAGCAAGCAAACAAACCCCTACCACTTTATTATACACAGGATTATATGCAGTCCTGTTATTCTGTCTGCTTAAAATTCAGCCTTGGGTACCTTCCCATATTTTGGCAAGCAACCCTTTTCTGCCTATAGTTTTCCTTTGTTACACAGTATGATGATGAGGGGTGAACAATGCACATACTTTTCTGTTTAGCTCTGTATTAACGTTATATAAAATAAATGTGTGTGTATGTGAAACTAATAAATAGTAAAACTGCTTTCCTGGGTTGGGGAGGGGTGTTAAATAAAAATTCCACACTGGGATATAACTCTCTTCTTCCTCAACTGGAGACATTCTCCAGTTCACAGACTGAAGAGAGAAACTCCTCAATGGCCTTCCTGTGGGTTTTATGTTTGATGTTTTAGTTAAAGTAATCATTGCAGTTCTTTTATTTTCCTTTGCCTTCTACTTAAAAAAGAATTAAATGCATGATTGTTAATGTGGCATTGAAATTGAGTTGTTAATCATATGAAAGTCAGGAAAATCAAAGTTACAATTCCCAGAACAAATATAACAAGGTCCCTTTGGTCGTATGTGGTATTTCATCTTTCTGAAGTTTTATGCTTTAATATATATAATGCACAATATAATAGAATTATGGTTCCCACAGCAGCCATAACTTTGAATTTTCTAACTTCCATGCAATTAAAATTTCGAACTCAATGTTGCTGTTTTATAGTTTGCTGAATTACCAGCCCTCATTCTGATAGTATATTTGGTGTTGCAAGAGACTTATTTAATAATATTTTGAGATTTTCTGTTATGTCTAAATATAAGCATACAAATTCAAGTTTTTTAACAGAAAACAATATTTAATGCAAAAAAAAAAAAAAAAGGCTTTAAAGAAGTGTAATAGATGTATTGCTTTTCTTTTTATCCTAGTTTTGGATGATGAAGACAGCAACAATATTACAGTGGGTTCTCTTGTCACTGTTCTGGTCACACTGACGAGACAGACCATGGCAGTAAGTATTAACAATATTTGTTCTTTAATGCTAACTACAACTATGTGCCAAAAAAACAAACATTTCTTCTTTGGGAGCTAGCGTAGTGTTTTGTAAACGTAACTGTGAAATAAAGATTTGAAGTTGAGAACTTGTGCTTTTGATCCTCTCTTATTTCTGTTTCTGAATGAGACAGTTTTCCTGGGGTCAAACTGAAGTTCAGTCACACCCATTGCAGCTGTCTAAGAAACAGTAAAAGAATGTGGCAGGTGGTACTCACCTAAGGTTTGTAAATAAGGGCAAAAGACATTCAGAAACTTAGTTCCTGAGCTAGGATGAAGTATTTGCTCAGATACTTAGGATAGTTTTGAAACTGATTTCACTTCTTGGGCTCAATGTTACAAATCCACTGATTTTTGGACTTAAGTCCAGCAGAGTATAGCATATATGTAACTTTATATTAAGGATACACATCTGTGCCATATGAAGAAAGTAGACTGGTGACTGGGTAGCAAAGTGGTGTAACCAAAATAATACTACACACTAATAGTTAAACTTCTGACTTGTGCTTATTTTTTATCTTTAAATGTAGAAATGACTTTTGTTGAACAAAAACCATAGTACACAGAAACTAAACAAACTTTTACCCAACATAGCCCACAGTATAAATTTTTACATCTGTACTATTCACATAATTGTCTAAGTAAATGGAAAGTCTGAGTTAGGCCACTAAGGTAGGGCGTGCAACCAGGAGTGTAACAGCTGGGGACCAGACTACACATTGAAGCCAGTTCAACACAAGGCAGTCTGTATATGCAACTACTGTGTGTTTATGTTGTGGAATTTCAGAATGCAGCATCTCGATGATAACTGAGGAGGCAGTAAGTAGAAAGTAAAAGCACCATGTCACTCTGCTGGAGGAAGCTGAAAATTGTGAGCAAATTTAACTGTACTTAGAAATTAATTAAAAGGTCTGACAGTGCACAGAAAACTCGTTTAAGATGCTTTCTACACGGAACTCCACTAGGCAGTCCGACCTTGATATACGCGATCTAAATGCTAGAGCTAGCCTTTTATATGATGCTTTTTTGTGATGGTATCTCATATTTGCCATCATTCTATAAGACATATCCTTATAACTTTTTTATGTTGTTTTTTTTTAATGGCATATAGTATGTTTTGATGAAAGAAATGCATGGAAAAGTTCCATTTGTGTAGAAATGTTCTAGTCTACAGAATACTAACGTTGTCTTTTGTCTTAATGTTTCTTATTTCTAACCTGATTGTTGTCCTGTGTCCCTGAGTAGCAGTGCAGCTGTTAGTTCTTAATGCTTTGGAAATTGGAGCAGAATTTGCATTTTTACTACTGCTTGCTTTTGTGATACAGGATTTCTGTTTTATAAAACAAGCAGGTCCTTTGGAACAAGATGGCATGTTGTTACTAAATTTCTTTTTAATATTAGTGATGGAAAAATCCTAGACCAAATGTTCAAAATAGTCTTTAATTTTGATGTGTTAATCCCCTGTTGTGTTTGTCAGTGAGAAAAGAATTTGCCATAATGAATAAACCTTCAGACCCGATTTAGCTATATTTAGTTAAGTTCAAACATAAATGCAGCTCTTTAATCATTTGCTCTTTTGGTACAGAGAGGCATTAACAGTTTTCACATCTTTCTCTAACCAGGAAGTGTTTGAAAAGGAACAGTCTATATGTTCAGCAGAAGAGCAACCAGCAGAAGACGGGGTAAGTTAAGAATAAATGTTCCTCTTGCTAGCTGAAGAGAACTTTGAGTTGCTAATTTTGCACTTCCCAAGCAGCTTTTTCAGAAACACCTACCAAGTGTCTCTTGAACTCTTTCTAACTTTGGTTCTCAGCTTAAAATGCTTGAAGTAGAGTGAATGCCTGAAATTTGATGATCAGAATAAATATTTTAAATACTGCTTTCTTACAGCAAGGAGATGGCAACAAAGTTAAGAGCAAAGGATGGCAGCAAAAGAATAAAGGAACCAAGAAAGCTTCAAAATCAAAGAAAAAGAAGCCATTGAAAAAGAAACCTGTGCCACCTTCATTGCAGCCACCAAAACAGCAGAAGCAAAAACAAGCTAATGGGGTAGCTCACAGATTCACTGATATTTTAATTTTATGTTCAGTTTGTCATTCCTAATCTGATGTGTTTGTTTTTTTTAACATTTCATTCTATGCCTCTTTAAAGCATGTTTCCCAAAATACTGTTTTTCTTGAAATTTAAAAATTACTGGTAAAATTCTCAGTGAACCACCCTAGTAGTGTTTCTTGTGGCCCACTGAAAGTTGTGCCTAACTAGTTTAGAAGTCTGGCTTCATATTCCCTTTTTATTAGTTTTATTGTGCTGCCATCTGGGAGATCAATTGTTCTGTACCTTCTACTTTCCTTCATGGCAAAAAATGAAATGAGGTGAGATTTTCTGGTAAATTAAACAGGTTTAATGGCTTTATGCTCCCACTGCATGGTGTTTTCTCCATCTCATGGGTCATGTTATAGGTATTTTCTTACATTCTCTCTAATTTTTGTATGACTTTTTTGAAATGCGACCCTGGAATCAAACACTGTTTTCTCCTATTTGTGTTGCGGATACCATATGGAGAAGGAAAATTGCTTCCCTGCTCCTCTTAGGACATGAGGTGAAAAAGATTAATCTTCATTGTAGACATACTCTGTGACACAGGAAGAGTGTAGATCAAAATAGGAAATGAGAGCTATGACCTTAAAACAAGTGCTGTAAATGCTACATACTACAATAATGCAGACAAACTAAGTTAGAGGTGGGTTTTTTGTTGTTTTTTCCCCCACTAGGAAGTAGTTGTGAAGGAAGAAGAAGAAGAGATCTCTGATAAAGGAAGTGAATCTGAAGAAGAAGAAACAAACAGGGACTCTCAAAGTGAAAAAGATGATGGAAGTGACAGAGACTCTGACAGAGAACAAGATGAGAAACAAAACAAAGACGATGAAGCTGTAAGTTTTATTTTTCCTTGAAGGGTGATGTTGCCTCTGGGGTTGAGAGAAAATGCATTTTAATCCTCTAGCATCCCCTCAGGCTAGGCAAC
Source organism: Anseranas semipalmata (assembly GCA_013399115.1). NCBI lineage: Eukaryota > Metazoa > Chordata > Aves > Anseriformes > Anseranatidae > Anseranas > Anseranas semipalmata. The sequence continues at coordinate 382,396 of VXAA01007167.1, read as the reverse complement.
ACTAGGATAAAGGAGTAATATCAGTACTCCAGAGGCTTTCAGGCCTCATTCTGGCATAAGAGCTTTGTCATTGCATGTCTGTTTTAGAGAGAGTAGTGAAAGGTCTTTGCAGTGTAGACAGCTTAAAAATGACATGAGAAAAATAACCTAACTTCAGGGAGAGGTTGCTATGTTTCTTTCAGCTTAATTTGATTAGTAACTGCTGCAGGTTGTGAGATAAAGCCTCTCCTTTGAACTTTGTTCTTTATATACAGTAGTTGTTGCATACTGTATAATATCTACTGTAAGCATGCAGTAGTTGAAGGAACTTGTACACGTGCTCAATATGGAAAACTTTACTGTTGATTATTTGCTTAGTTATTAGAAACTGTGGATTAAGAGGTTGCAATTGAGAATGAGGCATTGTGGTTGTAGATGACTTCTGCACCACAGGTCTTGCAGTGGAAGACTTGAGAGAGGCAGCTGGAAGTCCCATACGGGGTGAGAATAATCTTCTGATTGGGGAAAAAAAAATCAAACAAAAAATCAGGACACTTAACAGCTTAGGTAGTGAGTGTTTATAGGCAGTGCTGTAGAGGAGAATTCCGATTGTGCACAAGTCCTACAGATCTGTTTTTTATTTTTGTTTTTTTAAAATACCTGCATTAGTGGTCTCATTAGTTTTACTGTTGCTTGATTTTTTTTTTTTTTTGCTTTGATTTGTACTGTATAACTTAAGGTCTATGTGCCTTTCCCTTCTATAATGCATAGTGTAGTATAGCGTAAGAGCTTGTCATAGGTATTTTTTTCATGGGCTAAATTTTTTTTTTCTTTTTTCTTTTCATCAAGAGATGGCTAGTGCACAGTAACTCTCAAATTTGTCTTTGACAGGAGTGGCAAGAATTACAGCAAAGTATACAGAGAAAGGAACGAGCTCTTCTTGAAACCAAGTCAAAGATAACACATCCTGTTTACAGTCTTTTTTTTCCTGAGGTCAGTAATAGAAAACATTATAACTGTGAAACATAAGAATTAATATAATAAAAATTAATTACTCTTTATATAGTTTTACTGTAAATACTGGGCTTCAAAAAGTCTTTTTTTAATACTTGGAAAAAATTGCTAATCTTCACTTAAAAATGTATTAATTTCTGAAATCCTCTTAAATTCCCTCAGATAGTTTTGTAAAACGTATTGATATATTATTATTTCTATCCGATTCCCAAAGACTTGCAAACTTGTATATAATTTAAGGTTCTTTTCAATAGTAACAAAGCTAAAGTTTTCTTCTGCTGATCTACTATGTATAGATAAATTCAGAATGAAACCTTTCAGATATAGGGTTCTAATTTATCGTACTTTTCTTCCCTTTGTGCTGTGGAATGTGAAAGCACAGCAGTGGCTCTAATATAGAGTTAAGGTAGAGTATTACTTGGTCTTTAGCTAACTGCAAGCGCCTCTGAGAGGGGGAGTTCTGACCCCTCCTGTGTTAACAGTAGTGACAGGAGAGTTTGGGGAGTCACTTAGATTAGCAGTTGTTCTGGCTTGCTGCTTGACTTCTAGTCTCAATGTAACAGCATGGTGGCAACATGAGGGTGCAGCTGTGGAAGATGGAGAGGGTTGGCAACCCTCTCCATCGTCTTTGTACCACAGCGTAGTCTGGAACTGGCAAAAGCCAATCATGGAGCAGGCTTTTCTACAGAACTTCAAAATACAAGGTCAGATGTGAGGGGGTGTTGGAGAAAGGCATGTATTTAGGAATGGGTCTCAGTGCTGTAGATAGGCTGGGGTGTCTCTAAGCAGCCTTTGGTGCTGCAAGTTCTATCAGTTATTTGTGCAAACTGCTGGCTGGTTCACAGGTGTCTGAAAACACATTACAACAATGAAACTGAAAAAGATGGGATTTTTCAAAGGGTGGGTTTTGTGTTCTGAGCAAATAAGGTCTCTGGGAGACAACCAGATTGGAACCAGGACGGAGGAGTATTTGGCCATGCTTTCTTTCCGGGCCGGTGGTTCAGAGGGTTCCCTTTGCTTCCCTGCTGTCTGACTGGGGAGCTAATCTAGGGTCTCTTCTCCTGCATTGTGCTGGCTCCAGTAACAGGGAGGAGATGCAAGGCTTATCTTCCTCTTCTGATTTAAAGGAGGTGACTGAGATGGGAAAGAACAGGAAAACGTGGGAGAAGAGGACACTGTGTATATTTGCTCCTTCTCTTCACTCCCTAAGACTCTGTGCTCTGTACGGCTTCTGGACGTGCTAAACATACCCTGTTTGTCCCCATGCTTGTGCCCCTACTATTGCTGCTGGTTTTACCCCGTTTTGCCATCATTAGAAAGCAAAGTGTGGGAAGCAAGAGTCATCTGGACCCCTGCAGAGGTGAGGATGGAATTGTGAGGTCAGGGATCTGATCAGTATGCCTTCATTGTCTTCTGTGATTTCTTCTTAATTGTTGCTAAGGAGCCAGAAAAGATGCACAAATAAACCAAAGAAACTGTCTTCCGGCAGGCCTTCACTGAGATTTGCAGTGCCTCATGACGTCTAGTTTTGTAACTGCTGATCTTAATGCTGTATTTTCCTGACATTGTTAGGCACCCTTCCATCTCTCAATACAACTTCTAGCAGCACACCGGTGTAACAGAAAAAGTTGTACTGGCATTTTGCTCTTCTAACTGCCTTAGACGATGTCAAATAGGCAGCAGAGTCTTAACACGTCTTTGCTGCAAAGGCAGCTGGATTTGGTTATCAGTTTAACCTCAGACAGTGAGTATATGCTATGCCCAGTGCTACAGGGATGCTATTAGTATTTCCTTTCTTATTTGTACTGCACTGAGGGTTCCTTCAGAGACTTTACTTATGCTTGCTCTTAAGTAATAAGCTGCTGTGTGTAACAAAGCTACTGATGGATGTTATGATAAAATCAAAATGCAGTACTATGGCTAAAAAAAATAATCTGGGGCTGAACTGAATGTTTGAACTTGAAAGAAATGCATGGTATCGCAGCTGTAAATTTTCCAGTCTCTCTGCACTGATTTCCCAAAAGCTGAATGCAGCTGTACTTAGTACTGAAGCATATTCAGTATGGAGGCATAGCTGGAGCATATTCAGAGCTGACTTGCAAAACCTGAAGAGCAAAACCTGAGGAACAAAACATTGTGTTTTTTTTTTTTCCCCGTCTGTGATTTGTAGTATTACTTAATCATGATTGTTGCCAGTTCAGAGATGCAGACTTAAGGATGAAGTGTTGTATTAATCTTTGTATTTCCAGGGTTTATGGATGTTTGAGCGTAGCTGAGCCTCGTATACTGGTCCTCAGGAGGCAGTCCTAACACTTCCATCTAAGTTTTTAGGCATTTGATTAGTCTGCCGGCGATTCATCTTTAATCTATGCAGGTTCCTAAATAATTATCTTCTGCTTCCGCATCCATAGATCCAGAAACTGCACAGATTGTGGTTTTGACATTTTTAGGTAGAAACTGGCCCTGGTATTCCAATTTCATGAACATACTGGTTCCCTGGCATGCCAAACCTTGCACCCATCTGTTAGAGGGCATTTTGCCCATTTGCCTGTTAGCTTGCCAGATTTCTCACAGGTACAAACTTTAAATTCCACCCAATAAGAGAGCAGAAAATGACACTCCTGCACAGTTGTCCTTTCTATAAAAAATTACTTCTGGTTCAGGATCTTTACTTCCAAAGAGTTTACTCTATAGATTTCTTTGAGCATTAGAATAATGGATGTCTTTTGTTCTGGTTTTTCTTTCCCCACTTAGTTGTTATTTTTACCAGTTTTTGTGAAAATCCAGTTGACAGTTCTGATCTTTGCTCTAAAATAAAAAAAGTATTCCTTGCCATTAATTGTGATGGAAACATACAGCGTATGGTAAGTCAGTGTAGTGTTTTACTAACATATTGGTACTGAAGATGATCCTTTCTTTTATGGCTTGAGTCCTCATAGGCTCAAGATGGTTTCCGTAATGGATCTAGCTTCTGTAGTTCTTGTTCATCTTTCTATTCCTAGAGCACCTTTGGCTAGGAAATAAACATTTCTACTGCATGAGATTCTTCTTCACTACAACTGTCAAGGAAATTGACACTGTATTGATTGTTGAAACTTACAGTTAAAATAATTTATGCCTTGTAATTACATGGGACAGTTATTCATGAATAACATCACTTAGAATAGTTGCAAAAAGGGCTTCTTATAATTGTACAAATTTAGGTCTTAATATGAATATATGAAGTATATGAATAGCTTTTGTCCTGCTCTCAGTGCCTGTTCTAAACACATGAAGGAATGCTGTTGATTTACTGTGATACAGTTACTTTTATTTTTATACACTGTAGAAGAGGCATTAACATTTGAGTTAATTTTGTAAAATTTTAAATTGTACTCCTCTGCTATGGGACTGAACAGTGCTTATCAGGGTCTTCTTGTTGCTGCTGTATTTTGCTGTTATAAATCTGTAGTTTGCTAGTTGAATATTTCAGTGAGATGGTGATAATCCTTACTAGCAGAACAATTAGTCACTTTAAAAGAAGACAAAAAAAATTAGCTTTTGTGACTCTTTACCTGCATTATTTAAATTTTAGATTAGCAAACACTGGCTCTGAAGTGTTCAAAAAAAAAAAAAAACAACAGAATTTTGTACTATTTCAGTAAAGTAAAAAAAATCTTCAAATTCTATGCATTAACAGCATTTGATTCCCACCTGTGGAATTAGGAAGGGGGTCAGTGGTGGTGTTAAAGCTCACTGTATCCTTTCAGTCAGCCCTTCCAATACTGTTAGTTTAAAAAACAAAAACAAACAAGAAAAAAACCAACAAAACTTTATTCAGCTCTGAAACAACCACCTGGTTGTTGGTGGTGTAAACATAAAAGTTGGCCATCTGTTTTGGAGCTTGACTTGTAACTGTCATAAGATGTCATAAGCCCTCTTTAGGGCTCAAGTCTGTTAGAAACTTGACCAGTTACCAGACTGTCAAGGGTGGGTAAAAATTGTTTTGTCACACAGTTCAGCGATCTAACACTGGGGCTGTCTAAAAGGTGTGGGTTTTTTCCCTTTTCTCCCTAAGGGTAAGTTTACACTGCTGTGATTATTGCCTAGCGACTTCTTCATAAACGTGAAGAAGCCTCTGTCTTTTCCTCACATTTGTATTCTCATCTGCCCCTCCCCTCACTACGTACTGCTCTCACTTATTTTTTTTTTTTAAGAAAAGGTTTAAGGAGGTGAAGGAACAGCATCTTGCTTTGCAGTACTAAACTAACTTCTTTGCAATAAAAATCTTGTATTAAAACAATGTGCGTTTTTTTTGTTCTAAAATATGTATTAGAGGGATAACAAAAAAGGAATAGTGGTTAAATGGAACACGGTTGATGTTAAAGAGCTGTGCTCTTTTTCCCATTTGAAAGTGATTACATCTATCTATGCTGCTGAACTGCACCACAATCTTAAATCTGACTCCAGTTGAGGCATAAACTATTTTTGTATGGTAATTTGCTGTCTTTTATGAAGGACAGCACCCATTTAATTTAATCTTGTTTAGGAGCTGCTTTAGTACCTTCAGTGGCAAGACCTTTGAGACCTGTGGTTGTTTTAAAAGCTGTGTATGATAGGCAGCAGTTCGGTGTCCTTTGCGAATATCAATATTGCTTACAGTTCTTGAAGTGAAACCTTAACGTGTCCAAATTCCAACTTTCAGCAGATTCTCCCCTTTTGGAGGGGGAGAGACAAAGTGGGGCAATACATACTTTCCTAAAAAAGGTTGTTTACTGAGAAAAGTACTTTAATTGTCTTTCAATGCTGACCTTTTCATCCAGGCTGGGTGTCTGTCAAAGGACCTAAGGTAGTATTGTAAGGACTGGGTGTTGTTGCATTTGTATGAAACTGCTTATTAATCCTCAGTGGATACAATTCTTCAGAATGGTTCCATGTGTCACATGGTAACTTGGGGGGGCTATAAAGAATGAAGCCTTATTTGTGATAACCTGTTTTCTTTCAGTGTGCAGCATATGCTATTTATTTTGTTAATACATAGCCAAGAGTTTAAAAAACAAAAAAACACAACATCCTTTGTATCTGTATTATAAGGACCAGTGAATCATAATTAACTGCTGTAAAGTGTAGAAGCATCTCTTTGTGACTTTAATATTTCTTTCTTTTTTTAATATTTTATTTTGTGAAAGGAAAAACAAGAATGGTGGTGGCTATACATTGCTGATCGGAAGGAGCAGATGCTAATATGTATGCCATATCACGTTTGTACACTAAAAGATAAAGAAGAGGTAAAGTACTGGAAGAACTTTTTGAGTATTACAAAACTGTACTGAAGTGTCTTATGGTATGCAAATACATTTAATTGATTTCCATTTTAATTTTTTCATACTTGTCTCTTAAGAAGAGAAACAAATTTTACTGTCCTGATAGAAGTATACAAGAGCCTTTTAACTGTGAAAATTGATAATGGAAAAAAGAAATAATTTAAGCCTTTCGACTTTCTTTCCAGATCATAATTTTTTTCCTGATATCAAAAGCTGATGAAAACTAGTATTCGTACAAAATGATCATTCTTAAAGTTATTCAAATGTGTGAGAAATACTAAGTGCTCATTTTCTGTAAAACAGAGGCTGTGACAAATTAATTAGCCTTGGCTCATCTGAGCCTTTCTGAGACCGTAACCTTTTAGCTGTGTTCTTTGCATTTCTGAAAACTGGAGATTTGATGTATTTTGTTCTTTCAAAATAGATTTTATGTTCCATTTCAAATAACAGTAAGCTAATACTTATAGCAGACTAAATATTCTAACCTGTTTTGGATTTTGAAGGTTTAGGAAGCAGACAACAGGATGAAGTTGTGTGCTTAAGAATGTAGAGCTACTTTGGTCTAAATCAGGAAAAAAATGCGACTGATTATTAATCTTTCATGGAAGGTATTGTGCTTGGGCGTTGTCTCTTTTCTGCAGTTACTTTGTTATGTAGGGATTCTCAAATATATGTCGCTTGTAAGAAACTAAAACTTTTAAAGAAAGAAATATTGTTCTGTGGTAGTATTTATAGCTCATTAGAGTACTCAGTTACTTTTAACGTGTTATTTCAAAGTAGTAAGAACTCATGGAGTGAATTCTGTTTTGCAGGTAGAGCTGAAATTCCCAGCACCAGGCAAGCCAGGAAACTATCAGTACACAGTTTATTTAAGATCAGATTCATATATGGGTTTGGACCAGATTAAACCATTGAAGGTGATGTTTAACTGTATTATGGTTTTGTATTATATTAAGAGGTACTTCATATAGCTATTTAAATCAAGAAAAAAACATTATCTTTAAGAATTCAAGATGTCCTATTTTTAAAATAGTGGGAAGGAGTGGCTTTCAAGTGATTTCTGCCTAATCGCAGTAGTGGCAGTTTTATGATGGATTAAATGGGACTAAAGTTTCTGATGCTTTCCAGGGCATGCATTTTTTAATATATATTTTTCATCTCTATGATTTTTTTTGCAGTATAATTTGCTCTGGCTTTGTAACTTGAGCTCTGCCATGCAGTTTCTCTCTTCTTAGTCCTAGATACATCCAGTTAATGGGAAAATCTGGCATGCCATATTTCTGGAAGCAGAATTTTTTTGAACTGTCAATTTCGTGTGGCGTGTCCTTTTTGCTTTTGTTTTTGTTTTTTCTCAAACTGGTATGTATTTTCTGTAACTCTCTTTTTTCATCTTATCTTTCTTTCTCTTTATCCAATTACAGCTGGAAGTTCATGAAGCAAAACCAGTGCCAGAAAATCATCCGCAATGGGATACAGCAATAGAAGGTGATGAGGACCAGGAAGACAGCGAGGGCTTTGAAGACAGTTTTGAGGAGGAGGAAGAAGAGGAAGAAGATGATGATTAAACAATACTGTTAATTGACTACAATATCTGCACACACTGCAAACTCTTGGTCTGACTGTGGAACTGTACAATAACCAAGAAACACAGTACAGAAGCTTTGAGAAGGCTGAGTTTAATTTTTCTTTACCAATTAAGAGTGCATTATGTAACTTCTCAGTGGAGGTGAAACAAATCTGTTGCCATTGATACAACCTTGGAATATGCTTATGGCTCATTATAGCCTTCAAGTGCAGGATGGTGCATTTGTTTCAATTGAAAATAAAAGCTTTTTTATTATAAATGTCTGAAAGTGTGGGCTATATATCGTCTGATCAGTTTAGGGTTAAATTTAAATAAAAGGTACTATTAGCTAGGAGCAAACTTTAAATTTTTCTGCATTAGGAATTTATTTTAGAAGACATTTCAGTATAGTTGACGTTATGAATCTGTTGATTGAAACAACATCTGCTCAACTTTCAAACTTGGTTCTGTGGTATTCTTTCAATATTTTGCTGTGATGCTGCTCACATCATTCATAGCTTTAAAAATCTGTTTTACTTAACTTGATTATTATAAATTGACATCATACCCATTTCCACATTCCATATATTCTGGAGGGCTGCTTTTTTAGGACTGTTGCCTTTTAATGCCCAAGATTATTATGGAGATCATAAACTTTTTTGACTCTGCCATAGGAAATACTAATGGCTTAAAACATTTTTAAGCCTTTATTTCACCAGATCAGCAGAAGATCTGAGTCTTTTGATAAACAAAATGTCTGAAAGCAACTTTGGGACCATGTGTTACACAAGTTGGTGGCTTTTGTTTAATACCTTTTGTAAAAGGTACGTGCTGAAAGCCGAAGTACATTCTTAACTCTGAATCTACCTGACACTGTCAAACATTTTAAGGGTAAAATACAACATGCAAAGAGTGCATGTTTTGTATCAGTTTTGAATTCCCACCAATAAACTGGATAATTTGATGCCTGTTTGCATTTGTAGTAGTGTGCATCTCTTAGAGGTTTTTTTTTATTATTATTTCAGTCTCCTGCAGGTCTGTAAACAAGACAGTGATTCTACCCTACCCCTGTTTAGAAAAATAAAAAGTCTGATTAGAAAGTAAGTTCAGGGAAGAGAGAATCAGGGCTGTTGGTTTATTGTATGACTCGTCAAAAGCCACAGACAGATTCTTCTTCTTCTCAACTATGAAAATGCAATGCTGTAAGACATGGGGCAAGTTGTCATGCAGAGAAAATTCCATCCTATGGAAATCACCCAAAGCTAGATCAGCTGTGCACTAATTTGTGACCTTGTTTATTAAAAAGGGATGTCACTTTAAATGCAAATTTACATTGATATATTCTTTGTAATTGCAGTAGTTGCAAATAAAATCTGAAAATGTTCTAAATGAGATTATGGTATCTTTCAAAGTACTTCTGAAGTGCATATCATGCAGGAGAAACTTTAAAGCGGGAGCAGTGTCAGGTGTTCAAACTCAAGTATGAAGACTAGGTTTAAATTAAATGGCTTGTGCACTTGACACCTTCTAACTCCATTTTTCATTTGCAAAATACAGTAAAGAATTAACAATAAAAAGCACTAGTTGCATTCTAAACTCTTTCAAGCCAAATACTACACTGATGAGAGAAATGCTTAAGAAAGAGGTGCTAGACTGTTACCAAGTAGGCAAAATGAATGCCAAACTTGCATTGTTCTGCCAGAGAAATTCATAGCAAATTTGCAGTTGTTAAAAATTGGAAGGCAATTATAGTTAGGAGACAAAATTGATAATAACAGCATGGGAGGAGGTGGGTGTTCTGGCTACTGGTTCCTAAATTTTACTATTAGAAGTTGAGCTATATACTTGCAAGATATGAATGCATTGAAGTGATTTAAAAAAAATAAATCATGCCTCTGGTCTGAACAGTGAAGTATTTAAAACAGTGAAGATTAAAGCTGACAGCTGGGATTACACTGGAAGTCTGCAAACCGTGGATAATTATTGAACTAACAAAGGCTAAATCTAATACTTCAAATGTGGGTCTGCTGTATAGCCAAGGTAACTTAATAGAAGACGCAAGGAAAGGAACTGCAGTGGTATTGGAAATCTAGTTCATCATATGAAGAAGGCAGGCTGGTACTTTCTCTCCTAAAAATATTAGCTATGTAGTTAGTTATGCATCAGTTTACAACATCTTCTGAGATGGGTGCAAAAATGGATATGAGAAGGTATTTAATAGCTTCATGCAAATACCAACTGCAGCTGCACAACTCTGAGGTTACATTATTGCATCGTTACTTGGTCTGTCCTGGGTCTGACCATTAATAACAAGTTCTGAATAACAAGTTGAATCGTTACTCGGAGATTGAATAACTCTCTCTCAAGTAAGTTACCAGTATAGGTAAAACTTTAACACGAAGAAGCAGTATTTTGCATTGTTGTCTGTCTTGCTTTTTGAGAGGATTTAGGAATGAATTCAGTGAATTTTTACCCTTAACTCTTCTGAAACTCTGGACTAGTAACTGAAGAGTAAAAAAGCAGTAGAAATAAAATCTGCTCTGCTGCTGCACCCCCTAGTACTAGTGTCCTAAGCACAATTTTGAAGCATCTACTATCATTTCAGTGTAAATAGACTTACTTTCTCCCTTTTGCTGTCATACTCCATTTTGTAGTCTTCTGTTGGAGATCGGAGCAGGTACGCACACAGCTGGACCATCCACCCGAGCAAAGATGCTGCAAATCACTTCAAGGCTCGTAGAAGCCATTTCCATAGGTACGTGCTTGGACCTGGCTGGAAGAGGCAGATGGGTGACGCAGCACAGCTGGCACTGCAACTTCTGGCCCAGTTTAAATATTGATATGGGATGTGCTGGTAACTTGGGGTTGGCAGATTTAAGTACCGTGAAATAGATTTAGGGTAGATCAACACTGCTTGTTGAAATATGGGATACAGTTGAAGTAGATGTGTGAGTAAAAGGAACAAGTTATAAAAGTGATTTTTGTTTGTTTGCATAAAATAATGTAATCCTCCCACCCTCCAAAATGTTGTCAGTGGTCGACTGATACTAAAGGGAATGTCAGAACAGTAGTCTGCTGCACAATGACTAGAAAGTTACAGTCATGCAAAAACATGATAAACCCTTTCAAAACTACAAACATCTTGTAAGCATGTGTGTGTGGAGGGAAATCCTTAAGCTGTACAGGAAGAAAAGATACTTCTATTTAAAATTACTTAATTCCAGTAAATCCAGCTCTTCCTCCAGCAGGGGGAAGCAGGGGCATAAATTTCTTCAGGAGATATTGGGATTGCTCCAGTTGACACCTAGCTTGTCTTTAGCTGTGGGTTTGGTTTTGTTTTCCCCCTTTCTGGAGGAGGAAGGCGTAGATAGAGGTTTCTGTTATCTATTTCTTTTGTTTTAAACTGTTGCTTGTTCAAAACTAACATTTTCCTCTATTTTTATATCTATTTATCTGTTGTTTTCTCCTACCCCTCGCCTCGCCACCG
>VXAA01007167.1:313368-370963 GCA_013399115.1 Anseranas semipalmata | reverse complement strand
GCTGTATTAGAAGTTGAGTGTATGCTTAAATTCCTTTTTGTTTAGTAGTTTGAGCATCTGCTTTATTGCCTGTGTTATGATGGGACCTCAGCAAGTCGGGGAACAAAAACAAGTGTAGGAGATATCTTTGTGTGATTCCTGCTTGGTATTGAACTATAGATGCAATACCAAAATTGTTCCCATTGCATATCTGTGTGATTTTCATGGCTTGCACTTTATTTCATGTCAGTACGTAAGCTTGTTTTAAGATGCAACTTGAGCCCACACAGAAGATATTTAGTTTGTAGAAGTAATTTTCTGCCGAAATCGTTTATCTTTGTCACTCAAATAGTGAAACAGTTACGAGCAATGAAACTTATAATAAATCTAATTAACATAATAGATTGCAAGGCTTATTATAACATTTTTAAGCCAAATTACATATACTCTACTTAATGTGTGCTGAATCAGGAAGCACTTTCAACTTCTCAGTGTGTATAACCCTTCCACATGTATGCTTTAGTAATTAAACAGGGAAGTTGCACTGCCTGTGTAGAATTTAATTGTACAAAGGAGACTTCATGGATCACCTTGAGCAATTGTTTTTAATTCACCCACCTTTACTTCAAAATAAGGTGCGAGTGCTTCCCTTTTTAGGCAAGCAACAGAAGTAGCTTCATGGGTAAAGCTGGAGATGTTTATATGTTCTGGAGAGAAAACCTAGAAAAAACTTGTATAAGTTTGCAGGATCAGGTCCCTAGGCTGAGTTAGAATTATATCCTACTTTCACCCTAAAGAATCAATATGACCCACAGAGCACAGTCCCCACAGTCTAGGGATTTGCTGGCTGTGATTGCAGTTGGGAATGGAAAACTTTGTTTCCATCTAATGCTGGTGTTAAATACTGGATGAAATGGAATTCACAGGTTTAAGGGTTCGGGTCACAGGCATGGGAACCCCTGAGCTGGTGTTCTGCTGAAGGCAGACAAGGCAGAGCCCTGGCTGTAAGGGCAGTCTAGGGATGGTTGAGGTGTGAGATCTAGACCTTTGTGATACTTTTTTTTCACTGGAAAAGAGTTTAGAAAAAAAGAAAGTGTTTTTTTTTTTTTCTTGTTTAGGAAAAAAAAAAAACACTTAGAAAAGGTTTATCCAGTATTTCTTACCAAATAATGGTTTTGGTATTGCCGAGCCTTAATGGATGTACTTGTCTTTAGACTTACTGGGCCAAGTTCAACAGCAACTTAGGAGGTCGGCCATTCCTGTAAAGTCAACAGGAATGGATTACCCTCATTGGGAAACTGGTACGTGAGGACCACCTTTGAATGAACTGTTGATAACTAGGCTTTCCAGAAGTCCAAACAACATGCCTCAAAATGTCCTAGTTTAAATGTACTCAGTCCTGTAGCCTTGAGCCAACATTATTACCTTTTGTGTATATTTGTTTAGATTTTGAATGCTTGCAGGAGAAACATTTGGTATTCCTTTATTAATAAAAACTAATCAATGATTAAACAAATGGAGGGGGGAGCAGGTATGTACCGACCTTCTTTGCTGTTCCTTTTACCTATTTGAAATTCTCCAGGAATCCTAAATTGTGCCACTGGGTGCCTTTATTTTTCACCTCAGTTTGGGGACGGAGAGAAGGGCAGGGACATCCCCAGGCCAGGAGAGACTGATGCTGCCTGTCCCATGCAGGTCAATGAGGATTGCCCAGGCAATACTTTTGGCTTTGCTTGGGCACGATTGTTAGATGCTCCAAAGAACAGGCTATGTTTAACTTCAGATGGCTGAAAATTATATGCAGTCCTTGCTGTGAAAGGTTGCCCTAGTTTTTAGGCATGGTTTTCCATCGCTGGAGTTGTTCATGTGTATGCCACAGATGCGCCATGTTTTGTAGCCATCACGCTGTAACCCACCCCCGTCTCTCTGGTGGATACACACCAAACGTAGACAGGGATCAGAATGAGACAATATTTGCTCACATGCCAGTCTGCTGTTTCCCACGGCTGGGAAACGGGATAGCAGTGGCAATGAGGACTTTATCTCTGTATTTCCAAGTATCTATGCTGAGATGCCTGGATTTATTTGTGTGCCATCCTCCCATCAAGAAGATACTTCAGGAGAGTAAGAGGTGTGGAAGGCAAGCAGCACGTTGTTTGTTGGGCGTTTTATTTTTTCCTTCACAGCACACGATCATTTCTCTGTGCCTTGATCACAGCTATGAAATTTATGCTTTGTAATGTATGCATGTGCAGTAAATTAAACTCAAATTGAATGACCAATTTCCTTACAGCTGAAGCTCCATTAATTATTATGTGTAAATCACATTAGATGAGATTAGGCTATAATGGTTGTAAAATAGACACTGTCCATGACAGTGTGGCCAGATTCCGAGGCCCAAGTGACAATCACTTGGGTTGTTTGAAATGAAAAGATTAAACGTGATGGTTCTTGCTTCATTTTGCACTGGGGTTTTGATCTGCTTGAGTTGCCCAGCTGTGTACATCCCTCCAAACAAATTCAGATGCACAAGAGCCCATTCTTCTCTTGGTCCTATGCAGAACACAGAGGTGGCAGCTTCTTGTCACCCTGCTCCTGTCATGAGACGATTCGAGTGACCTCATTTGTGTCATTAGCTTCTCTTTAAATGTCACGTGGCAGAAGCGACTGCTGCATGCAGGTGCTTCTTCCCGAAGTTATGAAGATTTACTCTTTGCAGTTAACTTCCTTATGCAAGGTTTTATCTGGTTGTATCTTTTTATGGTTCCCTCCTGATGTAGATTTGTTAGGCTTGTTTGATCTCTTCTTTCCCTTCTCCTTTGCAACAGGGACTGAATAGTTCATTCAGAAGATGAAAAGCTGCCCCATTATATTTTACATTCAAATTCACATTTAATATATAGTATGTATGTTAGAAGATACTGGTGATTTAAAATACGGAGACTCCCCTCCACAGGCTCTTTCTTTCCTGGCAAGAACTGCCTGTAAAACATCCGGCCCATATCTCGGCCAGCTTCTGGGCTTCTAAGGCTCGGATGGGGTCAGGCAGGGCAGCTGGTGCCGGACCTGGTGGCGGGGTGCGAGGTGCCCGTCTCCCCTGCTGGAGCCCACCCTGCCTCTCCGTCCCTCTCCTGCGGGAGGACGTTGGTGGAGGTGCCTTGAGCAAAGTCCATGAGATGTCACCAGGGCATCCACGCCAGCAGCTGCAGGTCAGAGCGAGCTGCCCACGTGCTACACAGCAACCCCTACCCAGCGCAGCAGTGTCCATGCGAGCTGCTAAAAGCCAATTAAAACAAAAAATAGAGCTGTGTTGTTCAAATCCCGGCATCTCTTGAAAGGGAAGCGTGGCCCCCTTGGTCAAATGTGAGCCTGGGATACTTGCAGGAATGACAGCAATTAATCATTGCATTGCTTTGAATCTCCATGTAAGCGCTAAGTGTTAAATATTACAACAGCACCAACGCAGAGGCTGACACCAGCCTTTGTAATCCAGGTCTCTGTAGATGTGAGGTTGTAGGCTAGGCAGTGATAAAATAATTTGGCTTGTTAGACGCAGGCAAGGCTTGTTGGTATGCATATCATGCCAGCCTGAAAAATGATGGAAGTGTCAAAATAGCAGAGGAGGGGAAGTGTAAGGAAAACCCTAAAATCAAACCTTTTATTTCAAAAACATCACCACTAAAATTAGATTAGTTTTATTATAAGTATAATGTGATTTCTGAAGTTTAACTTCTGAGCAATTAATTGACTAGCTCTGCTAACTACTGTGAAGTATGCTTTGATTCTGCTTTCTTTTCTTCTTCTGTTGGCAGCTATTCCACAGCTGGAAAGAAGATTTGTCCCATCTCTGGCATTGAACAGAAGCCTCTTGCAAAGCTTAAACCTCCTTTGCTAGGTCAAATAATTGCTCCCCTGTGACAGGAACTGACAAGTCTTTGCAGAGCTGTATGTGGGTGAAGGACAACAGAGCCTGTCTGGCAATCCCTGATGTCATGCAACTTCGTGGTGCTTGGCTCTAAACTCACTCAAGTACTTCCAGTACCACCAGTAAAATAAAATCCAGGTAGAGATTATCCTCAGAAGGTTACTGAAGGATGAAACAGGGACTTTGATGTATTTCTGATCGCTGAGAGTTCGTGTGTTTTTTCTTAAAAGACAAGAAAAAAGAAAAAGTGCTGCATGGCTAAGAGCTGCAGTAGTGCAGGTGCCCCAGCAGCCCGAGGAGGCTGTGCAGGACACCTCTGCTCCTGGGCTGTGCTGGCAGAGATCACACCTGTCCACAGCTCATGGGGGTCTCCTGGTGTCCCTCACAGTCATCACCGACCTCTGCAGACAAGGCTGTGCATTGGCTCCAGCTTGAGGGTGTGCATGAAGTGCCCTCTGCAGAAACCAGCCTTTACTATAGTGTGGGACATGGCTTTTTGACATATAAAAAAGGGAGGGATGCCCATCCCACGTGCACGTCCCTCACTTTTTTGGGAACTGGAGCATGCATTTAGGGTTGTAAATCCACACTCATCATGAAAGTACCCTCCCCAGCTAGGGTTAGTGGAGGACTTGACCAAGCCAGGCTTATTTCAGTGGTGCCCAGTGCCAGGACCAGAGGCAACAGGCACAAACTGGAGCACAGGAGGTTCCCTCTGAACATCAGGCAGCACTTTGTTACTGTGCCGGTGACGGAGCACTGGCACAGGCTGCCCAGAGAGTTTTGGGGTCTCCTTTCTTTGGAGATCTTCGAAAGCTGCCTGGACATGGCCCTGGGCAAGCAGCTCCGGGTGTCCCTGCTTGAGCAGGGGCTTGGACCAGATGGACCCAGAGGTCCCTGCCAACCCCAGTCATTCTGCGATTCTGTGTCTTTGATACGTGCCTTTTTTTCCCCATCAATAATTTTGTCTGGAAGTTTTTTTGGGTCTAACCTAGGGCTGTATTTCACCCACCCTTGGTTCCCCAATGTACAAAAGATGGGGCAGAGCCCTGCCTGGAGCTGCTGTGACCATAGTCACTGTGACACAGGTGCAGGCCAGCTGGAAAGCAAACCTGATGTCTGGGGAAGGCGACAGCCCCGCTCATCGTGTGCTCCTTGGCTCATCCTAAGCTGAAGGTCAGTCTGTGACAGTGCATCACAGCATGGGGCAGCAGCAACTCCACAAACAGACACTGCACGTATTCTCTCCTGAAGTCGCACTTCCAGCTCCCATCCTTGGATTTATTTCGTTGCCCAGCTGATGACCTAGCAGAAACGACATCAACCAGGGCAGCGTTACCGGTGTGTTTGGCTCTAGCACCGATTTCTCCCCCTTCTGCTGGCTTTTGCTGAGTGCAGCGAGCAGGGATCAAGTGCCCAAACCAGGCTGCCTTGCGTGGTAGTCCTGTCATTTGACAGGCGGCAGTCTGTGCCACATTTTGGCTACCAGAGAGGCTCTTCCCATCCTTGGTGGTACAAGCAGATGCTGTGTGGGGAGTTCCTCTACTGAGTTTGTATGCAAACAACATACAGCTCCTGACTGATGATGGCTATCCAACTCCCTGGCTAATTAAAATCTATAAACTATGCTGGCATATGTAATTTAAAAAATAGCTATACTATAGCATGACTGTGCATACATATAGACTAAAAATAGCGCTTGCCAAGAGAAAAAAGAGATAATTACAGTGAATTTGGGTAGTGACTGATTTTATTTTATTTTTTCTGTTGAATTAAGAAAAATGAGTATGCAAACGTGTCTTATATAGACACATATATTTTTACTGCTTTTTCAGCTATGGCGAGAAACCAAACCCACTGGACTTGGACATTTCAGCAGAACATCACAGCACGAACGTGCCAGTACTGGCGGGCTTTGCCGTGGCGCGGCGTGCCACCTGCACAAGATGTCGGCCTTGCACCTTGCTTGCCGCATGCGAGCAAGTGTTCAGCATGGGGAAGACATGCTCGTGTGCCATTGCACCCGCTTCCACGTGTTGTCTCCTCCCAGCTGTAGCCACGAATGTTTGGAGACCACATTTTTGTGACCGAAGCTCTTGCTAGGAATGGCTGCCTTGGCGTTCGCCCCCCTCAGGTGTGACATGCGTCACCGTTATCCCCACCTGTCCAGTACCTGCAGTGCTATTTCTTCCATGATCTCTGCGCTCAGATGCTCTCAGGGTGCCAAATTTTGGGGGGTGAGAACACCACCTGATTTCCCAGGGCTTCCCGTACAGCAGGGCTAGGCACGATTCTCCTCGCAGCCCAGGTGTGAAACTGGGGACACCTTGCATGAGAGGGGAGCAGGCAGCTGCCAGCACGGCTGAGGGTCACTGATGTCCCTTGGGGAGGCCCCAGGATGGACAATGACTGTGAGACATGAGAGTAATCTAAGGGAAAAAAAAAAAAATCTGGAGGGTTTTATTTTTTAACTACTGCCCAGACCCAGTCATTTTATTACTGCCCGGTTATGCTATTTGAGGTGAGTTATTTGAGAAAGGTGCTTGAAAAATGAAATGTTGAGATTGTTGCTTCTGTTATTGTTTCATTATGCTAGTCATTGAATTTATTGTTTATTATGATATTTGTTAAAATAGATTCCTTTTACTTGTCAGAATGCAGCACCTCCCAGCTCACGGTCCCTCATCATACAGCAGTCAAAAGTTAGAGCTAAGATGCTGGTTAATCAAATCCTAGAAATTTCCCAGAATAAGGGAAATCACCATTTAGGAAATGCTGCCTAAGAAAGGTGCCCTTTTAGGAAAGGTACCCTAATGCTATTTAAACCGTTTCATTTTCCACGGTGGTAGAAGAATGACCGGGTTTTCACTGCAGAAGCAGCGTGCAAGCTGTGGGATGCTGCAGGAGCATGGTGGGAGCTGCTGTAAGGAGAGGACCCGGCACTGGGGCTCCCCGGGCAGCTCTGCAGCCCCCTGTGCTCTCCAGGCCACCACCCCGGCCTTTATTCTCTTTTTTCTTTGAACTTTCTTTCCCCCCATCCAGTGCTCCCCTGATGGGATGACTCTGCCTGTGTGTTACTGCAGTTCTTATAATAAAAAGCTGATGTTTCAGTGTGTTGCCTCACAAATAACAATTCTGATGCGTACTCAGTGAAGAGTTTCTAATTCAGCCTTTCAATGCCTTATCCTTGTCAGGCATGGCTAATGTAATTAGCAATGGAAAGTCATGCAAAAAATAATCCTGAGTCTTCCTTGATCTTCTTCACATGAAGCGCGATGCAGTAATTGCCATCACCTCTCAGCGTTTCTGGAGCAAGATGCTCTTCCCAGCATCTGCTGAGCAAAGACACGGTGCTGTGCGGTGCTGCAGCATTGCACACATTCTGCTGGGAACAGATCTGGAAACACTGGCATGCAGGTTGCATCGACAGGGCGGTGAATGCATGGCCTCCTTGTGTTGTACCTGGAGGTGCATCGGGATTTGAGCATCCCTGCTAGCACTGGACAGGCAGATGTGGTCCATTGGAAGTCTGCTGCATAAATAAACACATGAAAAATGGCCATTTGTGTCAGGCACCTCAACCTAGAGGCATGAATGGGGTTCTTTGTTCCTCATCTACAGCAGGCTGCGCTGGTGCTCCAGTTCTGGCTATGGTTATCATGCCTTATTGCACCTGCCTGCTTCAGGTGCAGGGAATTTTGGCCAGGCACTCAACTTTTTGGGTGCTGTCCCTCTTGGTTTTTGCCTAAAATAACTTCAGAATGGAAGGGAGAAGACATGATTTCGGCAGATCTAAAGGATTATTTCTTTTATTGCTAAGGATGCCGTGTGACTTTATTGCCTTTCTGAGCTCTTTAACACAGCAATAAACGAGCTGTTAAAATATTTTAAAATCAATAAGTGTAATAAAGAACCAAGCAAATTGCAAAGCTGCTCCTGACGTTTAGTGATTTGGGAAATTACCGTGTCCTGAAGTCAGTGGTGAAGCGGCGAGGAGGAGGTGCTGGGTGACCCCGCGGGGGCTGCAGGGGGGGCACGGGCTGGGAACCATTTTTGGGGAGCTGCTCCTTGCCTCTCGGGGGTGCGCTGGGGCTTGGGCTTCATCTGCAGCTCTTTGGCGAGCACGTTGCTGCAGCCCATCGGCAACTCTCAGCAGCTTCATCTAGAGGTGGAAACGTGAAATGTGGATGCCCGCGCTGTGCTGGGCGAGCCCCGGCCCCCTGGGTGTTCCTGTGCCGTTTGCGGGGTGCTGGGGTCCCCCTGCCGTGGGAGCAGGCAGCGGGCTGGAGGCATGGCCCCCTCGCCCCTGCCTTCACACATCCCAGTGATGAAATCAGAGGATGTCCTCCCTGGAGACCCGTTTTCTTGAAAGATGATAGTGCTCTTGTAATTAAGGTGATTGTTTAAATTCATTCCCTTAAACCAGATCGCATCACACCTTAACCAACTGTGTCTACCCGAGCGTGGGGGGGTTGGAGAGGGTAGGGGTGGCTGTTGTATGATTAATTCAGCATCTGGGGAGATTTATAGGTAAAAACCTCGTTAAACTGAAATGCCTAATAACGGTGCAGGGAAAATCACATGCAGAGCATAACCTGGGCAGGCAGCAGCCCTGAAAGACCCACAGCTGCCACTGCCCCTCATGCAGCGGTCACCGAGGGGCCGAATGTCACCCTCACGGTCAAACATCCGCTGATGGCAGCAAGAAATGCTCCAGGCCCCCGCCTTGCTGACCTCGTGCCCACGTACCAGGCAGGGCTGAGCACACTTAGGCTGTTTCGGGATATTTAATTTCCTTTCTCACTTAACCTGAATGCTTTCTGATTTCGTGGAAATCTGCAGGTAATTGAATGTAATTGTTTAAAGAATCAAATCATTTAAATTACAGGGTGATGTTTGAAATAAAATGACAATCCGTGGGAGTTTATTAACATCGGCAGTGCTTTTCCTGCCTGGGATAGAGACGTGGTGCGATCCTGCCCAGCGTGGGGCTGCAGGGCTGGGTGGCCGCTCAGCCCTCAGTGGGATCAGCGCTGTTCCCGTCCTTATTCCCTGTTGCCCACGCGGATGGTGATGGGCACCTGCGACCACCACCGATGCCATGAGCAAAAGACAAGCCCACAGCTGACAGCGGGTTTGGTGCAGCCGCTGGTACTCCACGTGTGCCTTGAGGTGGCCAAGGGTAAAACCGGCATCCACGGCACATAAAAAAAACAATTGTTCCGGAGGCAGGCAAGCGAAGCTCCTCGTACCCAGGGGACTGGGCAGGCTGGGGGCTAATCCAGCACTGAAAAACTTGGGTCCAACCCTGCGTTAGGGCTGCTCAATAAAGCCCTACACGTGCCCCAGAAGCTTCGTCCCCACGTCTGGGCTCTGCCCCTGCTCCGCGAGGCTGTGGGGAGAGGCAGCGGAGGAGAGGGCTGGAAAAGCATCGGTACGAAAGAGGGGAAAGACAGATGCAAGGAAACAGTGATGAACAGAGCACGGAGGGAAGAGGAGGACACAATGAAGAAGGGAGCCCAAGTTTGTATTTTTTGTTGTTGGGAGGTGCTTTTCCATCTCATTTGTTAACAGACATGATAACTGTCTCAGATTTAAACGCTTTGAACCATCCCCCCAGCGCTATCTCATCCTTTCTTCTTTTTTGGAAGTTGTGCTGCCCTACAGACCAGCTGTTTGTTTTAAAGCCAAATTCAAAACTCTCTAATTTCAACTTTTACTTCTGGACTGTCAAATAAACCTTGCAAAGAGCCCAGTCTAAAGAACCCTGCCATTCCTAACAGAGCAAAACTTGCTCTGAACTCAGCGGGGATGTGTTTTGAGGACTGCAAACTCATGCATGGCATTAACAACAGTAAAAAAAAAAAAGAAAAAGAAAAAGAAAAATTCCCGATCCCCTCCCCAACGCTTTGCTGTTGCATTGCACTGCATTAACATCAGATTTCCTGTGAGAAGCCACAGCCGATGCCTCCGCACTGTGCTGCTGTGCCCACGCTGGATGGCATCGGTAACATCGTGTGACACGACTATCAGCGCTGGGTGTGACGGGGCTCAGCAGCATTGTGTCTGCTGAGGAAATGGGAAGCGACAGGGATGGCTCAGAGTCATGCTCAAAATTTTAAACAGCTTAAAAGAGAAGACAGGCTTTTTAAAAGATCCTGACATTTTTTTTTTATTATTTTTAATCACTCTTTTCCTCATTTATCCTGCTAGGGAATTTACAACTAAGATTTGCTTGGGTTGCCAGTCCCCTTCCGCTTTATTCTTGTAGGGGAATCTGTGAATGCTGGCCCACTGGCCCTGATTTTTTCAAAAAAAAAAAAGAGAAGAGGGAGAAAGGGGGATTGCAGGACTTTGCCAGCGTGAAGGCTGAGCTGTGTGCTTCCTTACCCAACACCTTTGCAAGCACCACAGGTTTCAGACACCAGCAGAGGAAGGCAGAAAATGGTTGTTCCAGTTCTCTGCTGCTAATATATTTTTTTCACACATACAGTATCTGTTGAATGCAAACAACAACAACAAAAAAAAAAAAAAAAGAAAGAAAGAAAGAAAGAAAGAAAGAAAGAAAGAAAAGAAAAAAGACAAAATGCTGCCTTGTTTCTCCAGGATCTACCAAACCTCAATTCTTTTTTCCGTAAGGGCACCAAGCTTTTCTCTGGCCATGACTGTAAGGGAGAGCCAAGCACCCAGCTGGGGATGGCCCCAGCACCGGGGCCTTGGCTGATCCCGGTGGGAAGGGCCCAGGACTTGGGGTGCCTTCCTTTCCCTCTCCTTCCTCGGCTTCTTGCTCATCCCATCGTCCATGGTGATGGGGCAACAGTAACTCCCCTAAAACCAGCAAAGCCGGGCTAGCACGGAACCAGTGAGCAGGGACCACAAAACCAGCAGAACGAGTGCCTGTGGGCACAAGGCCGTCTGAGGAAACATTCGCAGGAGTGGAAATGAAGGGAGGTGAGGAGCACATTTTGGCTCGCAATAAATACTGAGTAACAACATACATGAGCATGTGAAGTGGGCAGCAGGGAGCTGCGCAACACTCGCAAACAACTGCAACAAACCCCTTTGCTGGTGTAATTTGATCTAACACAGTCAATGGAGCGTGACGGGATTATTATGATTATTATTTATTATGTGTATTATAGATTTTTTTTTTGGGGGGGGGGGGGGGGTAAGAGCTGCTAGTGGTATGCTAAATGAGGAAAGACCTGATGCCTTCTCAAAGGTGTGTAGCTGGAAATGCAGAGAAAAGCCGGTCCCACATCCTGTCCAAACACCATGGCACGACTGTAGTAACCGATATCTCCAAGTGTTATGAATATCGTCGCCTGGCCATACCTGTGATATCACCTGTACATCTGTGGGCTCCACACTCCGTGTATTTGCGTGCAGACATGTGAGTGTGAGCAAAGCAGTACCCACACACTCCTAGTGCTGCCGGCAAAAAGGTCCCAAGCGCTGTACCCCCAGTTTTCATTTAAATTATTAAAAAACAGAGCGACTGGTCCTTCCCATCCATGGTATCACGTAAGCTCAATATTGGGCCACATTGCTGCATGATCGGGACAAAGAGATGATGATACAGTCTGGTTTCTATGGCAACAGAGGAGGGGTAGTTAAAACAGAAATGTTGCAAACACCCGTTCTGCTCGTTGCACCGCACCGCACATTACTGCGAAAGATACCGCTATTTGCAAAAAAAGTCCGGATGCCTCTACCTTTTGGCTTGCGGAGTTCTGAAATAAACAGACACGGCAATTTTTGATCCGTTTAGCTGTGAAGAGAAAGGAAACACGGCACACGGGCCCTCGTTTTCTGCGTGTAAAATGTGTGTGTTCTTTAAAAGGCAGTGGTTGGCTGGTTTTCCGGACATGATGTGGTTGAAGCTGTCATCGTAATGGAAATTCATTGCTGTAGCTATGGTAAATCGAGTTTTCTGCCTGTGCTGAATGCATTAGTCTAATGAGATGTTTGCAGCTGGAGAGCTGAGCTGCTGGAGGCTTGCACTGTGCTAAGAGACAGGGAGAAGATGGCTTTTGCCGGGGTCTGTGTGCATGTGCTGAAAGTCCTCTGCCCTTTGGGTCCAAACGCCCGGGCTCTCTAAAGACACTGCCCAGCGTTTTAACAGAGGCAATAGGTAAGGGCAAAGCATGCTTCTTTTTCTCTGCCTGATTTTTGTGTTGCTGAGCCTTGTTTGAGCACTTCTCGTTCTGCTTGCACGTTCGTTAACTTTGCAGCCCCTGGCTCGGAGGCTCCCTGGGGGAGCCCCAAAGCGCGCCCTTCCCAGCCCTGCCGGGTGCCGTGCCGGAGCGGGGTGAGCTGGGGAAGGTGCGGTGGGTCAGCAGCGCGTGCCGTGGGGCTGTGCCGTGCCGTGCCGTGCCGTGCCGTGCCGTGCCGCGCCGGCAGCACCTGCGTGCACGAGTTGGTGCACACTTCTGGCTGCGGAGCGCGCTGGCTGCAGCACGGTGTCGGGCTTCCTGAACCCCGGCTCCAAGTGGGGTTTCTTTCTTTCCTGCCAGGTAAATGCCGTTTTAAAAGCAACTTACTTTGCGATATAGTTAGCAGGCAGTATGTATGCCACAGAGCTGGGGTTTTAGTGTAGCTGATAGAGCAATTAGTTTAATTATAATCTCATGTCTTCAAACCAGATGCTGAGCTGAATTGTTGCCCTTTGCTGAAAATTGAAGGGAGCGATGCTGTTTGTGTGCTGGCGTTTTCCTTCAAGCGCGAGGAGCGCACTTTAGCAGAGTTGTGTGTGTTCGCCCTTCCAGGTGCTTCCCAGACAACTCCGAGAGAGGACCCCACGCCCGGAGGAGATGCACACGTGTCCCGCTCGCCCGGCCAGCTCCTCCCCAGCATCCCCGGCCACCGCCGCCTCCCCAGCCCCGGCCCCAGCCCCAGCCTGCAGCCAGCGCCTCACCCGCCGAGGGTGAAGGCCAGCGTGGGTCAGTGAGTAACTCCGCGGCCAACAGCGGGGAGCTGGTACGTGGCGGAGGCTGCGAGCGGGGTTTGCTTTGCCTTGGCTTCACCTGACAGCAGCGATCTGGCGGACAGGAGTTGCGTCTGGTTTTGGTGCATATGGGGCTTGTTGCAGGGGTGTGAGGTGCATCTGGCAAGCTGCGGAGGGAAAGTTGTTTAAATTCTCTGCCTGGGGGGAGATTTCTGTTTAAGCCTGTTTTTATTTCAAGAGGCTTCTGAGGACGCTCTGCTCAAGGATAGACCAAGGGCTTTCAAACTGGGCATTTAGAGACAAATGCAAAGCACACGAGAGGGGGTTAAATAGCAAATACTTGGAAACCGCGGGGATGTTGTTGTTCGTAGGTGCAGGGATGTAGTCTGAAAAGTGTCTTAGTGCCACAGCAGTGCTTGCAGCATCCCTGCCACAGTGTGCTGCCAGCCTCTGGTCCAGCTGCATGCAGCTGGCTGTTGGTGTAAGTCAGCATTGCTCCCTTGGCTCCAGCCTTGTCCAACACCAGCTGAGGATGTGTCTGGGAGATGTGAACGTGCAGGTTTTGCGGTCTGGTGTAGGTCGGGGGTCTCCCAGTCCTCTTTGGCTGCAGGTGACTTCTCATTTTAATTAAGATGTCACACTGGTTTTCCTGATGAGGCAGAACCCCTTTGCCCCATCATAAAAGTTGTTTGGCTGATGCACATGCTGTTCAGGTTAGAGAGGCTGGCAGGGACATGAGCTTGTTAGCAGTGGATTGAGGAAGTGTGGCAAGAAAAAAATACTACCAACCACAGGAAAAGTACACGTGCTGCATAAGGTCAGAAACTCTGCAGAGTTGATAAATGCTTTGTCAATGTAGCACAGTTAACTCTGTTATTGTGATCATTCCATTTAACAACAATGTTTAACTCGAGTACTTTCATACTTGTTGTGGAAAAGAGTGGGTAGAAAGAGGCAATTTTCTTTCTTGAGCAATGAGTGCCTTGCCCGGAGGTTTCTCACCTGCTGGTTCTGGTGCTCAGTGGGAGCTGTGGTGCCTCGAGAGAAGAAATTGCAGTGGGAGGCTTTTCCCCCAGTCCTTCTCTTATCATTGTGTTTGCCACAAAAAGTGTATTTTGAAATATTTTTTAAAAGTTTAAAAGTGAATCACTATAGAGCACCCCATCATGGTACACGAGTGACACCCCAAGCTTCAGCAGGCTGAGAATTGACCTTACACAGGTCTCTCTTGAACGCCTTCCTCCCCCCCTACTTAAGGTAACAAAAAAAAGGAGAAGAGGGCACTGGCAGCAGGGCGAGGTGAGGAAGCGGGGTGCCGGACAGTTTGCTGTCCGCAGTCCGGGAGCAGGAAACACGCGAGCCCCCCGGCCGGTGCACCCGTCTGCTCCATCGCCAGCCCCGTGGGGGCTCAATGCTGGGACATGGGCATCCTCCTTGTCCCTGGCCATGCCGGGACCTATCGGCACCCCTGGGGGCTTCAGATCACTTTCATAAAGTACTCTCTGTGGTGCAATGATGTTTTTTTGAGAGAAAAACACAATGGAGAGAAGAAATCTCCCAGTTCCCTGAAATCCTGCCCTACTTCTCTACCTACAGCTTTAAAATGGTGCAAAGGAGGAGTCAGCTGTATTTACATAGAGCACTCCCAGCTGAGCTCTCCTGCTGACCATTACAAGCACCTACAGCAATTAACAGGTGACAGTCACCACGAGTCTGCCTGCAGCGTGACTGAACAGTTATTGGTTTACGCATGCAAAAAAAGATATTCCAGGCTCACCTGAAAGGGAAAAATGAATTACGTGTATTAATTCTGTTGTAGCAAGTTGCCTCATGAGGATCTGGTTTTCTGTGCAAAGGAAGAAAATTTTCTCTGTATTGTGCTGTGTCTTAAAAAAACTCATTTCAGAATTGTGTGTCTGTGTGTCAGGGGATTGCATGCTGCTCTGTGAAACAGAATCACGATGTATGGGTGCATTAAAGGCAGTGGCTAAATTTGCTATTGATTAATAAAATTGAAAATAATCTACAACCTAGGAAGCATCTTTGTACCAAGTTTTCTTATAGATTAGAATGAAGGAATTGACAAAAGAAAGGGTGATGTGCAGGGAAGCTAGGGTTAAAATCTACTAATTAAAGATGTAAATTTCTGATATTCTACTTTTCTAATAAAACCTTACAAAGATGATGAAACTGTAAGTCGTTCATTAAGATTGACTGCTCCCTTTAGGAACTAGTGTAAATTTGGCCAGAATAAAGAATTGCCCAGAGACAGTCTGGATGTGTAATTATGTTACACTGAAGGATGAATAATTCTTCTTGAACTGAGCAGTTTGCTGCTGCCCTGTAGTTTATCCTGACCCCATCTTCAAAGGTGATTGCCATCCTACAGGAGAAATGCTGCTATAAATGCCAGCCCTTTGCTCTCTAGCTGTTCAGTTTGCTCCATTCAGTTTGGGCACGGGATGTGAAGGACGAGATTTGCTTTCCATCCCTCTTTCATCCTCTTCCCCACCTCACCCTAGCTTTTTCCACCACCCTGTCCCACCAGGCTGTCCCTCTGCCACAGCTTCCCAGGGCCAGGAGGAGATACCTGGTTTCCTGCTCCTTTCTCCTGGCACGTTTTCATAATAGGTGGGCAAGCCTGGCTTTCCCAGGGAGAGATGCCGAGGATTAATCCAGCAGCACGGGCATCCCGATGCTGCTCTAGTGCAACCTGGTGCTTACCACATCACCTGTGAACTCAAGCAGCACGAGTAATTTGTAAAAAATCAGCTATATTTCTCCACGAATTGCTCCTTGGATGTGAGCAGCATGCATAGAGGTGCAGAGGGGCTGGGCTGCGAGAGCTGCTGTCCCTCTGCCCTGTGTACATATGTTTTCCTGGTGCTTGCCTCCATCCCTCCATGCTCCCGCTTGTCTGTCAGTGGTGTGAGTGAGGTGCCCCCATGCACGGCGTGTTTCACCGGCTGGGTGGCACAGGGAAGGCTCTTGTCTGGCACCTCGTCTTCCCACAGGTGTCCCACACCCAGAGTTTCAATACCTACCCGGATTGTGAGTGCTTTTGCTTTCAAAACTGACTTGCATTTAATGATATGTGAAGAAATGCTGTCCCCATGCCCCAAGACTTGCAGGGAAGACTATGGAGAACGAGTTCCCCCACAGCCAGAAGGGCTGCCTGTGGGCTACAGCTTTCTGAAAATGGAAATGTCCTGGCAAAACAGGTCCCCAGAGGAAAGCACCTCCCTGAGACTCCTCTGAAGGAGCAGGCTGGCTGGAGGTAGCTGGCAGTGTACACCACGTTGGTGTGTGCTGGCCTGCCCCAGCTAGCAAGAGGGAGAAGCCATGTCCCCGTAATGTGGTAGAAGTCCTTGGTGACATGAAAGCCTTTAGCAACATTGGCTCCAAATGATTTCTTTCCACTGGCCAGCTGTGGGGAGGACACCATGGGCAGGTAAGTTTCTAAGCCAAGACCTCTTCTTGCATCACAAGCAGATTTATAAAGAATTATGGTTGTTGCCATCCTTAGAGGTTCCAGCTGGTATTTAGGCAGTCTGTAAACCCATAGCCAGAGAGAATGTGCCATTCAAATACTTTAAGTCAATCCAGACAATCCAAAAATCAATCCTGGTTTCTGTATCTGAAAAGCAAAGCCAGGCTAGACCAGGCTCTCCAGGTGACCTCACCCTCTTACATTATTCCTGAAGGAAACCGCCTGTCCCCTGTGCCAGTGCCACCAAATCATCCCCAAAGTACAAGTGGGTTTGGGGTGGGGGCCCTTCTTATAAAGCTGATGTGAAAAATGACCTGATTTCCAAAGTACATGCCATAGGTTTATTTCTATCTGCACCTGTGGACACAGTGGGGAGGGAAATATCTGTGTTGGGGGATAGAGCAAAGGCTGAGGGAGGGAGTCTCCAAACCTAGCCAGAGATAACTCTCAGACATAAGAGGTTTTAACAAGTGAGGAAACCACTGAACAGGGAAAGGGGAGTGCTGGGCTTTTAGCTGGGGACAAACCCAAAGGGCAATATTACAAGAGGAGATTCAGCATTAGGGACAGAGACTGCCTAGTGTTTTCCTCTGCTATCATTTTTGTATGGAGCCGAGTGACCCCAGGTCAAATATAAGCCCCAGTGGTCGCTCCGGCCTGCCTGTCATGCCATCCCACCGGCACCCTCACTGCTGTGCCCTCACGCCTCACAAACACACCAGCCCAGAGCTGACACCAGGGATGGTGGAGGGACCTCAGGGGGCTGCGGGGATTCCTACAGAAAAGCCCCACAGTTTTCCATATAGAGGCAGCCCAGCAGAGGGCTGTGGAGTTTAACAGTAGCTAAGGCCTTTTAATATATGCACACGCATATATCCATGAGTACGCATGTGCATAGGAACCATAGAATCATGGAATATCCCAAGCTGGAAGGGACCCACAAGGATCACTGAATCCAACTCCTGGCTCCACACAGGACCACCCCTAAATCAGACCATGTGTCTGAGAGCGTTGTCCAAACACTTCTTGAACTCCAGCAGGCTCGGTGCTGTGACCACTGTCCTGGGGAGCCTGTTCCAGTGCCCGACCACCCTCTCGGTGAAGAACCTTTTCCTAACACCCAGCCTGACCCTCCCCTGTCACAGCTCCATGCCGTTCCCTCGGGTCCTGTCGCTGGCACCAGAGAGCAGAGATCAGCGCCTGCCCCTCCGCTCCCCTCGTGAGGAAGCTGCAGGCCGCCATGAGGTGAGCTGTTGAACTGTGCAGTAGACAGAAGATTTTTCCTTGTTTTCCATCCAGAAGAGTAAACAAGTAAATCAATGTTACTTAATTTATTACCGTTAGGAAGAAACAATGATAACACCATGTCATCCTCCATGTGTGGAAGACACATCCATTTGGCATGGCACGTTCGAGATCTTGCATAAGGAACTGAAGGAGGACTTCAGTACTACAGTATCCGATGCATTTTAAAGATCCGCTTACTACAGAATATGTCTTTCCTCTGCCTTGGAAAAGCACAGACCTTATAGGGCTCTACCTTGCAGGTGCCACGTGAAGCTTCTGAAGAGAATATCCATGAGAAGAAATGGTGCAAAAGTTCTCTCTCCCCTTTTCTGCCCCAGGTGCCATCAGAGGAGGCACCCACACTTTGGCACCAGGAAAAGAGTGAGTCACAGCAGGTGGGCAGCTGTTTGAGAGGATTTGCTCTACTCTGCAGCTGGGCAGGTGCTGAGAAGGCTCTGAGTGAGCAACCAGGGACAGGACACGGCCCTGCTGTGTCCCAGGGGGACGGGAGAGAGGCCGGTGCTACAAGAGGGAACAGCGATTCCTCAAGGAGTGGCTTCAGTGTGGATATGCAGTGGACTTACACACAGAGTGAAAATAAACAGGGGAGAGGATGTTGTCAAGAAACTGTTTGTGACCATTTTTTTATGTATATCTGGAGACTCAGTACCCTTCCCCCTGTTGCCTTAAGGAATGTTTATAGCATTTCTCTCCTGATTTTGTCTGGCAGCCTCCATCTATTTCCCTATAAACGATGAATGAGAGATGTGCCTAGTAACTGTCTCTTATGGCTCAGTAAATACTTGAATTTATTTGCATATTAAGTCAGCTGCGCTTATACTGTGCTCACTAAATGCAGCACCACGAAATACTATGCAGAGGAGGCTAGTCGGCCATTAACTTGTTTAGGATTTATGTGAATGACTCCCTTTAACATTAATGGAAGTTATCTACACAAATCGCCTTCCAATGGGGGAATAGACCATAATGTAGGTAAATACATCTTACTCACTCTGGTTTAGTCATTCAGAAGGATACCCAGCGATGTAAAGCACTGCTCTGGTGCTAGAACTCAGTTTTTCCTAAAACGTGGGGAGGGAGGGTGCTGCTCATGTAGGATATTGTGCAGTCCCTTAAGCTTCAGTGGGCTGCAGGGGAGCCTCATCTCATCTGAAAGCCTTTCTTACACAGGGCAGGGAGGTCCCTGCTGAAGTACAGCCAGGTGCCACCAGCCTGCCCCAGGGTGAGGGTCTTTTTGTTACGGATCTGTCACCGTGTCCCCAGGGTGGCTGTGCCACACAGAGCAGCTATTTGTTTTATTTATTTGCAAATGTGTGCCTGCTTTCACGCGGGGCACCAGGGCCTCTTTATTTATAGCTTCCTACCATTGCAAAGGTGAAGCCTGGTGGTTTTGACTGAGTTTCACAATGAGCGTTGGAGGGAGCCCACAGCACTGAAACCGAAAATCCGCAAATCCCAGCAAGGTGAAGCCACGCTGCTTCTCAAAGGCATGTCTTTGATCTGAATTTGTCCTTTCTGCATCTCCTGCTGCTCAAGGTGAGAGGCTCCTGTTCCCGATCGGCCAGAAGGGGCAGAGGGCGCCCATCCACATGCACCCCATCCATGTGCATGGGTGGCCGTCTCTTTTTGAGGGACCCTTGCCATGCTCAGTCCCTTGATCCATGCACTGCCTGGAAAATGGACTCCTAGGACAAACCTTAAAATTCAGAGGCATTTTTATTAACAAGAGATGGTAGAATTCATGTAATCCCAGGTGTTTCAGAACTTATATTAAATCTTCCTGCCATGGTTGCCACAGATGATTTCTAATTAAATGAGGTTATTAAACAGGGAGACAATATTGCAAAAATTGTTATTGATCTTGTGTCCTCGGCCATTATTTTTACACCATTAGCAGTGGCAGTCTCTCTGTTGACAAAAGGGACCGACGCTGAGCCAGCAAAGAAACGAGATTACTTGTCATTGCTGAAAACAAAGGTGTGCTCAGGTGAACTTCCATCAGCCTGGTGCCAGGCCTCATGTCCCCCTGCCAGCTGAGATCTCCTGGGATAAGAGGGTGTCTTGCAGGAAGGGCTGATGCAGGTATTTATGTATCTTGCTAGGCAGGAGAGGCTTCAACATGGTGGTTCATAAAAGTGAATTATTCCCTTATTTCCACCCTGTATGTGCCAGCCCGGGGGAGAAGCAGGACCCCCAGGCTGAGAGTAGCTTGTTGCCTCCTGCCCAGAGGGCAAAAATAACATTTTGCTGCTGCTGAGCCCCAAAGTTCAGATAACTGTTGAGGTAGGGTTTATTTCTTTTTCTTTCTTTCTTTTTCTTTTTTTTTTTTTTTTTTCACTGAATTCCACCAGCACTGGCCCTATTTTATTTTATTTTTAAACAAACATGAGCCAGGGCAGAGCATGGCTATCCTGTGCCTTGGTGCAAGCAACATTCAAGCCAGCTCCAGGGCTCCTGCTGGGGGGACCTTGATGGGGGTCCTGTCTTGCTGCTGCATCCCACTGGTGACCTGTCATCAGGGTTCCCAGCACCTCCCCACGAAAAGTGAAGGAGGCTCCCTGTGCCAAGGAGAAAAAAAGGGTTGTCTGGGTACGTGGTCTGGAGGAGGGCAAGCAGGAGCATTCCCCACTGAAAAACAGGGAAGAACAGGACTGACTGAGGCTTCTGGTGGGTGATTTATTATAATTAATTTGGAAGTGAGGAAGTTCTCCTAAACTCATTCATAGGTAGCTCTGCAAAGTCCCATGAGACAGGAGACCCCCTGGCTCTGGAGTCTCCCCCAGCCACTGGCTACGTCCTCACACAGGATGGGCCACTGGAGACAGTGAATCACTTTTTTCTTATAGTTTTTTGGCAACAGAGAAGTGAGTGACAACAGAATAAATAAATAAAATCAGCCTCTGAAAAGGTCACATTTGCCTGCACTCATAGCTGATGTGCTTGTTTCTTATGCTAATTTTGGGGCAGTGGAGAACTTGACACCGCAGTCCTGCAATGAGGTGATTGCTAGAAAGGGCAGCACAGGCTGGACAGGGTATGAGTGTTAAAGCATCGGGAGAAAAATGATGCCCTGGGAAGGCCGAGAGAGCATGCTCCATGAGGGAGAAAAAAGTGGGAGGAAAAACAAAATAAACAGTCTGAAATTTCTCCTGGTATTTGCAGGGCTCCATTTATCATATGCTGTGGATGGCACCATGCCTCAGTCCCTTGTAGGCTCCCTGCAAGTTTGGAAGATCTCCCTGAATGAAGTGTGTTGAAGTCATCTCTTCTGAGAGGTGATAAAGGAGCTAAGAAGCTTGAGGTCAAAAACAGGACAAATTCTGAGTGGAGGACATAGCTTCAGCTATGAGTTTGGGGCATAATGATGACACAGGTGGTGTTGTGTCTCATCTGAATTACAATGCTAGGGAGTGAATCTTACACTGGGCATTGAGATGCAGAGGTAGGCATTTGCATTGGGGCACTTTGCCTGCCTTACTACAGCTGTCTTAAGCACACCTGATCCATTGGCATTTACCCTGGATTTCTAAGAGAGATACAAGGAGCATTTCAACCTGCCATTTTCTTTCCTTTCCAATTTCAGAGAGATTTCATGAAGAGATACGTACCAATTGCCTCAAACGCTGTACTGCCCCCAAAGAGCTTATAACACACCCCTGAGTGGCGTGGCCACACACACACAAAAAAAACAATAAAAAGGATTATTTGCCTCCTTATGATGTCCCCATCACCTATGTGTGGGCAGGCAGAGGGAACTAAGACCTGCAGATACTTTATCTGTCTCATAACCACTTGTACTTTCTCACTGGCAGAAAATAGGTATTAAAAGCTGGAATGTTTTACTGGACAATTTGAAATTATTCTGCAGAGGAGAAAGGTGACCAGGACCTCTTATGCAGCGCTTATGAAGGCTTTTGGGTTAGAGAGATTTTTAGGACTGGGGAGCCGAGTGTACCCCCTCCTCACCAGGGCTCTTGTAGGCACCTTGGGTGCTTCTCAAGGAGCACATGCTCCGCCTGGCAGGCGGTGGAGGTCTTCCTTCCCAGAGACAATCAGGATCCACTGGTCATGACTGGTTTTGGTTCTCCTGTGATTCACATACTGGGACAGTCCTCAGATGCTGAGAGACTGCTTGAGCCTCCACTGCCACTGGGTCTGGAGGTCTCAGTGCTAAATCAGAACATGACACGAGTGGCTGACTTGTCAGCATCGGGGATGCTGTGTGCCTGAGTCTATGCATGCAGACATTTCTGCCTTGTCAGTGCCAGGCATTTCTGTGGAGCTGTGAGTTGTCTTTGCTACTTGCGTTGTTGTCCCAGTGAGTTGGAAGAAGTGTAGCCAGCAGTGGAAGACATCACCGTCCTGTGCTGGACCTGTGTTGCCAACTTTATGATACTGACATATAAAAAAATGAAAATAATGACACCTCAAGAATGACTAAATGATTCAATATGTCATGGGGAAAAAAGGACCATGTGCACGGGGTGGGTACACAGTATGAGCTCTTCTGTGGTCCCAGACCAGGCTTTTGGAGACTTAAACTGGACAGCAAGAGCATATATGACTTCTGCTTGTGCTCTCTATTGCTCTCACCAGCTAGTGCCGGAGTTACATGGGGGCTGAACTTTGAGAATTGTTTTCATAATGAACCTGAGGGTTTTCCATTAGTTGCCCTCAGAGCTTGTTTGGAGTGTGCTTTCTACTGATGAGCACTTTCAAGGACAAACTCTCTGAAAATTCATCCAATGGTACCTTTCATCTCTTGTGTCTTTTTTTAACAGAAGGTCAAAACAGTTAAAGACATTTAATCAGTCCAATTTTGCAAAATGTATTGCCCAGGGTACACACATGATGACACACAAGCCAGCTGCAGCATTTTTGTTCTCAGTTTAAAGTTTCTAGGTGATGAACAGAGGGTTGTTGCCAAACACAATGTAACAATAATCCAGAAAACAGGAATAGGCGGCTCATTGTAGGGGGTGGGGGTACGTATCAAAGCAGTTCTGAAAAGTGAGAGTAGCGTGTTTATTTAAAAACAAATGAACGGTATAATCAAACTGTGGCAAACACTACTCTCGCATGCTGCGTGCTGTAGTGACAAGCTGCAGTCAGTAAAGCTTTACTTCCCAGCTACACTTAGTCCACCTTCACTAACTTGCCACATGGTGTTCTGATGGTCTGAGGTCCAGGATGTTTTGCAGTTTCCCAGCATGCTTCTACTCCAGATGTGTCTGCTCTGCATCTTGAGAGCCACCTGCAGCCTTCCCCAAAGGCAGGTCTGGTGTCCACGCGGACAGCGAGCCTGCACATGGGGTGCATCCGTGCACAAATCACAGCTGATGACCCAAAACACCACCAGCAACCCCCTCCAGCCGGCCCACTGGTTGCTCAGGCAGGAGGGTGGCTGGTGGGTGCGTGTCCATGGCGAAGCCAAAGCCATCTCACCATGCTGCGTATGGCGGAGCAGCTGGGACTTGGTCCCACCAGGGGTCCAAGCCTTGGCCGCCAGGCAGGGCATGAGCAGAAGCCCTCACCTTGCCTCTTGTGGCACAAGTGTAATACATCTCAGACACCGTGTACCATCTTGTCAGGTGGGTAGGCTGATTTAGGTTAACACAATCAGATAATTGTGTTGGAAGGCTCTGCTTTCCCTCCTGAACCCATGTGAGTTTAGCCAAGGATTCTGATGGCACCAGAGCTTTTCTTCTCAAGCAGGAAGTGGTGGCAGTGGGGTCTAGTCCTGGTTGATGCAGCAGACTGTAGCAGTGATGCACATGATTTTATTGTTTCTTAACTTAATGATTAAGTTCAGAATCCTTTTATTTATGTCATCCAATTCCAATGTTAAAATGTGGTTTGAATAAATCATGTCTCCCGTGCATGGAAATGAAAGCTTGGAGCATCTTCAGGAGCCATGGTCCCTGAAGTTTCTAAAGACAGAAACCTAAGATCTACTGCAGTTAAAGCCAAAAAAGATGGATCTTTTATAAGTATTATTGCTCAAAATGTAATATAAAAGTGCAGCAGGTCCCTAAGGAATAAGGATAACTTTATGTTATGTGAGAAAAGAGTGAAATTCCTGCCCTGTGTCTAAGAAAAGATATTTCCCTATTGACTTTTGTAATATCACTTCTTCAGATTTAGGGGGTCAATTTATTTCCTGGGGCAGCTATCAGCTCCTCTGAGATGTGGACACGTTTCTCATGGCCCGGCCCTCTGCTCCATGCCGGTGCTGGGTCCACCGCAGTGCAGCGGCTGGTGGCTCTTGGTGGCTCTCATCCTCACTTGCCCACGGGGCTGTGGATGGAGTGTGGAGGTCTGGTGGGCTTTGCTGCAATGCAGGTGTAATTAGCACAAACTGATCTCTCCGCTGTGTGCATGTGTGGGTGTACTTTGTGTGGGACAGGGGAGTGAGTGAACTGTTTCTTTAGTGCTCAGACCACCTGTAGAGCAGATTTTGATGGGAAGGGAGTTTCCCACCTCTTTTTCAAATATGGGCACATTAGCTGTGGTGATTTCATTCAGCAGACATAATTTGACAAGGAAGGAAGCACGGAAGTTTTAGTCCCTATTGTGGACTCAAGGAAGGCAGAGAATGATGGGACTTGTACCCAGGACCAGGGCTGTCTCTGTGTCAAAAATGCATTTACTTGGTAAAATAATTGAGGAGGACAGTATGTAAGCAATAAAGAAATGCCTAGAGTAGCACAGGAGGCAATAATGCCAGCAGAGAACAGCCAGATCACCTCAAGCTGCTCATCATGACAATTTTCTCTTTTTTGCTGTAAAGTTTGTTTGTATTTCTTACGACACTGCTGGAGGTCCGCTGGAGCTGGGGAAGACGGAGTTTTTCAACTCATCTCAAGCTTTTGTGCCAGTTACTCTTTTTCTGCTAATTCCAGATGATTTCAGGGATCAGTTCCTGCCTCGCTGGTTGACAACCAGGCAAGCTCCAGGCCAGCACAACCACTGGCGTTTGTTTCCAAACTCTTATGTGATTAATTAAACATTTATAAACCGCGGTTCTGCAGCTCAGGACCAGGCTGGAAGCTCTCACACGGGAAGACCCACTGCTGGTCTCAGATGGATGAGGCTGCCAGAGAGAGGAGAGGGCTCACCTGTGCCTTGAGCAGGGGTGAAGCTGACAGAGGCAGGCAATCCCAGGGTTTCATTCACCCCTGCACAGGCTGAGCGTCTTCCAGGTAGCCGTGACAGCGGACTGTGAGAAGCTAGGACCTCGCTTTAGGTAACCACCTGCCTTCCAGGGCCAGCTCATCCTAAAAGAACCCTCTCCTTTTACTGATAGAAAAGGTTGAGAGCTCCCAACCCTGCCTGCTCTGCTTAGAGCTAGCATCCTTCCTGGCTCTCAGGCAGGCTGCCCCATCCAACTCTCCCAAGACAAACCTGCTGCACAGGGCCAGCCTTAGCCACGTGAATGCTGTACCATGAGCTCTGGAGATGGGCATTAGTCCTGCTCCTCTTTTATTTAGTAGCATTGTTGTAGTTAAAGAGACTCCTGCTCGGTCCTGAGCGTGATGGGGACCACTTTCACTCTCCTGTGTGCTGGGAGGTGCCCAGGCAGGGGTGAGGCCACCTCTGTTGCTGCTTTCCAGCCATTCCGCCTGGATGCGAGGAAACTTTTCTGACAAAAGTTTTGTTGCGCTCTGTGCTTTCCAGCAAAATATTCAATTCAAAAAGAATAATTTTTGTACGTTATGTTTTCCAAAAATTCCCAGCCATCTCTTGTTGCAGTGTGTACCAGGCAAGTTGGGATAAGTATCCTGAATTCTTGCACATCTGCTTGGTTGTATCACATTGGTGAGACTTTTACTCTCTGCTGTCTATTTCTATTTATCCTCCTCCATCATCTCCACAGAAACGTGTACAAAATCCCTCCTCATCTCGTCCTGTGCCAAATGCACTCGAGAGGGATTCTGTGTGGTGAGAAGGTAAACGAAGTGTGTGGGGACATTGCCTCTTCTCCCTGTCCATCTCCCTCCATCTGACCTGAATACATTGGCCTTCTCTGAGTTAGGTGTCTAGGTCTTCTTCCTGCTCAATACAAACGTCAAACTCCTTTTTCTGCATGATGAGCAATGCATAGATGGTTCAGGAAAACACTGGAAGCACATCAGGGAAATTACCTAGATATATGGTTCCTTCTTGGAAGTGAGCTAGCAGCTTTGTGAGGCTTATCCATTTATTGCAGACGCTGCTTGAAGATGCCCCATAAATGCAAAAACTATAGAAAACCTGGGGGAAATAAAGACAAGCAGCTATAAAAGCAAAGGCCAGAGTACTGCCAGACAAGCAAGAGGGAAAAAATATGAGTATCAGCCAATTACAGACTCAGCTGGAGAACTGAAATGGCCATAATATAAATGTTGCTCATTTTGCATTCATTTGTTCCAAATCTTTGCCCCTGAACATTTAACAGAGAGCAGAAAGGGTCTGTGGCTTATATCAGTGATGAAAGCTTCTGGCTTCTGTGTGAGGCATAGAAGATGAGAAAGAAAGTAACCGTATTTGAAAGAGAAGTTGGTGCTTTCTTCGCAGGTCTGAAGATTGTAGATAAATAAGATTGCTTTATGTGCCTTTAGTTCAAGGAGGTTTAGCTTGTTAACTGTGCAAGTTCCCTGGTAACAAAGCTAATGGCAGGAGGGGACCTCTGGAAAGCAACCTGTAAATCACACAGGCAAAATGTGTGATTGGAAACAAGGACAGATGAACGAGCCAATGATTGACTCAATATGTGAAGCAGGACCTGCTAAAATACAAATCCCAATTTAAATTTAATTGATTCTGGTTCAGAATCAGCCTCAGTTTTGTAGGTTGAAGTCCTATCAGGGCTACAAACGTGCATGTATTTAGGAAAAGATTTGTTTCAGCATCACCTAATTGATTAAAAACAGACATTCTGGGCATCTTTGCATCTCCAGTATCCAGGGTTTCAGCTGAAGAAACTGAGGCTGGAGGATCCTGGTGTTGGAAATCATATTTGGTAGTTGGGGTAGCAGAGAGACACGTGCTCTGCATTACCATCCTCCTGGTTCAAGGGAAAGTTGCTTGGTCCTAGAGTGAAAATGGCCAGATGCAGGCCAGCAGGGATGCATGCAGAGGGCCCACGGATGGTGTTTTCAGAAACACGGATGGTGTTTAAGAAAGGTGGCAGCCCTCCATTTCACCTCCCTACACCCTCAGAGATGCTGGTGCGGGATGCTGCATCCCATCAGCATCCTGAGCGGAGGGAGGGTAACAGCCTGCAGAGGCGACAAGGAGAGGGCCTTCCTCCTTAGGAAGCTTTGCAGCCTGTCAGTGAGGAGGGGAGGCTAGGCGCGGAAGGTGAGGAGACAAAGTGGAGGTAGGCTGACAGGAAGGGTTGGCCAGCAGCAGTCATGAGATTGTAAGTCCACAGGAGTAGCTACTTTTATAAAAGATACTAAACTTAAGATGCTCTGTCCTCCTCCTTGGCTCTCCATCCTGTCCCCATTGAGCTTTGCATAGCTCCTGAGCTGCTCCACCAGCAGCCTACATGTTGCCACCATCAGGATATCATGGGAGAGGATTTTAAGAG
The DNA here is from genome assembly GCA_013399115.1 of Anseranas semipalmata. NCBI lineage: Eukaryota > Metazoa > Chordata > Aves > Anseriformes > Anseranatidae > Anseranas > Anseranas semipalmata. The sequence continues at coordinate 343,740 of VXAA01007167.1, read as the reverse complement.
ACTCCTTTTAACAAACCAAAACAGCACCTCTGCACACCCAGAGGCTGAGGCAGGGTTGTTATTTTGCTGGGACCTTGTCCTGCAAATCATAAACCACAGCTTGAAGTGATCTGCAAGAGGAGCTCCACCATCTCCAGCAGGTTGTTGAGGTGGCAGACTGAGTCCAGACCCTATTTTTCTTCTTGCCTCTCTGCACTATCAGAAGTTGTACTGCTAGCTGTACCTTATTTCGCAAAAGAGACAGAAGGAATGATTTTACTTTGTTTTCCTCCTGCCTGATCTGCACGAGACCGCTTTGCACACAGGTGGCTTGACCACCTCAGCAGAGCGACCCTTGCCACTCATGTGGCCTTCTCGTGTCCATCTCCCAATCTTCCCTCTGGTGCTCCCTGCCTGTGCTCACTCGCTCTCTGTAAAGTGTCATCTCCACGATTCCCTGCCATGGGCTGCTAGTCTGCCAAAAAATGTCAGGCCAAATGAAGACAGGTAAGCTCGAGAGGCAAGGCTGGCCTTGGCTGCTCCTGGGGGTCCCATTCTCGCAAGGGTTTCCAGGTTCTTCTGGCTCATTAGGCAAACCTGAGTGAGCAGGGGCAGGCAGCACTGCTGTACCTGCTGTCACCAGGGTGCTATCCTTCAAAGGAACACCTCCTCAAGGACAGCACTGTCACTGCCATGGATTGAACTGAAAAAAAAATCAGACTGTAAGATGACACTGGGAAATATTTTTTCTTTCTTTTGCTATTCGTAATAAGGAAAAGACCAGGCACCGTTAATACTTTTTGTCCGGGTTTTGAAGAAGCTGGTGCTCTGCCTTACCCGCTTCCTACCCCTTCGTTAAGGCACCCAGATGTGAGAGAGAGATGAGGGCAGGGTGCAGCACCGGTGTGCCGGGTGTTCTCCCACCCCAGTGCGGTGGCTGCGAAAATGCCCGGTGTGGCTCGGCAGGATCTGTGCTCAGCAGTGAGCAGCAAGCTGGCCATGGTGCTCCGTCTGAACGTGCTGTTGCTCGCGAGTGTAAAGAAACCCACAAAGCACCTGTGGCAGAAACATTGCTGGCTTTCTGCTGCATTTGGACATGTTTGGGAATGAATGTCAATGCAAGAGTAAAAAGGTGTTTTCTTGTCGGATTTGGATCCATTGGCAAATTATTTAATAAAGCACCATGTGATTGCCCTTGCAGTGTAACCTGCAGCACATCCAGCAGCTGGAGACATGCAGGTAAAAAGGGCTGAAGCTAGCTGCAAAGAGAAATGCCATTTTCCAGAGTTGCAAGTAGCCAGGCAGCAGCATGCTGGTCACATCCAGGCTGGATGGTGCAAAGCAAGCAACAAGCACAAACACAGGGCAATTAACAAATGTCTTCTGCTCTCACTTGTGTCTATCCTCTGGCATCTCATAAGACAGGCGGGCAAAACTGGAGGGCTGCAAATGTGGGTCTAACATCTCTATCAGTTCCACATTGTAGACCTACAAACCTTTGCACTCCTTTGCACTCTCGTCTGTCTTGACCATACAATCTGTTTGAAATGGGTCAACAAATTCAAAAGTCATGTGGGGAGTGAATGAGTTTGTACTGTCCCTTACTCTGCAGGAAAGTAGACTAAAAAAATGCACACCACCTCTTTTTTGTGTGTGTCCCAGGCACAGAATTGTGGCACTGAAGGAAATCTTGCCCATCTTGCCCTTGCCAGCATTGTCATCTCCCATCGTCTCGCTGTCTGAGACGACAGCTCTGGGACAAGGTAGACAGAGTCTATGCCATGACAGATGCTGGTGTATGCTGTTTTGGATGCAGCTACTACTTTCTGTTCTATCGCGGAGAGTTACATTTCTGCTGTGCTGCAGGGAGAAAATGATCTACAGCTACCAGCTCTAACAGAAGATCACAGCTCGTTAGAAATCCATGTTTTTACAGCCCAGAACAAAAGTACATTCATTTCTTCTTGTGTCTGCTTACTGGCTTTGCTGTAGCACTGCTCCATGTAGGGAGGAAGTACTCACAAATACCTCTTTTCAATACCTAAGGATCTCCCTGATACTGGCTCAAAGTAGAAAAAAAATGTGTCCGTATTTGTGGGTAGACATGAGTGACCAAGGGTGGAATTCACCTGGACATCATAGATGTCTACAACTGAGCTTGTTTTCCTGGGCTCCTTTTATAAACAGAAGAAACACATGGTTAACCTCCTCCTAATGTTGGGTCTAAAGTAGATGAATCAAAGCCAACTTTGAGAAATGGGATTAGTTCTGAATTAGGACACCTAAATACAGGTATCTACAAAGAAGCCACAAAGCTCCTGTGATAGTCACATTGCACCTGGCCATGGAACCCTAGAGCCACTGAGCCCACCATAAAGTACAGCCTCAGCCAGCCAGCTGAATGACTGCACACCTTCAGCCACATTGGCTCTATCTCCACTGGTATCATGGACATCCAGACCAGATGGAGACACCTTTGTATAAGTGTCTGACTGTAGCCATTTAGGTGTCTTAATCGGTTATTGAATTCTCCCCTGTAGCTAGATGTGGTTGTCTAAAATAGTCATCTAGTGCCATCTGAGATGATCTGAGGTGCCGAAGACCTTTTGGTATATGCAACACAGGGTCTGAGAGATCACATCTGAAATGACAGAAGGCACCTATGCTGAGGCAATTAATGAACTGTGCTTTGAAATTAAGTGAGGTGAATCCCACTCTTGGTTCCCACAGCTAGCAGAGATATGTTTGTCATTTCTTTATTGATTGGTTTGGGAAAATGGGTCTTTCTACTCAGATCGTGTTGACTGGACAGTCTCAAGGTTTTTATGTAGAAATTCTCTTTCTCTGGTCAAAATGGGCAGGAGAGCCTTTCAGAGAAGCAATTTCCTCTCACTTCCGTCCCCAAAGCAACTGACAAGAAAAGAGGGAAGCCCTGCAAGTTGCCATAAAGATCTTCATGCCACAGCTGGACATTATCCTGATCTTTCTTCAAGCAGTGGCAAGATGGGTGCTCTCCATACAGTGTCATTAGGCAACCACATCCAGACATGCAGATAATATTGGTTCAATGCCTTTATTAGCAAAAATTCCTACTGTCTGCTTCACTAAACACCTTTCTTGTGCTATGCTGTGCTGCTTTGGTATTCATGATTAAGAGATGCGTAATGCCTCATGTCTCTGAATGCTATCCAGGAGGAGCATAGAGCTTTTCTTCCAGCTCAAATTCTTCTCATACTGCCCACTCACTCTGCAGACCATCATCTCCAAATGGTCACAGTCCACGGGCTGCCTGGCTGTTACTGGCTGAAAAGTGTCCCCTCCCTTCTATTTAATAATGCAATATTCCCCTGCAGATTGTGCTTTCCTGAACATCAGCTGAAGGAAATCCACACACGATTATGAGAGGTTTATATCTTTTCCACATATAGATGTTGGTTATGTAGACCTGGGAGACATGCAGGAGTCAAGAGTTAGAGGCAGGGCTGCAAATGCTGGGGGGGATGCCTGGGTCTGGGATTCCTGGGTCCCTGCAGCGGGGACCAGTAGCTGCACCGCGATTGAAGGGAATTCTCCTTCAGCTGCTGTGAGGTAGGCACCTTTACTAATTGACTGCACTTCTGCACCTTGCTTTGGCTTAAGGCATGTACAGTTTCCTATGCACCATCCTTGTGCCAGTCCAGGCATGGGTTTACATTAGACCTGGTGTAAACCAAGTTAAAACGATCATCCTCTGGAATTACCGATATAAAATTTAATGTGATATTTTTACCTTCAGCCCTTGCAGTTACTGGAGTGCAGGTTAAAAGCTGCATTTATTACAGGCATTTATTTTTATTAAGAACAGATCTTTGCAGTCCATTAAAAATCCTCAGCTTAGGAGGAAATGCACTGTAGCTGCCTCCACTCTCATCTGCATTCGCCAGCACAATGAGCTGTGTTGCCAGTCATACAACATATATACCAACACATGATGCAGGGCAAGCACAATGCAAAGCATGGGCTGTTAGAGACACCCTGCCGTGCATGCAGAGCTGCTTGGGGTCCTCTGGAGTCCCAGCAGAACCTCCACTGCCCAGGATGGGGGCAAGGCATCACCCTCCCTGCAGAGCTCACCCTCCCCTGTACCCTCCTGTCTGGGACCTTATGGGGCAATATGGAAGGCAGGGTTGGAAATAAAATTGCCAGACCATATGGCCTGAGAGGACAAGGAAAGGTTACTCTGTGTTTAGCCCTACATTAAGTGAAGAGAAGCCATAAATGTAAAGCCGTTTCCTGCTGTTATTTTTACACTAAGAGTAGGAGAGTGACAGACCCAGGTCAGACTGAAGCTTCACTATGCTGAAGGCTGTCCAAAGCTAGTGCCTTAGGAAAAGTACAAGGACAGGGCAAAGAGCGACAGATTTCTGTCCCCAGATACTATCCCCAGCTATTCATGCCACAGTAATTTCCTGAACTGGGGAGGTGCCTTTGTTAGTAGCCTGCAATTTGCTTCCTTGAATTTGCCCTTAATTTGCATCAGGTTCTCTAAACTTGCTCAGAGGCCACCACACTTTCCAGAAGCTGAGCTGTGGGTCAAGAACAGATGGTGGCATATGTCGGAGCTACATGAGCTGCCTCCGACAGGACCAGGGAAAGTCCTTCTGAGGGGACCCCTTGACTTTGTTGGGGTACAGACAGACCAGCCTTTGCATCCTGGAAACACAACCACCCCCAAAAAACAAACGGTGGCAGCATTTGCAATTGTTCTGCAAAGGAAAAGGCAGAGCCAACAGAGGGAAATCAAGGGGGCTGGTGAGGTGTGGCCACACTCACTGAAGCCAGCAGGACATTGAGCAAGAGAGGGGAGAGTTTCTAATGATTAAAAAAGGCAGTGTGGGTAATGAAACCCACAGAGGCTTTGCTGCCAGCAAAGCTGGGGGCAAAATGCTGGCCTCAGGGTAGCCAAAAGAGGTGCCTCCATCCCTCTGGCAGACCTGCAATTTGATTGCATGTTTTTCTAGCCTGGCCAAGAGCTTTCTCCTGGCTGCAAAATGAGGTCATGCTGTCACCCCCCTGCCATGACACAGATGTAAATTTTACTTATCTGTTCTCTTTCCCCACTGCTGGGGAGCACGCTTGCCTTCCAGGGTCTGCAGTGGTGTAGCACAGTAAATGTCTCCAAAGATGTTCTCATATTTCTCTTAGCATAAAGGAGAACCAAGTCATGGCTGAGTTTATGATTAAGTGCAGTAACAACAGCTTCTATACTGCAATTAACTTTTTGTCTTTGCTGTATCAGTTCACATACATTACACTGAGATTATTGTGTGAACAGTCCAGTTGGTTCTTGTGTGCCAGCATATGTGGCATGGAACTTAAGAGGTTTTGCCAATGCACAGTGCCACGCGTCCCAAGAGCAGAGGATAGGGGATAAAAAAATAGTGACTGCTAGTATCTAGTATGTTTTCTGACTGCCACATGTTTAATGCTTTGTTGGTTGCAAAAGAAAGTGACATTGTACTCAAAGAAGTGCTCTAAGTCAACAGCTGTTGCACTTTTGGGGGCTGTTACTTCTCAGAGTTTCTGAGGTGCCACCAACCACTGTTGCCATCAAACAGGACCACAACAAAGGCAATGCAAAGTGCAGTGATCAGTGCAGGTCTGTGTCCCATGTCTGACAGCCCGATGGGTCACATACTGCCGGCAGCATGGGAACAACTGCTCCTCCCCAGGCAGGGGCAAGCTGGGCTGGGCTGGTCCTCCTGATCTCTGCCAAGCTGTGAAATCCAGTGTAATCCTCACATTTCCCTTCCCTGCCCGACTCCTAGCCAGCCTGAAATGTAACATCCTGGGGACGCGGTGTTTTGGGAGGTGGAAGAGGCACAGAGGGTATCACTCAAAAAGCCCTACAGAGAGGAAGATGCACGCAGCTGTAGGCAGAAGGAAAGTGGTGATGCTCAGGATAGAGACAGCCTTTCCATTAGATTCCTGCTGGGGTAAGCCTGATGCTTTTAACCCTGGAACTACAGTCTCCACAGTCACACCAGACTTTTATTTAGTAGAAATCAGACCCTCCTGGTGGGCTTTCAGGCCATTCCTGATCTGGCTGAGCATACCTGGAAGATGCAATCACAGCATCCCTGGACAATATGGTAAATTAAGCACCGCAGGTTTGTCACACAGTGCTTTCTCCAATCTGACGTTAAGATATCCAGTGCTTGCATGTGAGTTTTAGACAACTGATGTTAAAGACCAGAAATTTTATATTCAAACTATAACTCCTGTCACATGCAATGGATTTGTCTGAACTGAGCAGATACCCCTAATGTTATTGTAAAAATCCATTTTTAATATACTGTGAATAAATGCATTTACTGGGGGGTGGGGTTTGGAGCTCTATTTTTTTTCATCCAACAACAGACTCTGTAAACTGCTGAATGGGTAAGACCAGAGGAGTGAATCACTTGTCAGTGAGTCGTGCTTTCAAAGTTTTGACCAGGCAAAACACATTCACCTCTGAGTCAGGGAATCCCCAGCTGCAGACACTTCACACCAGGCAGAGCCCCTGTCAAGCGGTACCCTTCACACCACACAGGAGCACAACCCCATTTTTGCTGCCCGTGATGTCAGCTTTGCCAGTCTAATCATGCTGGCTTCTGAAATGATCAGATTTGATCTTGCAGGTTGTAGATTTTGTAAAAATCTGTGGTTGTTTGTAGTAATAAACAAACCTCTGCTTGCTTTCTGTTTTCTTTGAGCTTCGAGGATGCTCTTGGACCACATCTTCCATCTTTCCTCTGTAAGCGAGAGGGCCAGAAGTTGGTTCTGTAAAAGTGTAAAGCAGGGAGTCTTCCATTATCACTGGCCTGAGGGAGCATGAAATTGAAAACATAAGCCATTGCAAGGTTTATCATAAAAGCATGAGAACTGCTTATACCCTTATGTCTAGCAATGTATGCAGGCTGGGGCTGGGGCTAGTATTCAGTCCACGCTCAGGAAAGCAGATGCCTGCACAAACCAACATTTGAAAACCTATTTCTGCAGGGTTTTTTTATTGACCTTTGTTAGCACACGACCCTTGCCAGAAGCTATGAAGAATGCTGTATATTCCCTTGATACTCTGTGTGTGGTTGTATATTTGTTTTCTTTATTAAAACTTGGATAGAGGGAAATGGACCAGATTCCACCCCATTACCCTTGCTCAACTTCATCAGTTGCACGGAGTTGTGATGAAATAACAGCTTTTGATGGAGTACATCCAAAAGCCCACTACTAGCATGCACGGTAACAGATGCTACGAAATTGCAGAGAGTAACTATTTGGCAGTCCTCCTGTAACGTGGCTACCTTGTGCCGGCAGCCTTGTGGTCACCCCACAAGGCTCTGCCTCCCCGCCTGGGAGTGCTGTGCAGGAAACAGAGGGAAGCCCATTTTGGTACGGGTAGCACCTCCATGGTCAGGAAGGATCTGCAGGACCACCGAGTCCTAGAAAAGTTCAGGTAGGCAGGACTGCAGGAGGTCATCTCCTCCAAATCCCTCTGGAAGCAGGGTGGAAATGCTGAAGTCGGAGCAGGTTGCTCCCCAGTTTTGCTGGCTGCTCACCAATTCGCTGGCGATGGCAAAATGAGGATGCACCAGAGACACAAAGGTGCTATCTAAGGGCCATGGGAAAGCACTCACTGACCCCGATGGGTGCAAGATTGTGCCTTCAGCAGCTCATCTGCAGGATGCAGGGTTAGGATGACATTGTGAGATTCACCTATTAGCCACCTGCAATAGAGACCTCACCACTAGAGCCAGCTCCCTGTACTGTACTGACGGTCACAGGAGAGAATGGGGCACGACTCGGGGTTGGTCTCGCTTTGGAGAAGCTGAGCTGAATGGGGTCGGTGAGTCGCACCCAGGAGTGCAAGCCTGTGGCGTATTTGTTGCTGCTTTATCATCAACAGTAAAAGACAAAATGACAGCGTGAGAAAGCGTGCTACTGCTCTGCCTTCAGATGAAAAACTTTGAAATGAAAAATAAGTAAAAAGCTCTTTTCTCTCCCCCCCCCCTCCCCGCTGGCTGATTGGCAGCTCCTGGGCACATGAGTCACTCGCCGCCCCTGCCCGCCAGCCGGGACCCCGCGGACATGCAGTCCCCCCGAATAGCAGGGAGGAAGCGAGGACGGCCCCCGCTCCAGCCGGCGCCCATCAAGGTGGCTGTTCACAACCTCTTCTCTGCACCCGCCGGGGCTTTGCCGGTCATGAAGATCCCAAAGAAGAGAGGGAGGAAGCCCGGGTACAAGGTAGATATGTGTTTTTCACACTCCTTCTCCACTCCCTGCTGTTTGTAACAGATTTTGGCCCAGGATTTCAGGTGAAATGCAGGAACAGAGGCAATGTTGTGCGGATGTTGGGTGGAGAAACACATGAAAAATGAGAGAAGCTGGTTTCTCTTCCACCTGAGCTGGTGAAAAATAGCAGAAATTTTCTTTCAGAAGTTTAAAATTGTTTTAATTTGAGGTGTTTGAAAATAACGTGTCTCTCGTGGTGCTTTGTGAGGTGGCCACACGTGTTCTGGGCAGTGTTTCTGTCCGATTCATCTCTGGGACATCTGACCACCAGGAGCAGAACAGAGACCACAGACCTCGTTTCATGTAGGCCAGGAGACACGCTATCTGTTTCACGAGAACAGCATATTGCTGGATGTTAACAAATCAGAGCTGCCTGAGCTCCTGTTGACAAAGCAAGTAGCAGGAACGGTGGGTGCAGGGGGCCGGCCCCAGCCACCCTCAGTCACTGCTGGATGGCAGAGGGAGGCGATGCTGGCCAAGCAGAGCTGACCCAACAGCAGGCTCAGTATCTCTCTTGGGATTACCCCAAAACGGTATAGCAGTAGTCCAAAAGAGAACTGCATGTCCGAGCAAAGACCGGGGCAATTGCTCTAGTGTTTTGTAAAATGTGGGGTATGGAAGTACTTACCAAGAAATTATTTTTCACTTCAGTATTAGATTAAAACTCTGGGATGGAAAGGTCTGAATTAATTTACTTTAGTTACTTGCTGTTACCAATAATTTAAGCTATTATCAGTATTGCTGGGTCACTTCTAGGCTCTTTTGATCAAAACCATCCAAGTCTGGGATAATAACACTTTGGAGGCATGGGGTAATTGAATCCCTGAGAAGATTAAGTGTTTCACCAAATCTCACAGTGACCTTGTATGCAGAGTCTCAGCAGACCCCAGCCTTTGTGTCCCTGCGTGTCTTGCTGACCCCCATTTCTTATTCCTGCATTTACAATTGATCTGTAACTTGACAAAAATGCTGGGGAGCATGTTCCACTCCAAACACACCCTCCTCCTGTGAGAAAGCCTTTTGCCAAACACCACACTCCTGTTTGTACACAGGAGAAGCCAAAAGGGAGGCTTACATTTGCTATAACATTGAGCTTTGGACCAACGTGTCCAGTCAGCTGGACATCGTCGGTGGGATGGTGTTATTTCCTGGTGAGTGGCAGCTAGAAGCAAGACATGCTTTTATAATTGATAGCTTAGGTTTCTGAAGCTGACATTCGAGATCTGTAACATCCGAGGCATCTGGCCCCATGCTATTTATTTGTGTTGCAGGATTTGTACACTGAAGCAACATTTTCTGAGAGGAGCCTTTGTACGTGGTGCACTCAGCTGAAGTGAACCACTCTCCATGAAAAACACTGTCTGAGCACAACTCAAAGATTGCATTTTTTGATGGGTAACTCGAGCTTGATTTAATTAGCTTGCTAATTGTATGACTTTCAGATACCATGAGACTTAAACGCATTTTAAAAAATGAATCCATGCCCAAATGGCAGACAACCAAATTCTTTATAGCAACCAGATAGCTGAATTATTACAGAGCAGATGGAAAAATACTTCTGAATTTTTAGAAAACTAGGAATTTACAGCCTAAATTTAAATTTATTTTCACCAAGATGTGAATAACAGACATTTTTAATCCCATGCTCTTTATAGCCAGATGACCCATTGTCAGTTTTCATTGATATTAAAGCAAATATCTTTGTCTTCATAAACTGACATTTCATCATGCTTCACCACAGAGCAAAGTCCTTTTCCCTGCTCTCCTGTTTATTTTGTCGCAGCTTTGGTTATAAAAGTTCATCAGCTGCTTTTTCCAAAAATCATTTTGTACGTGATGCCGAGCTATTTGCCGTAAAACGCTACATTTTCCCTAAACATGGTATTCTTTCTGACTATCTAAATCTCATTAGGAAAAGGTCTATTCCAGCAGACCCAGAACAGGTCGGTGGACGGGCCGGGTTTGCTCCCCTGGCTGGAAGCAGGAGGACCTGGCACCCGCGCTGCTGCAGCTGCAGGAGGGGAGGACGTGCTGCGCTCCCTGCACCGTCCGAGTTGTCCTGGTTGTAGGGTGTTGTAGGGTGTGAGCGCTGTTAGAGCGCGTCAGAGCGACAGGCAGCACAGGAGCTGTGCCTACGCCGGGCAGTGCCTGGAGGGGGACAGAGGGAAGTCGCGATTAGTGATGACAAACAAGCACTCAGGGCTAGGACATGCTGAGATTAAGGCTGCACGGACAACCTGCAAGCACCCTGCTCATTCATCTGCCCTATGGTACAGTCTTGAATTTCAAGGTTTCATATGCTTCCCTCAAGGTTACCTGCCTCACCCACTGCAAAACACTTTGGGGATGCAGGAGGCTGTGTGCAGACTCCCCTGCACCACCTGCTGTGGTGAAGAAAGCTATCATGTGAGATGAAGAAAAGGTGAGAAGGAGGTGTCTCTGCCCTCCTGGCTGGAAGGAGAGAGGCCAGAGGGGACAGGGTGAGCCCCAGCCTTGTCTAGCCGTCAGGACAAGGGACAACCAGTGCACAGGAACTCGGAGCCAGGAAGATGAGGATCCATGGTCTACGTGGTTTAAGAGAAGTACCAGGACAGTTTGCATCATGGTACATCTTGTTTCTTTCCTGTGTATGGTATTAAACATGTTGGCAGATAACCCACTCGGAGGAAAAAGAAAAAGCTATATCTGGGAGATACTCTTCCCCCTCTCTCACTCTTTTTGGTGTGGGATGACAGAAATACCGACTGCTCCATCAGGGTGTGCAGGTCATATCAGAAACCCCAGGGCTCACCAGGGCCCTCCCTTTCCCAGTGGTTGCATACTCAGATAAGCACGCAGCCGGCATCAGCAGCACAAAAGCCCATGCTCTCTCTACATCTAATGCACCGTGACTTTGCTGAAGCGGACGTGCTTTTTTTCTCCCCTAAGTCCCTGATCAGCTTACTCTGGTCTCCTTTCCATGGTAGAAGGTCCGTAAGACCAGGGCTCTGGTTGTATGCCTTGTTTTAAAGCAACCATTGCCTTTTTTATTTCATGCTGTACATATTAAAACTTATGGCATTTGCTATTCAAAAGCTGATTCAAATGCCTTACTGTGAGGACTTCCCACAGCGCTCTGGCAGATTTGCTCTGTCTCCTCGCTCTCTCTTTCTCTCTACTTCACCACTTTTTTCACTTCTGTGTGTGCATGCTTTCTACTGCCAAGCTCTCAGTCAGCCGGTGGATTGAGTTGTTTTTTTGATAGAGAAGAATCAGTCCAAGAAAAGAATCTTTAAATTAAGTATCTGGAGATATGCACTTAGTGATACACAGGGACTGCTCTGGGTTTTGGTGTCCAGAAGGTATTTAAACCATGCTTGCTACTGCACTGTCTCCTGTAATCGAGCATTGTTTAATTTTGATCAAATGAAGGCACATTGTCTGCTACCCCTAATAAAAATGACATTTATCCGTATCGAGAGGCTGAAGAGCACATACTGTTGCAATTAAGTTTGCAGTAAACTGCTCACTACACCAGCACACTGCCAAGAAGGGGCTTCCAAGCTGGTGAGTTTACACAAGTCTTCCCCTTTGTTTATTTGCTCTTGAACACAAGCCTGGATGTGCCTCCAAGAGCCAAGGACCAGGTGGAGGAAGCTGCCTGCTGGACGCTGGCACAGCCAGAGGTGCCTGTGAGCTGGTGGAGGGGATGAGGAACCAACGCGCAAGTGGAGCAGGAGTCAGTGGGTGTGCTGGCTCCAAGAGAGGTGCTGTGTGGATGTGTGCATGTGTGTGCACAGATATATATTATATATATGTATATACAAGTGTCTGTATATGTATATACAAATGTATATATTTGTAGAAATGTGTATATGCTATGTATAAACACACATGCAGATATATGTGTTTATTATGTACATATATATGTGTACAAGCAAAATCAAGCCCAGAAGCCTAGTATAAGGGCTACCCAAAGTTTCCCAGTGTCTGCCCAGTTCACCATAGAAAAATGAGTTATCAGCATGTTGCTACAAAACAAACAAACAAAGAAACGACAAAAAATAAATCATGCTGCTTCTCACAGAGGTTAAACTCCAAACTGGGTCGGCACCTTGATTTTTGAAAAGTCTTTTTCCTCCCATTTATTTTAATTGATTAAAAAACAAACCAACAGCATTTTGCTGCTGGTCTCTCCTGACCCAGTCCCAACACACAACAACGCTATGAAAACACAGCAACAAATGAACAAATGAAGCTACTTCCCAAACTTCTGATACACACTAGTATTTCAGTCCCACCACTCTGTATCACAAACCTAAAACATTTAGGAACAACAGCTCCTGTTTCAATTCTTGCATCTATTAAGGAGGTAAAACCCATTGCTTGTCTCATGTTCACCTAAGCCAAAGGCAGTCCTGGCCAAAGGGATTTAGCCTGCCCCAGGGGATGCAGTGGCACCGCTTGGAGATGGTGCCTGGCACTTCTGAGACAGGCAGGAAATAACCTCTGCTGGGAGGCAGCTTTTATTTCCGTCCAGGCTTACTGTGTCCACCTCTCCACAGAGGCTGCTCTGAGGGAAATTCCAGATTGTGGCTACCTTGTAAAGCAGAAAGTTCAAGAAGGTCTTGGTAGAGATCTGGCAGGCAAAAATCACATGCATCTCAACAAAGATGGTGGGTTTTTTTGTTTTGTTTTGATAGGTACCATCCCCGTACAGGGTACCGTGTTACTGAAAGCAAGAGAGACCCTGAATCCTCTCTTAATGAAGCTCTTGCTGGGATAAGCCAGTACCTGGGGAATGGTCCAAACTCCCAAAGATTTAATGACAAAAAACTCACTTGGGTGGTGCTAGTTCCAGCAGTCTTCCCTCTCCCTTCCCCAGCTTTCTGTTTTTACTGTTGCACTGAAACAGTGATGCTTATTTTACACGGTTGCAACCATAAATTCCAGACAACATAAATCTTTATCCAAAATAACCTCTACTCTCCACCAGAACTTGCTGGAGGTTTGGGTCTGTAGCTAATGGTCTGGCTTAATTTTGACCTAAAATACATGGTGATACCGTGCTGTAAATTCCCACTGTGTTTCACTTCTCCGAGCCAGGCTGCGTGTCAGGAAGATTACTGTAACGGTGCAGCAGTTTGTATTTACTACTGGCTAGTAGCACACAACAGACTATGGTCTGAGATTATTTACATGGGTGCCAGCCCAAAGTAGCCTCGTGGTGTCGCTGGATCTACACAAGATTTACACCCCTGTAAGCAAGAGCAGAATTTAGCCCTGAACTATGATGTGGATAAAGACCCCAAGTCTCTCCCGTTCTGAGTCGTGGGGGAATTATTTACACCCATATGAAATGGGTTGTAAAATGCCATTGCTCTGATTTGTTAGAGTGTTACACCCAATTTGCTCAGGTGTAAATAACTACCCCATGGGTGGCATAACATTTGCATCCCACAACTGAAGGCATTGCTGCCTGCTGCAAATCAGGCAGGCTGTGGGCTCCAGCATCCTCCCAGGGGCAGAGCTCCTGGCCTGCAGAAGGGGATGCAGCAGCAAATTGCTTATGGGTGGGAGCTCCTGGGGAGTGACACACGCAGAGCAAAACTGGAATATCTGGTTTATGTTTTTGTTACCCACCCGGTTATTTTTTGCAGCTGAAGTCTCGTGTTCTGATGACTCCCTTAGCAATCTCTCCGCCGAGAAGCACGCCAGAGCCTGATGTTAGCTCGATCCCTCAGGACGCAGCGACCATCCCCAGCTCGGCCGCCCCACAGGCTCTCACAGGTACGCAGGCTCAAGCACGCCGTGGCAAAGGGGTGAGCAGGTCCCATGGGTTGGCATCCAGCTGCTGTGTTTTCCAGAATGAGCAGAGCTCATGAAAATTGGATTTTTCCTGATTAGAATGATGGCCAGTCACACAAAGCAGAGACTTCCTGCAGGACTATGTTTTGACAGCCATGTGTCAAGTTTAGTAGAGACCTTGGACCCATTCCTCTTGAAATGTGGACATCAACATCCCATGAATACTACCGTTTTACACCTGACACTCACCCTGTCAGCTGTGTTGCAATGACCAGACCAAACACCAGTGTGAACGGGGAGCATCTGTTACCTCTGTGGGAGAAGAAGGGAAGAGGCAGGGTCAACCAACACCTAAACCCCAGGGTTTCACAGCAACAGCACACCTGGTCACTTCTGACAGTAATCTTATTCTTTTTTCTTATACTAGAACATACCAGGAGAAACACAAGTCAATGCTTTTAAACTGATGTAAATGAGAAGAAAATCAACAAGACAGTTGATTTACCCTGAGATTTCAGCAGAGAAATGGATTAGATAACATTAGATTCTAAACTAAACATATAAATTCCATTATTTCTTAGCTGGGATGCACAGAGGAGAAGTTTTCCATCTGCTCTGGTAGCAAAACAATACTAAGCGTGGCGACGATGACGATAATAATATATTTTATTCTCATTTGTCTCTTCACATTTAAAGGCTGCAAAGCACTTGGCAAATGCTAGCCGAGTGGCATTTCACGTTGAGCTGGGTTGCGAGATGTGGCTGGTGCGTGAAGGCTACGGCCAGAGCAAGGATGAAGGTGATGGAGGCAGGTCGAAGCTAGCTTTTACAAATTCAGTGAGGCTTGGCACGGTGGCACACCGGGAAAGCTTCGCCCCGACAGCCCCCTGCAACCCGTGCGTGCTAGGTGCGCTGTCCCTTAGTTTGCTTGGTGCTTTGAAGGTGTAAAGTGCCATGTAATGTTAAGTATGATCGCTATTATGCCCCTGTTTACCCAGGATATACTGCTTGAGCCCCTTCTGCTGCTGGGTGAGAGATGTGGTGGCAGAGTGTGCTGTGACAGTCGCACTAGATTTTCATTATGGTGATGCAAACTGTAAATTATTTCCAGCTTTACGCAGCTGTCATCATGTCCTCCGTGCCGCTTGATGTTTTTTAGTCACATATCTGATTTCTGTCAGAGGATAATGTTATATTGTCTGAGAGATGACAGCTCCAGCGCACTCAGCCAGCTATTATAATATGTCTCACTTTAGCCTGACTTCAGGCTGTGTCTTGGTCGCCTGTAGTTCCCACAACATTATCCCTGTGCCTCTGAGACGCAGTTAGCCTCAGCCAGGCTTAAATAAGTTCATGTGAGCAAAAGGAGAATGCTGATTTTTTTTGGCTATTGCAGACTGGCCTGATGGCATCGAGAAAAACCACCTGCACACACCTCATGTGCCATAGTGCATCCCTCACAGCCCTGAGTGTGGCACTGTCACCCGGCTGTGGTCCCCACTGGGGTTTGGTGCTGCAGGCGATGTGCTGCTTCCCTTGGCAGCATGTAGGGTGCTGGGTTGGACGTGGAGGGTCAGGAAGCTCCTCCAGGCCATGGCATGGCACTGCAGCACAGCATAGCCCCCCAGAAATCACCCTCCAGAAACCACAGCTGCGTTAATATCAGCAGCAGCAAAGAACCAAAGTCTCCTAAAGCTCAGCTCGGAGCAATGCTTCTGAAAGGGTGTCTGAAAACATGCAGAAAGAAAAAAAGCAAAGCAAAACAAACAGCAAAACACCTCAGGCTAGAGTTTACCTGTAGCTGTAAGATCACCCCTGCTTGTCACCATCCTACTCTCCCTGGGCACTTGCTCTGGTCACCAGCTGCGTGCATGGGGTAGTCTGCAAGAGAGCAGACCCCAGGCACATGCTTGCAGTATCTTCTGCAATTGGATGCAGCTTGTCCTCACCTGTGACACCAAGCAAAGGCCCAAGCTCAGCACACTTCACTTAGGCAATGGGTAATTAATGCAGGGAAGCCTGACTGTGCCTTCGCAAATGGCAACAATTCACAAATGAATGAAAGAGCTCATGAAATTAATTGAAACACATAACGCTAGCATTTGCTGGGATGTTCTCAGGGCCATTTTGTAATAACTGTGTTGGTATTTTGTGCCCACAGTCTGCATTTATGTCAACAAGCAAGCTAATCTGGGGCCGTACCTCGACCGAAAAAAAGTGCAACAACTGCCGGAGCATTTTGGGCCCGAGAGACCTTCTACGGTCCTGCAGCAGGCTGTTCAGGCTTGCATTGACTGCGCGGTCCAGCAAAAGACTGTCTTCTCACTCATCAAGCAGGGCTATGGAGGCGAGATGGTGTCAGGTACAGCATGTTTGTACAGGGGTTGGAGGCCAGTAACAAGCAGAGTACCCCAGGGGCCAGTCCTGGGGCCAGTCCTGTTTAACATCTTCATTAACGATCTGGATGACAGGGTAGAGTGCACCCTCAGTAAATCTGTAGATGACACAAAACAGGGGGGATTGGCTGACTCACCAGAGGGCTGCGCAGCCATCCAGAGGGACCTCGACAGGCTGGAGAAATGGGCTGACAAGAATCTCACTCGTGAAGTGCAACGAGAAGTGCAAAGCCCTGCCCCTGGGGAGGAACAGCCCCAGGCACCAGGACATGCTGGGGGCCACCCAGCTGGAAAGCAGCTCTGAAGACAAGGGCCTGGGGTCCTGGGGGACACCAAGCTGAACATGAGCCAGCAACGTGCCCTTGCTGCTAAGAAGGCTAACAGTATTCTTGGCACTGCATTAGGCAAAAATATCACCAGCAGGTCAAGAGAGGTGCTCCTTCCCCTCTGCTCAGCACTGGTGAGGCCGCAGCTGGTGTACTTGTCCAGTTCTGGGCCCCCCAGTACAAGAGAGACCTGGACATACTGGAGAGAGTCCAAGAGGGCCACAAAAATTACCAAAGTATTGGAACACTTCTCCTATGAGAAAAGGCTGAGAGAGCTGGGACTGTTCAGCCTGGAGAAGAGGAGGCTCAGGGGGATCTCATCAAAGTACACAAATACCTGAAGAGAGGGTGCAGTGAAGACAGAGCCAGGCTCTTTTCAGTGGTGCCCAGTGCCAGGACCAGAGGCAACGGGCACAAACTAGAACACAGGAGGCTCCCTCTGAGCATCACGCAGCACTTCTTTACTGTGCGGGTGACAGAGCACTGGCACAGGCTGCCCAGAGAGGTTTTGGGTCTCCTTTCCTTGGAGATCTTCAAAAACCACCTGGACGTGGTCCTGGGCAAGCAGCTCTGGGTGTCCCTGCTTGAGCAGGGGCTGGACCAGACGGCCTCCAGAGGTCCCTGCCAACCTCAGCCATTCTGTGATTCTGTGGGTTGTGATCAGCTGGAAAGTGCCTGAATTCTTAACCTGGTCCCTAACCCTGCCTGTCCCAGCAGTCCCATTTACATGAGCAGGGTGACAAACAACTTTGAATACCACTAAAGCCTTTGTAAAACAAGCTGCTGCACTGATGTCAATGTGGTAAAAGCTGAGATATATCAGTAAAGTGTTGCAACAGTGATTCAGGGTAGGAACAGGGCTGGCTTCAGAGCCCAGTGCATATTGCTCTGTGCAGCAGTGCTCAGGCCGCTCCTGTAGCTGGGCTTTGCATGCAGCTGTACAGTGATGAGCAGCACTGCAAGCCCATGTGAAGGCCACGTGGTGCTCTGAAGGAAAGCTCGCGCAGGGTTCAGCTGCTGGTGTGTCCTCCTCCTGCAGGGCAGTTCTGCAGGGCCCATGTCCTGTGTGGGAGCAGCACGTCCATGCTGCTTCCTCCCTCTCCTTTAATTCTCTTTTGAGCTCTCTAACCACAGGTGTGTCTTCCCTAAGAGATGTCAGAAATACGTTGAGAATGATGCAGATTTGTTCACAGAAACGTGAGACTGAAGTAATTTAGTGCATTTTTTTTCTTGGTTCTGTGCTGCATATATAATTTTCATTGCAAGCAGGAGAGACACATTGTGCACCAAATCTGACGGATGCTTTGGTCTCAGTTCCTCTGAGCTGGCCCAGCCTCAGGTACCTGAGCTAAAAGCACCTGGCCAACATTGCTCCAAACTCCTCATCTCTTCTAGTCACCCAGGAAGCGTGGTGGCCCTCTGGTCATGGTGGGGCTCTGAGATTGCAGCTCCCTCCCAGCCCAGCAGCAGTGCAGGCAGACCTTGTTGTGGTCATCATCTTTCTATGGCTCAGCTCACAAATGCTAGATTGGATGTGGAGCACCATCCCTTATGGCAGCTCAGGCCGGCAGGAAAAATCTCTGAAGCCATGCCAAGATAATGGCCTAAGATTGCAATTTAGACTCATTAGTAGTGGCTGGAGGATGGAGGACTGGAAAAAAACCTTCTGGGTGGTGGAGTTCAGGCAGCTGTACCACGTAGTCCTCCCTGCAAACCTTCTGACACCTGAATGTGTCCTGCTACAATTGATCCTCCTGGGTCTGTTGTGATCTCTCCACCTCTCTGATGGCTGGGACCTGTGCCCTGTTTGATTCCTGGCTAAATATACTCCCTGACAGCTTTGTCCAGGAATTTTAATTGCTCTGCTCTCAACCTCCAGTTCAACCTTAGATGTATTTCTAGAGAGTGGCCCTCATCCTGCTAGGCTGAGACACAGAATTACTTTCAGGTCCTCTCTACAAAGCGAGGAAGATTGCTGTTGGTGAAAACAGTCCTGGCTGCAAGGGTCTCCCCACAGCACCACGTAGCAGAGATGGTGCTGGCTGCAGTGCCCCAGGGAAACTTTCTGTTCCCTGAACATCGCTGTGGCCCGCCTGTGCACCTCTGCAAGAATGAATTCACCTTTCTTGAGCCTACCAGTCCACTTCAGGTTCCACCAGGACTTAATATAGTGGAATTAACACTCCCTTGTCTCTCCTGGAAATGTCTTGTCCGATACCTCCCAGAAACAGATTTGCCTTTTTCATCAGTGTGTCACCTTGGTGGCTCGTGAACATCTGCTGAGCTTGTCCCATCATTTCTCCTTCCGCCAGATCCTGTTGAGCCCCTCAGAAAAATTATGGACTGTCTTGTAGTTCTTGTATTGTGTTTCCACCCATTTTTATTATTGCAGTGCTCAGGATCAGCCAGTCTTTTCTGTGCAATATCCCAGTCTGCTTCTGCATTGAAAACGCCTTTCAGATTACAGCGTCAACAAAATCTTTTTGTGCCAGCATGGACTACTGCCAGGTCCTTTCCAGCACGAAGGCTCTCCTGCTCACAGAGCCTGTTGTCTTCTCCTGACCCACCTCTCATAAGCAAACATTTCCAGTTAAACAAAAGATTTCTCATACTTTAGTGAATTCCAGATAGACCAAAACTACCACCCTTCCCTTGTCTATAAATGCAATTATATCACTAAATAAAGATCCCTGATTTAGTCTGGCAGACCTCTCTTCAGTAAAATCCTGGTACGTTTTATTCTGCTCACAGCCATGTCTTTAATTCTTGTCTCCCCATTTTCTTTTAAAACCTTGGGTATTGCATTGTAATTGCTTGCTTCCGATCATATAGTACATTTTTTCAGTTGGATGCATATATTAGATATCCTTGCACTGCTGTCCATGCCAGGCTGCATCTTCCCAGGGGAAGGTGATGTGGTTCACACAAACTCAGCTCCTTAAGCTCCTCCAGTTTGTTTTGTACTTCAGGTGGGGTAATTGGGTAAAATACTTTAAGACATGCAGGCAAATACTGGTATGAAATCTTTTTCCCTGCTCTCAGATGACACCCATCCATGCATCGCTGGGTATTGAATTGCTCTTGCTTGCTTTCCAGTCTCAGCTTCTTTTGAGGGGAAGCAGCATCTCCTGAGCCTGCTGGCAGTGAACAGCATCGGGTACGTCCTGCGCTTCCTGAAGAAGCTCTGTCGCAGCCTCTCGTGTGACAATCTCTTCAGCAACCAACCTTTCCAGCAGTACAGCACCACGTCAGAAAGCCCGGAGGTGTATGAGAACAGACAGATGGAGGCAGGTAGGCTGCCTGATCAACTTGTGCACGTGGTTTAATAGGGCAGAAGAGATGACTGTCTCCTTTTGGTCCTGTCCTGCAATGCTAGAGAACTGCAGGTCCCCATGGGATCTTTCCAGAGGGAGACCTGCAGATCTGCAGTATTTTTCCTGGTTGGCTACCAAGGAGGCTTTCAGCTGAGAACTGAAGGAGCCCCAGCAGTGACAGGGATAATTTTCTGATTATTTTGTATTTCTCTGCCTCTTTTATCTCTTTTCCTAAGGAAACAAGACTCATGTGGCCCCACTGTCCTTGTTTCTATCAGTTCTGTCCCGTAACTTCTGGCCTCCTCAACCATATCTAGTCCTGGGGTAGAAGCCTCAAAAGGATTGAAAGAAAGGTGCAAAGATAAGGCCCTGAGCCTCTGCTTCATTGGCAGGCTTCACCCCAACTTAAATTATTTTGCCTTCTTTTTTTTTAACAGTGATGTGGGTGCTTGGGGAGCACATGCTGTCTCTCATACACCCAGTTATGTGCAGACAGCTGAGAGAAAGGTGGTTTTGTGTCCACAATTATTATCCAGAAATCACTTGTTTGCCAGGAAGAATTGCAGTGTGTGCTTTACACACCAAAGCTGAAAGCAGGGTATGCCACAGTGCAGAAACCTCCTTTTGTGTGAAGAAATCCAGCTGCCACTCTTATACATAAGGGAGGAAACAAAGGAACCCACACTGAAAAGCACTATTGTTTTCCTTCGGACTAGGGCATTTGCAGCAACCTGGAGGTTTCTGAGAGGCCAAGGGATTTCAGTAGTGCAGAGTGAGTGCAGCCCAGGAGGCCTGGCATTTGCATTTGTGTTGGCATTTGCATTTATTTTTGCTTTTGCTTTTGCTTTTGCTTTTGCATGGTAAGGCTGTGTGTGATGGAAGGCAACTCCACCGCTGGAGTTTCTACCATGGCTGTTACACTCTGTGCATCTCCCCTCCTACATAATTTCACTGCAGATATCCCTGGCACCATTCACACTGGCTCTGCCCAGCCATTGAGGACGGGGCAGAATGTTATCTTTGTCCCAGAGCAGGCAGAAGATGTGGGAACGGGATGGGGAAGAGGCTGTGGCTCCTGGGCTTATATAGCTCTGCCGCCAGCAGCACCATGGTAGAGTGGAAAGGGTGTCCTGGGAAACAGCTGAAAGAGACACAAGGAACAGCTAGCCAGCCGGTGTACTTTAACCCTTCATCACAAGAGACACTGATTGTACATTATTGTTTTGGTTTGCACTTAACATTTCTTCAGCAATTTAGATTTTTTTTTCCTTTCTTATATTTGAAATAGCATTCAGAGATGTCCAGGTTTCTGGGAAGTGAGTGCTGAGAGCCAGGTTCTGCTGTCACATACATTTCACAGCTTATCCCAGCCTGACTGCTGCTCTTGTTTGGTACTTTGTCACCAGCAGAGCAGGGAGCTTAACAACAGCAAGGGTGCAGCTTGGTTGCAACGTGCAGGAAATGTTGCACTGGGCCCCAGGATATAGGCTCAGAGGTTGCTTTTGGTACAGGCAGATAGATAATATTCCTGTTCATAATGACAGGCTGCACTCAACAGCTGGAATAACACCAGGTTTAGGCACAGGATCTTGAACCTCTGAGTCTCTCTGTGATGCTGCATTGCCTAAATGTCCTTCCCATCTCCCTGGGAGCCAGCATTTCTCTGCAGCACGGCTGACACATGGTCCCTGTGCTACACAGAACGGGGACAGGGGTTTCCTGTAGTGGCAGTAACGAAGGACAGCAGGAGGTCTTCATGCAGACGGGTCTGAGGGAGCCTTTGTTGGGACAGATCTCACATGGAAGGCGCAGGGCCATATAATAAAGCACCATGGGAAGCCATGCAAAGCAGCCCCATTTTTCATTGTGTCTGTTCTCCAGCTCGTAATCGAGATGTTCTTTCTCTTAAAATCATGTGCCTTTCAGCCCCTGTGTACCAATGAATTTAACACATGTATTGACTTCAGTGCAGTTACTCTTGATTTACACTGGCAGATGTGAAAGGCGAGGCAGGCATCGTGTCCAGTCATATTAATCCACTTACACCATACAGGAGCCACCTTTTAACCTTGCCCTGAAGCACATGCCCCTAAGCCATTACTCACCTGTGCTCACAGCCAGCTGCCAGATGCTAATGGCTGCACGAGGGCCAGGTGGGATTTGTTGATACATGCATATATCACTTGCAGCAATAGCTGACATGCCTAGGAGCTAGCACCCAGCTCTGGTCTCTGCAATCAGCCTTGATGGTGTTGCCTCGCCCTCCCTGTGTGTGAATTAATGCCTCTTGCACCCAGCGCCTGGGGTGAGGGTCTCCCTCCCAAAGTCAGTGGCTTGCCTTGTCTTGGCACATCTGGGGACGTACCTACCCCACTGCTCTGTCTCCTGGACGGTTGTGTCAGCTGTGAGGAGATCTGAGGAGCTGTGAGAGTAATTTGTGGGGAGCTGCTGTGGGAGGACTCTCAGGGATTTGTCCAGGAAGTGCCTGACTTCAGATCTGCATCACAGCAAAGCCTGAGATGTTACCTGTCCCCATGGCACCGGGGTTCGAAGCACCTCCAGACCTGCACCCCAGAGTTTTCCACATGGGTGGTAGTGAAGTTTGAGCTAAAATGAAGGCAAGATCTGGGCTAACTCTGCAGATAATGCTTGAAGTGTGCCAGCGGCTACATGGATGAGGAGCCAATGGGCAGGGATCGTGTTAAGTGTTCCCATCCACACCCTTTGCATTCAGCTTTCATTAGTCCTCCCATGCTGATCCAACAGATGCTTGGGTGTGTGCATGGCAAAAGGACATTTCTGCAGCACCCACATACTGCTGGCATGCACCTATGCAATATTAGGCTGATATTTTCCTGACGAAACCATATTTTCCATAAAACTTCTTGCCAACCTAATGGTGGGCAGAGAAACTGAGCAAGGTTTCTCAGAATGTATGGGGTGCTGGCCTATGTGGGAAACGTCAAGCTTGATAAGCAGCTTCTGCTGCTTTTCGGTCAATCCTTTCCTTGCTCTTTGCATCCTGAAGCTTGGGCTTTGGTTATTTTGTGCTGTTAGACAATTACTGTGCTCCACGCAGAGCATGGCTGCATGTAAGCGGTAGCTACAGCAAATCTTTCTTTGTCCAAGGACTCCTGTGGCCACAATATATCCTTGTCCTTAGCAGGGGGGAGACAGAAAGGTCTGTGGATAAGGTCTCCAGCCTTGCTCCTCTCACCGTGGCCAAGTCAAGTTTGTATGCAAAGATATCATATGGTGTTCCTTATCACTGTCCATAGGAGAGGAGCACCTCTTCTTGTGCCAATGAGGCTCCAAATAGAACAGAAGCACAAACAAGAGGTAGAGGTACTCTGTGCTACAGCAATGCCTCTCTCTCTAGGAAGGTGGGCTCTTCCTATGTACAAGCTCTTGAAAAGCTGGTCTGAGAAGTGCTACAGGAATGCACTGTAAAGAGTGAACATCAGGCAAGACACCAGGCTGGGATTCAGGAGCTGGATTTTGTCAGAGACTTTCCCATTGATCGCCTGGGCAAGTCATCCTTCCTTTCTGTGCCTTTATTTGAGCACCTGTCCAATGAAGGCGGTGATTCTTGCCACTATGTGCAAAGCCCTGCTAAAACTGCTAGAAGAGTAACATGATAGAAAACTACATATTATTACAATCGATATTTCCTGTTCAAAGCACCAAATAAACAGCAGCTCAGAAGTTTCAAGCCCTGAGAGGTCAAGAAAAATGTTGTCTTTTCTTTTTCAAGTACTGTGGCTTGTTTAATCTTGTCTTGTTGTATGCTATGAGGAACAGTGCTCCTGGCTTCACAGCGCACTCAGAATAAATGGCTTTTATGGCTATCAATAGCTTTGGCTCTCTTCAGTGTTTAATTACCTGCAAAGGCCATTTATTGCCTCATATATTCCTCTGCCATGAACATTATCCCTTAAACAATAAATAAAATATTAAGGTCACACTTAAACAAGGAGCAGAGGAACAGCACAAGCCATCCAGCCACAGCAAAGTCTAATATCAGATGTTTGCCTGGGCTTTGGGGCATTTGAACTGATGGCAGAGCTTGCAGTGGGGCAGGAGGGTGAAAGGAAGGAGGACGCCAGGCAGTGCTCCCCGGGGGGGTCCCGAGGGTGGCTGTGCAGGATGTGGAGTTTGGGCCCTTTAAACCCAGACCACAAGAAAGACTAATGAAATGTACACCAAGGGGCAAATCCTGACCTGATAAGAAGAAAGATAAGAGATGGATGGGAGAGATGAAATTTACCTATAATAAAATTTGCCTGAACTCTATAGAATAGACAGAATTGGATAAATTGACCCTTCTGACCCTTATGTTGTATGATTAGTGTTTGTTAAACCCTCGAATGAAGGAAAAGTCCCTTTCTGAACCTCTAAGTTTATAAAATTGTAAATCCATGTGGATGCAGAGGAAGGAAGCCCTGCACAGATCTCCCTCCAGCAGCCAGCCCAAGGGCAAGCTTCCTTCCCTCCCGGCTGTTGTACCTGCACAGTCTTGAGGGAGTGGAAGAAAATCCCTCCCTTTTGGAAAGCCCTGCTTCAAAGCCAAGTGGTTAAGCACTCCACTTCCAGCTGCAGGTGAGGAGAAGTCCCAAGGCCCCTCTGTCCTCCAGCCCAGGATGTTCTCAGGGCCATGGTGCAGGACCCAGTGGTGCTGGAGGTGGCACTGGCAGCAGCTGTGGAGGGTAGAAGAGAGGAGCTTGGCTATGAAATGGAGTTTAGAGAATGGAAAAAAAGATGCTTTTTTTTTTCTTTTTTTTCTGTATCAAAGGGTATGCATAAGGAAAGTGGATGAAATGATGGGCATAAATGCATGAAGCATGATGGATGAGATGATATCCACTACAGAAAAAACAGCCCTGGGTATAAGCATTTAATTCAAGCCTTACATGCTCAGTCACATGGAGGAAGCATAGATGCTCTTTTAGAGCCCCAGTCAGGTAAACCAGTGATTGCAACTCAGCTTTAGCTTCAGGTGTATCTTTAACTATGTTTTAGCTGGTAAAGGTTTCTTCTGCAGAGCTACATTATTCCTTTGGGAAATGTCTGAAATCAGGAGTCCGGTCTTTGATTTTAAATGGCTTAAATGAAAGTCAAAACAGGAATTTCCATGACTAAACCTGTAAAATATTGATACAAATATCTGTTATCCACTATATCCATATTTCATGCAGTCAGATTGATGGGCATGGCACAGGTAGCAGGCCACAGCCAATGGTGAAAAATTCTCCACCCATCCCAGCGCAGAGTCCATGAGCCAGTGTGACCCCCCAGATTTCTCATAGATGCTAGGGGGAAAAGATGATCCTCAGGATCCTGACCTTGTGCCCGTTCAATCTGTGCTAGATAAGATTACTTGGGAGCCACATGCAGTGTGTCAGTGTGTGCTCTGCTAGCCCACGAAAGCTGCAGGCAATTAGCTGTGTAGCTCCTCACTGCAGGGTTGCTGTCGCAGCCAGGGGAATGGAAAGACTGGCTTTGGCAGTGCAGGGGGCTATGAGAGTTACCAGCGTCAGTGCTTTACTAAGCCAAAGACAAGACGAGAAGATTTTTGGAAGATGGAGAAAGGCTTGTTCATGTTTCATGGCCTCAGAGGAGAGGGCTCAGGGCATCGTTGTGCTGTAGGTTCCCTCATTCCTGGCACCGCCTGCTCCTTCTGGGGGAAGGAGCAGAACCACGTGGAAAGGAGGAGAAGGGAGCCTTGTCTAAGCCATTATCATTGGACAGGTTTCAAAGCAGATTTTGATTTTTTTTTTTCCTTCAGGGAGCTTACTGAATTTTGCTTGGATGTTCTTTATTTTTTTCAGCTCTATTTTTCTCCTTCCCCATGTTACCCTCAGATTAAAAGCTTAAAAGGCTCTTCCTCCTTTAGCTGTCTTCATCTATCTTCTGTTTCAGTCTTTTCTTTTCCACTTTGCTACCAAATAAATGGAAACCCACACACAACTGCACTTCCAGTTCCATGGAAATAAAACACCCAATTTTTCTTGAAAACTCTTGGCCCCAGTTTAATCAACAGTGCTCCCCAGGACTTATTTGTTAGCAGTAATTATACAGAGTACATCAAAGTGCCTTTTGGAGAGTAGTAACATACAGCATCTGCCTGAAGAACATTCATCTGTTGGCAAAATGAGTCCAGAGCAGGAGATTAAAGCAATTAAGAGAGAATCAGAAGCAAATTGCAGGGGGGGGTCCATGCAGTTGGGTTAGTATTGGGATGGTGCAGGCTGTGGGCAGCAATGAGAAACATAAGGTGCAAGGTGACGGGCAGTACTGCTAGGAGCTGGGCACTCACTGACTGTCACTGAAAGTAAAGTGCAAATGCAGGTTTGGGGAACCACTGTTCATAAAATGCTTATGGTGGGCTTCTTCATGGGTCTGTGAAGGGGAAGAAAAGCTTTAGGGCCAAGCCATGCTGTGTTTATACCGCAGAAGAAACCCCAGAAGAAATATCAGAAAGCCCAGCTGAGCAGCAGCATTGGGCAGAGAGAAATGAAGCACAGACTTCATAAAAGATCTTACACCTGTGTATAGACACATGCACAGGCTCATACTTTATATGTGCTCTACCTAATTACTGGATGACGTTATTAGTTATTAAGAGGCAAACACAGCTTATTTTATAGTTACTGTGCTTCACCGTAAACATCTCACACAATGTGTCTCAAATAATTTGTTTTTCAAACAAAAAATCACTGCTAAATACTTCAAGTCAGTGCTAACCAGTACAACTGAGGGAGATTCAGCATGGTGATAACAACAGAAATGCATTCAGCACTTTATCTGCAGAGAATGCCAGCACATAACATGTTGCAATTTCCAAATAACACAGTCATTTTCGTACAGTCTATTCTATACACAGCTTTTTGTGACTTTTATCAATGCTGATTTATAAGCATACAGGGTATATTACAAACTGCCTGGGTAGAGGAGCAGCCCCAGGTACTGCTGGAAGCTGGGGGCAGAACGGAGGGATGGCAGCCTCTCGTCTCCCTCTGCCAGTGCGGAACTACTGCTCTGCAAAGACACAAAACCTTGCAATCCTGATAAATCTCCTTTTCATGATGTACGCCCTGGTGTAACATAAAGGTGAGGGAGACAGGAATAGAATGGAGGAGTGGGTCCGAAGTCAGGAGGAAGAGACCAAAAGAAGGCTTTCCTAGAGGCTGGGTCCATATGTCATTGAAATCCCTTCACCTTCACTCACGGGTATTAAGTACTTAAACAATTTGCCTACACTGTAAGATAGCACTAAGATGTCTCCATTGCAACACAAGGCATTTATTCAATCATCCCTAAGTACTTAAAAAAAAAATCCTCTATGGGTTATTTATACACACGAGCACCTTTTATTATTAAATCTAATTTATTTGTCAGCAGCTAGCTTGCAAATTTACTCTACCTTTTTACTCAGTTTGGACAATAAAGCCGTGTTGATCTGTTCCCAGCCAGTTTCATTTCCTGGTTCTACTGCATTAAACACAATGTGGCTGTTGTCTAGGCTGCAAACACTCAGGGGAAATTGTTTAAATAATGAAAAAAAATTGCCTATGCTGAAGTCCTTGTAATCAGGACAACACTGGATTTTGCAAAATTCTCTAAAAAATTTAGATTCTTGATCTGAACTGACTGGCAGCTTCTCCCTGGGGGATTCTGCATTTCAGTTACCAAAAAACGCTCGCAGCTAGGACACAGCGAGGTGATACATGGTGCAGTAAAGCCTCAGACTGAACCCTTGAGAATTCATGGCGGGTTTTATCTCCGCGGTGTGACCATGGTTTCAGTGTTCACAGTAAGTACGTTTACAAATGGATGAGACTTATTTACATCTTCCTGTTCAGGCTGACGAGTACCCCCCTTCTTTCCCCCACGGATGCAATCCTGTGTTCCTATAACCGATGCAGAAGTTACCCCGCAGTCAGGAAGACACAGGCGTGACAGCCCTGGACCACTGTCGGCGGATGCCCGGGGCCACCTGCTTGCCCGCTGCCTCTCTGCAGCAGCCTCGGGGATGCTGCGGCTCCCCGGGGACACATCCCCGTGCCGCTCTGCCTTGGCAAGCAGTGGGCTCTGCCACCGCCGGCCAGACACGGTTCCCTGTAACGCTTGCCTCGTGCAGCCACAGCTGGCATGGGAAAGGTGGGGTCCTTGCCCGGCCGCACAGGGTGCAGATGCGTGCAGCAGAGTGGTGCTGATGTGCTGTAGGAACGCCTGCTAAGGGGTGACCTCATGTTTTCATCGCACTGCTTGTCTGGGCAGGCGATGGAGCTAAAAGGAAGGGGCTGGTGCTGTCATCCCGGAGTAAATCACAGCAGGATGAGCTGGAAAGTCTTAATCCATCACAGGAAGCTCTTATCTTCAGATAGATGCATGTAGGCTCAAGCTACAAGGCAGATAAGGTGCACGGTCCATTTCTGAGTGGGTGGAAATATGTGAGGCTGCTTGGCAGATGCAGAAAAAGTTATTTTTTTAATCTTTTAAGAGCTGATGTTAAAATAGAAGATAGAAGTTCAGAACCAAGGCATATCTTCACGCTGTTAAATACTGCTCCGATCTCTCTGCTCGCTCCCTCTCCAGCTTGCACTAGATTGAACTGATGGCTAAACTCACCTGAAGTGGTTCTTTCTGCATTTCTGCTTTTGTGTGTGTGTGTTTTCCCCACTTTTACTTGTCTTTACGTGAAGGCTGAGATGCGGGGTTTCTAACCTTTGATAGTTGGAGCTCGCTAGACAAAAATGTAGGGTTTTTCTGGAAACCCTCCTTGAAGAAGACTGCTTACAGGGATCCAAAGTGTCTGGCCACTTGTGCCAGGCTCTGTAACTAAAGAAAAAAAGATGGGGGTGTGTGGTGTGACGGAAGAGTTGTGCAGGTCATAAGGCTGTGCTTCCACTGGTCTCAACTAGAGGAAAAGAAATACAGATATTTAGAGAGTCTGTTAAAGAGAACCAGAGCAATTTGATGGTTCTCTGGAGAAACACTGGAGTGAGAAACTTCCTGGGTCAGAACCTGAATCTCTTTTACCCACTTCTTGGCAAAGGAAAATCAATAAGATGAAGACCATGGCAGGAGTGAAATGCATGATGCTGGCCGGGGGGACTCTCCACAGCCGCTGAAAGCCATCCCCTCTTGCTCCCCCATGGCACCCTTCCTTGTGCAGAGAGCTGGAGCCAGGACATACAAAATACAGGGAAGGTAAAAATATACGAGGAGTCTCTCAGTGGGATTTTGCCACTGTGGTTAGCTCCTCCCAAATGACTGGGAGATGAGACAAAGCTGGCCCTGGCGGGAGGAGAGGAGAGGTCTGAGGAAGCTATGATATCATGGCGCTTAAAATATTGAGTTCACATCTGGTCAACCCATTATGGAAAATATATGGTAGCACTTAAAAAGGTGCAGGGAAGGGTCAGAGGTCAAAGCCCATCACTAAGTAATATGGGGAATAGGAGACAAGATAAAAAAAGGGAAGAGTGGGGGCAGAGAAAAGGAAGAAAGGAAGAAAAGAAGAAAGGAAAGAAAAGAAAGAAAAAGAAAAAGACAGAAAGAAAGAATGAAAGAAAGAAAAAGTTAGTTCTATATTGACTGTGAGGAAAAGAAGCTAATGGGGAATTTAATTAGAGCAAATGCAGATAGTAGAACATTGTAGGAGATGGAGCAAGAGGTTATGGAAGGACATAAAAGTGTTAGTCCAGAAGTAAGGGTGGTTGTCCCAGGAAGTTACCGGTGTGTGACACAGGACCCCCCAGCTGCAGGGGATCAGCACGCCTGTGCAGGATGTGCGCTGATAATAGGGAACAGGGCCCGTGGCCCCAGCTCACTGTCCTGACCTCAGGCTCTGCTGTCCAAGCAGCATATGAGGGATGAACCCACGGAAGGTATCAGGAAAGGGAAAGCTGGATGAATGAAAGCATGAGATGGATAGAAGGGGAGCTGCCTGTAGAAGAAATGGCTATGCGGGTCGATAGTGCAGGAGGAGGGAAAGCAGGGAGACAGAAAAATAGCTGACAAAATAGAAAAAGGGTGATGCTGCCGGTGTGGGAAAGCAGCATTAGAGTGTGCAAAGTTGAGATGGTGCAATGTGATGGCAGAAGCAAGAGATGATGGGCAAGAGCTGAGAGAGGCACAGGTAAGTGATATAAGTGAAGGGAGCCCGAGGCAGGTAAAGGGAGGGACAGACCTAACATGAGAAGTGGTCTGGGAGCAGCAGGTGAGGAGAGTGGCAGAAGATGTTGTGATTGG
>VXAA01007167.1:299273-313330 GCA_013399115.1 Anseranas semipalmata | reverse complement strand
GAAGGAGAGGAGAGGAGAGGAGAGGAGAGGAAGAAAAGTGGAAGATTAGATCTGCCCAGGAAAATGTCAGCTAAGGATCATCTTTCCTAGGTATACTCTCTTCTCTGTTTTCTGCTTGACTTGCAATTGATTTTCATTTGCTTTCCTAAATGCACAATGGGAGACTTTCTTTTTTCTTTTCTGGAGTGCCTATATTCCCAGACAATAACAAAGGTCCATTTGGAGGTATGTGTTCTGCATTCACACATGCAATGTTACATCCATGTGGCACCCTGCAGTGGCATACAGATACCCCAAGGAAAACATCTAACCATGTTGCAGAGGTGAGACAAAACAAGTACTTGTCTTCATGCTAATGGAGAAGTGTGGTCCAGAGGTCCATAATCTGACCAAGGTCACTGCAGAGGTCTGCAGCAGGGCTGGGATTTGAGCTGCAGGTTCTCCTGCTGACCCATCCTCAGGAGGTTGGCTGGGAAACATGCAGACTGTTACTTTAAGAATCTCGGCTAAAGAAGACCGAATTTTTAAATTGGGAAAGTAGGTGTGGGTTTTTTTTTTTTTTCCTCTCCTCCTTTGCTACATTTTAAGGCTTGCTGGATGTAACAACCTTGCACTTTTCAGACCAGTTGCCTGTGGACCATTCCTGGAAAGGCAAACTAATTCAAAATGGCTTGGGCATCTCAGGTGGTGTGAAGTTATAATGGAGACTACTGCGCTCAAAGCAAAGGCTCGAGGCAGTTTTCTCATAAACCCCGCTTTAAAACACTGCATACTAATTTTCTCAGTAGTGTGTGCCCTTCTGCTAACTACCTAGAAAATAAAATACAGAAGTGCAACAGAATACAGAAGGGCTAAGCTACAGATTTATGAAACCGTTGCATTTTAAACCTCAATGGAGAGTTATGTTTTCTTCTATTGTCTTAGAAAATATGTTTTCCTCTAATTGGTCAAAGTGGGATTAGTATCTGTGAAAGCCATGCACTTTACGAGGTCTTCTGGGAGCTTACCAAATGCAGATATTTTCATACACATCACTGCTTGAGCCGCAGCTTGTGCAGCTTCAGTGTGGTACAAACTAACAGGGAGCTGGAGAAATATGAACACAGAAAGCTTCCACATTCTTTTGTGAGCTTCTGGACAGCAGAGCCCATCCCTCTTGCTGCCTCCTGTGCTGCTGTAGGGGGCCCTGGACCCCTCACATCAGCCTTCATCATGGTTCTCCTCCACCCTTTGTATCCGCTTCTCTGAGTGGAGAAGGTGTTGATCCTAGGACCAGAAGAAAATTCAGGTGGGAAGGGACCCCAGGATGCCTCTGTTCCAACCCCCTGCCCCAAGCAGGGTCAGCTATGGGATCAGACGGGGTTTCTCAGGGCTTTGTCCAGTTGGATCTAGAAAACTTCCACTGACAGAATCTGCACAGCTTCTGTGGGCAACCTCTGCCACAGCACCGCTGTCTTCACGGGGAAAAGGCTTCTCCTTACATCCATTCTGAGTGTCTTATTCAATTTTTGCTTGTTGTCTCATGTTGTCCTGCTGTGCACCACTGTGAACAGCTTAGCTCCATCTTATTGGTGACTGCAAGGTGGGGTTGGACATCTCCAGAGTTCCCTTCCCACCCGAGCCATGCTGTGGCTCTGTATCCACGGGAGCTGGGCTTTGAGCGTGTTGGAGCCCAGGGTGCCTTCCCCTGGGGACCATGGTGGGGGGCTCTCAGAAAGCACAGCCAGGCAAGGGGCAGCTGGCTCACCAAGGGCTTTGGTGCACACATGGCCAGACAGGGCATGGGCTGCCAGCTAAGCAGCCTATTTTGAGCCAAGATTTTTACATCATCATCTCTCCTCCCCAGCAGACTGTGCCCATTGATCCTCCAGCTTCCTGCTACTCTGTTAGCTGGGAGACTCTCCATCTCCTTTTGGTTGAGGCTTTTTAATGCTATCTCCAAGCTTGTTAGCTTCCTAATATTGGTCAACATGCTAAGTTTTAGGTAATTTTTAAATCTTGTCTGCTCTGGTGATGTCCAGATTGCGGGTCCTGGGGATGCTTCCCACTTTCACTGCTGTGGTCTGCATCCCACCCAGCATGTCCTAACTGCAAATGGGGGGAGACATTATATCCTCTCCTCCCCCATCACCACATGCTTTTGTTTCCAAGAAAATCCAGATGTCTGGCCTGGGTGAGAGCTGCAGCAATTCCCCTGCACAGCCATAACTTTCCACAAATGAGACAGCATGTGAGTGTGGCCCCAGGCATTGACTGATATGTCCTAGCTAGAAGATATGGTTGCTCAAGTTGCATCAGCTAGTGCAGTTTTACAAAGCAGCCCACACTCAGCAGGGAGTGCAGAAACTGACCAGCACCTTTTAAAAATGTGTGAGTTAAAACCCATAACCACACATAGTTGAATGCAGAGTCTCCTTTTTCCCAGTCTGTGACCTGCCTTTCCTCATAAATTTCTCTTGGTCAGGAGGAGATGACTCCAGTGAGCTGCTCTTGTAATCCACTGACTGCTCATGTCAACCTGGAGATCAGGAGCTCTAAAAGGCTTGCTTAGAAACCTGCCTGCATGAAACGATCCCTGCTCTCCCTTGTCTAATGACATGAAAATCACTTTTCAAATTGCCAGAGCACCTTCAGCTTGGGCATTTTTCAAACAGTAATGCTCTTGGTCCGTGGCAACAGGCATCATTACTGCCATTGTGGAGCCCAAATCAGAGACAGGTGGAACAAATTGATCTAGATCAGATCAATTAATAAATCAATAAAAGAGTTTTAGGCAGAGCCAGGAACAGAAACGATGGCATCTGGTTCCTCATCATAGTCTCATACAAAAATCATGGGTGTCCTTCCATTGGGAGATTTCACCCACACAGGTCTTATTTTACACGGATTACTGAGAGAGTCTGACATCAGTCAAAAAATCCCGGGTGTCCACTCGCAAATTTAGGAGTCATTTATATCCATAGTGATAAAAGCCGTATGCTGTTTATTTAGCAGGGCTGTTTTAATGTGCTGTTTGTTGTTTAGATAGTCTGTATCTTCTTCATATTGTAATCATATTAAAAGAGCGTTCTTTTCCTGGAATAAAGAGGTAATGATTCACAAGAGGCATAATTATTCCATGTGGTGCAGGCAGGATGCTGCAGAAAGAGCTGTCTTCTTTATGCATAAGAGGCTTTTATTGCAAGTGTTCTACACAGTAATTAAATTCCTTTGAATGAGAAGGCTTGATTGGATTTTCTTTGGTTTATTGGGAGGAGTCTGAAAAGCAAGGTATTTAGCTCAATTGCTGTACAATTTTGGCATTTGTCAGAGGGTAAGGAGAAAGGTTCAGTGTCTGATTCCCATCTCTCTCATGCTGGTGGTATGTTAGCTCAATTCCACTGAATTCAACTGAATTACACCCTATTTGTATTAGTGTGAGAATCAAGCTCAGAAACCCCTAGAAGAAAGCATTAGGATGTTTGAACATACTCTGCAAGAATCCAAATGATATAAGGGGAAAAAAAGAAATCGTTAAAGGAATGTTGTTTGTAGTTGCAAAGGCAAGTGCCCAAAATTGAGGCAACTTCACATTTACAGCTGTTCTTCAGATCTGATGGCTGTCTTATAGTGAGTCCAGCCTTGGCCCAGAATGGGCTAAAGTTTTAAGATAGAGCAGCAAGTGAATGAAAAGTCAGGCGAGCATGTAACAGAAGTCTGTGTTGTGGCTTGACATATAAGCCAGGATGCTGGCATGGCACAACTTTTGAGTATTTGAGTTGTCAAACTAAATCATGTTTGTTTAACATCAATGATTATATGCAGCTGCCAAGGGTTTTTTTTCAAAGGAAAGTAGTAAAAATGTAAGCTAAAAAGGAAAACTCCATTATATACAGCCTCAACACGTATTAGCGATGGGGTTTGGGTCTTGTAGCATAAATTACAGCATAAATTCTTCCTGTTACTCAGTAAGGCTACACAATACCTCAGGAGGAGAGTGCTAGCTTGGGCAGGGAAGATTTGCAACACCACAGGTGTGATTTCACCCTGCTCAGATGTCTCTAGAGGGACAGTATGCACAGTCAGGACAGCGGTATTTTCTGCAGCTCGGGGAAACATCGTGGAGCAATGAGAGGCACTTTCCTAATTTGTGGGCTCCCTGCCTGCCAGATGCTTACACCTTGTTTCACCCCTGTAAAATAGGTCTGTAAGTGCAAAATGTTATTCCTACCCCACTTACATGGTATGTAAAGTGCAATGCAGAGGTGAAGAACCAGAGCAAAGGTTTGTAATCACCTGTGATGCCAGCACGCATCTGAACTGGGGCTGGGTCTGAGTTACTGACTCATACACCTCTGCTGGCAAGCAGACACTTGGGAGCGCTCGTAGTCATCAAGCCTCTTCTGGTGGAACATCGGGCCTGATGGATGTCTGCTGATGAGAATATTTTCTAATGAATTTTGGTAATTGCAGCCAGAACACTTTGGCTTATTGCTGTCACTCCTTCCTAATTGCCTGCCAGGCGTTATTAACCTACAAACTGCCCGTCCTGTCATCCTGCTCTTCCTTCTTCCTTTCAACTTGCATGTTTCCGAAGGAAAGACAGAGAGAGAGCAATAGCTGCACAGTCCTCCAGCCTTGGTGGTGTTCAGGGAGCACCATGAAGTAAGTGAGACCTGTCTTTGCCTTCCCACCAGATAATGGTGGGAGAATATCGCACTAAATTGACACGGATGAGTCACATCAAGCCAAAGTTTCCCTGTTGTGACTCTACTGACTCTACTGACTTCGGCGTGGTTGTGCTTTCCTTTATTGTTTATTAATACTCAACAAGGATGCCTCCTGGATCCTGTCCTTCCTGTCCAGCTGTCTGTACAAAAAGTTGGAAATGGAGCTAAACTTTGGTTCCATTTTACTGATGTTTCTTTCTCTTTCTTGGCTTGCTGAGCAGAAACGGTCATACCTGAGGATTACCTGGTTGATCCTGTGAATATGAAGCGGTACAGCATGGATCCTGCCGACTCTGCCTTCAGTTGCATGGGCTCCATGTATGCCATGCGGCAGAGTCCTTCAGATGGACGTCCTGCTGGAGGCTCCTCTTCCTCTTATAGCCATCGTCCTGCCCAGACATCTTCAGGGGGATCCTCCTCTACTGGCCTGCGGCACCAGACCTCCAGCCCAACAAGGAATGGGACCTATCTTGAAGGAAACAGAAGTGGTAATATAATATCTTATACTATCTATTAGCAATGTGTGTTACTATGCTGGTGCCATGCTGGAGTCTTAACTCATTCCCAGATTCCCCAAAAAATTAATAAAGTGCGCCTGGATTGACATCCACCCAGACAACGCACACGTTCACTCAGAAGGAGAAATAATAACCTATGTAAACACAAAATCAATCTGTTCATCATTAAGTAAAATGGTGAATGTTTTCCATTGCTGTTATTAATTATGTAAACATATGTATTATGTATAATCGAGTGGCAATCACAACTGCTATTATCAGCTTACAGATATAAATATTAATATGTAGGGCATTCCTCCCCAAGATTGATACTGCTTACAGACAGGTACCCGTTAATTTTATGACACCAGCTGTGTACAAAGTATGATGCAGAACAAACCCAAGTAATAGTGCCTGCCTCAAACAATTTAGCAAAAGATTTCTGCCCCTTTAATTATGAAGTAGACCAGACTTTACTTGAAAAAGACTGCCCAGCAAAACATATTTTTAGAAATCATCCAGCTTTCTGCTCAAGGCTTTTTTATCCTTTAGGGAAGCAAAGTCGCAAGAAGTTTATCTGCAGATTCAAGGGATGCCAAGGGAACCACTGTTTTCAATAACCCTTCCTATCCTCTCTCTTTGTATTTTTGTCCAGTTTTCCTGCTAGGATTCAGGTTTGTTGGGTCGGTCGCTCTGCCCATTAAGGGCAGTCTGCTGGTGCAAAGCCCTCTTAAAATGGGACTTGGTGGCAAGAGAAAGCTTCCTTCCAGGAAAACTTCTCTGACAGCCAAGGTGAGGGGAGCAAGTGGGACTGAAAGGGCAACCTGGTGTAAGGCAGAGCAGCTTGGAGGCTGGGGTGCACACAGACAGACAGACAGATGCTCACAGTATCGTGAGAGAACTGGCCATGGCAGTGCCAAGTGTGGTTTCTAAACCTGGGTTGTATTTGCTCTTCTCCAGCTTATTGCTATATTCCCTGTTAGCCATGATCACCACCAGCACCACCCCCGCAATGATCCAGGTTCATCAAATGGGTTAGGTAATGCCCTGAACTTCTGATAAGTTTGTCTTTGTTTGCATTTTCCAATTTATCCATTAACAGCTCCTTATCAGTAGTGATTTGAACAGTGTCTTTGCCCCCTACTAATTATTCAAACTTCATTTATGCATTTTTCATCTTGAAGATAGATCTAACAATGGAGTCGAGTGTCTCAGCCATTTTTAAGCCATTAATTTCTTCCCCTTCCTCATTTATTAATGGAATCTACTGTCACTCTACTTTCTTTTTTTTCTTTCTTTTTTCTTTTTTTTTCTCTTGATATATTTGCAAAAGCCTTGCTGGTTCCCCCTAGCCCCTTTGTCTAGCATTAACTCCTTACACTGTCCTTCTGCCCTTGCATTTCCCCTGGAAACTACAAGTGATTCTGCAAGAAGCCAAGATTTAACAACGCTGTTACTTGCTTGGTTTGAAAATCATTCTGGTTGAGATAGGTTGTTATCTCTTTGTAGGGCATAGGAAAAGGTCAGAGCAGTTGAGACCAAAGGTCTGTCTAGCTGTGCACCCTGACTCCAGCATGAGACAGCAGCACACCCCCAGGACAGAGTTAAGTGCAGAGGCAGCGGTGCTTCCTCAGCATCCTCTCCACCTTCAGAAATCTGTGGCCGAAGGAATTCCTGAGCCAGAAGTGGTGGATTCATATTTAGTAACTCTTCATAGATTTTTTTTCTCCCCCAAATTATCCTATGGCTTATTGAATACTTTGCACATTTTCAGCTCCCAAAAAACACTGTGGTAAAGTTCCTATGCCTAAAAAATGTGTGGAGAAAAGCCTTGGTATCATAGGTGTGAATCTATCTTCAAGAGACAGAAGCTTAAAATCAGGGCTCCTTAAGCTTGCTCAGCTGCATTACTTTCCCTTCTTGTTTCTGACTGTGAATGTCACTCTTTCCCAGTCTTGGCCAATGTCTTCTGAAAATTCATCAAGGTCCTAAGTGGGAAGCTAAGCTCCAGGAGGCAGCTCCGTCTCTCTTATCACGACTTCCCTCAAAATTTGCAGTCTTTGCAAAATGAAAACCTAAAAGATGGCAGGTCATTTCTCCAGAACTGAACCAACAGAAAAGTCATAGACTGGCCATGCAATAGGCTTTGCGGGTTCTTATATTTCCCTAGCTTGAAACATATTACAGCACTTTGAGGAGTAAAGAGGAAAACGTTGCTTTTAGACCAGGCACTTGTGACTTTTGGGAGTTGAGAAGCAGCTACAAGTGACTTTAAGCTGCTAGACATGACACTTTGGGATAAAGGACTTGTTGCAAAACTGTTTAGGTGGGTTTTGTTTGTTTGTTTGTTTTTTATATGACATGTATTTGACACTTGCAAACGCTAGCTCATCTGGGATCTCTGGGACATTTGGCCAGCTCAACAGTAAGGGCGCCCTAAAGCTGACAGTTACACAGTGAAGATCACAAAAAAAGTTATTAATTTGTTGATATCACTTATTTACAATTATCAACAATTTATTAGACCCGGTATCATCCGTTGTACGTTGGGGTCTGCACATACAGGTACATGCAAACCATACAGAGATGGGGTTGCTGTCAAGATCTCCAACAGGAGGAATAGCAGTCACCTATATTCCAGGTGCTCTGTGCACCTCTGTACATCAGCACCAACGGCTTGTGCACGTTTGTACCACCACCATCCCATTGTGTCTGAACTTATCAGCTGCTTTCTGGACGCTCCAGCAGAGGCTCCTGCTGTCCACGGCAGGAGCTGGTTCCTCTGAAGCAGAGGAGAGTGGTTGGCTCTTGGCTATGGCCAGGCAGTTTTCAATGGTTGTGATCTGCAACACAGTGACAACCATGAAGTCAAGGTGTCCACAGATTTATTATGGTATCCCTTCCAGCATTAAAGAAACTGTGCTGCTTCCAGGCACAGCCTGTTTTTTTCTCCTTCTCCATTTGTGATAGTACCAGTTCCAAAGCGCAACTCAGTAACGCTGGAATACCCACCATAGATTTCTACAAAGCATTGTCTGCTTCTCCTGAAAGGTAGAGTCTGCATTTTTTCACAGCTATCATATTTTTCACCTACTCTGCTTTTACTGGCAATCCCAGTCTTTTAAATATGTATCTTCCTGTGACTGCCTTAGTGCAGCTACACTGGAGTTTGATTACTGTCTTTGCAAAATCTCTCTTGCAAAGGTCTGAGGAATCTGCACTCTCACTATGATGCTTCTGCATGTGTTTTTCCTCTTTCTAGGGACAATTTATATGCTGCTGAATCATAAGCGAACAAAGATGAGTAATTGGTGCACATCAGTATCTGTTCTAATCCTCAGTTTGCATTCTTGCAAGGCAGGGGTAGGCAGGACTCATTAAAAAGGGGAAGATTTTGTCTCTGAAACCTCAAGCCAATCCTCTTTATTTATGGATATTTTTGAAAAATAGCATGTGTTATTTATCAGGGTGTGCAAATATCATGGAAAAAAATCATAACCATAAAACATATCTCAGTGCATAGCAGAAAATGTTTTTCGAGTGGAATGGCTGAGATTAAACCTCAAATCTCTCATTAATGCGATCAGAAGCATGATGCCTAATTCTCTGTGATTATGCTAAAAAATTCCAAACCAAAAAAAAAAAAAATCTCATTTCAGAAAGCCAGTTGGGACTTCTAATAGATAAACATGCATTTTCCTGTCATCATTTGCCAAATTGAAGCTCTTAAATCAGGGAAGGAATAGTCAAGGACATCATAAACCTTAAAGATTTCCAAGCCTGCTTATGTAACAGACAAACAAACCCTTTATTCCAAGTGTGAAGAATTCTGTGTTCAACCACAACATAATAACCTTAACCTTGCCCTGTAGCTTGTTGGCTTTATGCAGATTTTATTATCCAATATTAGCAGTTAATTATTATCACCTGAGGGCCTTTGTTAAAGAGGCAATCCTGCTTGCTTAATACATTTATTTCCTGAAAACATTTGGGGGCGCAGGATTTGAAGTTTCTCTTTTTCCAGAATAATGCTGCCAGCACGCGGGGTGGGGCGGATCCAGCATCTCCCCCAGGCATTGGCAAGGGAAGCTCAACCCTGGTCCCGCCGCTTTGGCGAGTGCAGCCTGCCTGGTAGTTTTTGAGGACATTTACAACCTGAAAGGTTTAACACTTCAGTGAGCTGCTCTTTTTCTTCCTCTACTTCAAAAGAGAGGCAAGGCAAGAAAAGTCCCAGTAAACATTTGTCGCCAGTTTATAGCTGTGTCTCATTCAGATGGGCTGCTCTGGTGGCCACGATGCCACATGCCCTGCGGGATGCAGCTGCAGTACTGGTGGGAAGGGGACAATGGCCACGGTTCCCAGCATCTCCTGCAAGGGACTTGCCAGCATACACGGAGGTGTTAAATGCAGCCTGCTTTCCATACCACCCTGCTGACTGCAGCTTGTCAAGCCTCCCCCTGCCCAGAAATATCCTGTAATTGTATTTTCCCACATGCCTGCTTTTCCGATGCCTCCTCTGCGAGTGCCACCATCTTCTCCAGCGTGGTGCGCCCTGGCCTGTCAGGAAGCCTCTCCTGCACAGCCTTCCTCCTGCCCTTGTTTGCAGTGGGAGGGCTTTTTAGAAAGTGTTTCCTATTTCTCCATGCCTTTGAGGGCCTGCTACTTTGGCTTACTTTCAGTGGATCTGCTGCTCCTTATTATCTGCTCCAGTGCGATCAGAGAGAACCTTTTAAAATTTCATTCCCACCCCCTTCCCCTGAGGCAAAGAAATCATTTAGGCCTGCAGCAATATTAAAGTTCATCTGTCACTCCCTTTCCACTCTTATCTATCAATGGCCGCACTCCCTCTGGGCTCTGTTTGTTTGCCAAGAACATATTTAGCGAGTCTGTTATTTATCTTTCCTTCTTTCACAGGTTTAACTTCATTTTAGCATCATAGTTCCTCATCACGGCTCTGCAGCCACTTGGCTGTAGGCTCTCCCTCTCTCCATCCCCCTTCCCAGGAAGGTCTAGAGCCAGAAGTGGGGGCAAGAGCTCGGCCGTGGGCTCAGTCGGACCAAGCCCATCTTGCCATCAGTTTCGCTGGGCGTTGGGTGCTGACCCGGTATCTCCTGCTGTCCCTGGCAATGGTCTCAGCTGGGATGCCCCGAGAGCCATGCCCTTCTTCCCCTGGCACTGCTGCAGGCAGGAGGGGAAGCGTTTCCCTTTGATTACCTGAATTTCCATATCCCATTCCATTAATTTGACAAATTTTTTGCCACCTGTCAAAAACAGGAAATTGGATGTGACCTAGATTACAATCTCTAAAAATAATTATTGGTCCCAAGCACTCCCATCTCTTTGTAATCTGAGTATTCATTATCATCTTGATTAATTCTGATGACAGAATGGCATAGGATA
This sequence comes from Anseranas semipalmata, assembly GCA_013399115.1. Classification (NCBI taxonomy): domain Eukaryota; kingdom Metazoa; phylum Chordata; class Aves; order Anseriformes; family Anseranatidae; genus Anseranas; species Anseranas semipalmata. The sequence continues at coordinate 302,724 of VXAA01007167.1, read as the reverse complement.
CCCGGGAGACATGAGACTTCCTCATTTATCTAATTCTTAGGTTAAGTGTGAATACCTTCAGATAAGAAAAAATGTATAGTACTTGCCCTGCTGCCATCAAACACTTTCATGCTTAATATAATCTTTTAGCAAGGTGATGCTATTGAAACATAAAACCTATGCCTTTGTGTAAGCATGAAGTGATTTATTTTCTTTTGGAAATAAAGAAATTGCACTAATGTGTAAATTACAAAGTTAAGAAGCCAGAGTAAATTATAAAAAAATATAAATATTAAAATATATGGAAAAACAGATTGCTTCCAGCCTCTCCAGCTACGAACTGCGTTTGAGATATTTGTCTGCAAACTGATGGTACTCCAATTTTACCAACAACATTAAAGGTAGCCACTTATATGCAAGGAAAATAATGCATCTTAATTCATGAAAAAGCAACAGAGGACAGAGGACTTGGCTCCAGGTAGGTAAACACAGGTTTAAAATAAAGAAGAGTTAGATCTATGCTTAATTCTTGTGCTTATATTACCGTATTATATCTCAGATAGGGATTTGAAAGGGTTATCTTCACTTGCTGGAGGCTGGAAGAGTTCTGGCCTTGTGGTCTCTTTAGAAAGGTCATTTATATATTTGTCTTTAAAAAATCAGATTTATGCTATTGATTGCTAGACTGTGGAGGAGTGAGTAGAGTTCCCCTGTCATTTCAACCTTTTCTTCTCACCCCCCTTCCTTTTATTACCAATATTTCTCATACCTGCAAAGGCCCCCAGCTGCTCCCAGAGGCTCGCTGCTCCCCTTTGCCCTTTCCTGGCATTTCTGCAAGCAGTGCATTTCAGGCAGCAGTCATGGGGCGGGGGCCTGCTCTCCCTTCTCCTGGCATGAACCTCAGGCTAAGTCCTCTGGGTTTCCTTGCATTCATATGAATTTAAGGGGAAAAAAGTGCTCCTCAGTGCTGGCACAACACCTCCCCAGACCACACTATGGCTGTGGTGTAGAAACTCCTGCAATCCTTTGGGCACAGCCAAGCCTTTCTCTCCCCTCTCTATTTTCCCACCGGTTCACAAAAGCCTGGCTTTCCCCCTGCCCCTTGGTTTGAGGTGCCCAGGGGCAACACCTCCCCACACGAGCTGCCACCAGGCCACCAGCAGATCGTGCTGCTAGCAAGTCAGACTACGGGAGCCTCTTTCCAGATACTCGCTCCTCTGCCTCCAAGGCGAGTCTTGGTTCTCCCGCTCGCCCCTGACAAACTTCCTCGATGTTACTGATGATCCAGGGGCTGGCTGAGATTGCCCCGTTCGTTTTGTATTCTTTGTCTTCATCGCTTCATGCCAAAGAGTCCAGATGGTGTATGTACTGCTGTGTATTGCATTTATTCTGCGAGCGGAGCCCAGGGTCGTGCAAGTCCATACGAACACCAATCCTCGCTGTCTAATTAAGAGGACCTGCAGCTATTCCTTGTCCTTTATATCCAGAACAGTGACTTAGCAAATGAGAGTGTAATTATCATGATATTTACATCACATCCCATTATGAAGCCCATTGACCAGATTTACACATTCATAGCACTGCTGCTTACTGGAGTTCATCTTTCATAACTGCAAAAAATACCTCATTACATTATACTGTGGGATAAGGATGTGGCAAAAAAAAAAAGGATCAATATGTACATAAAGCTGTTGTTGTGCATATATGGGCAGACCCTCCACTCACATAAATCAGCACAGCTCTATTGAAGTCATCAAAATGATTTAAATAAGCCACAAACCCAGCCCAGTACATTTGCTCACATGCACTAGGATGGTGTTTGGAGCCACGTATGGTGTTCTCATACACTTCATCTCTCTTCATAAGCTCAGGATTTCTCTGGACGGCTCAGTCCTTCTCTCCTCACCAGATCTGAGCCATTCTGATTCCCCGCCTGGCTGCCTGGGTCCTCTCCAGGCTACAGTTTAGGTATCTGTGGTGTCCCTCTGCTTGCACTCTTCTGCTTCCTTTTCTGTCTTCTGTAGTGTCTGCTTGCTGACCATTTGCAACTCTCATTGAAAAACGGGCCTTAACAGAAAGAGATGAGCAGGTCTGGGCAAGTAATGTCTTACACATTTGTGTGCTGTCACCTGCTAATGTAAAGTTTGCCTTGTGTGGATACAAACAAAAGTAAACAGCTTTCCTGTAACCTAGCATAATGTAGTTCTTAGTGAAGCAACGTAAGGGTGTGTGTGCAAATTATCTACACATGGCGGCTAAGATTTATAACTCTGCAGAGACTAAGAATAAAAACATAAATGTACTTTCATTCCAATGTGCCTTTATTCACTTGATTTAAAGCTACAACAAGCTGAAGTGACCTTAAATCATCCAGGGCTTATACCATTAAAAAGTCACATGTGCAATGTTCATCTCCGCATGTTTTAGTAGCTCTCCAAATCAGCATTCATTGGGGACCCTCAGCTTTGTGTGAGACTAAGATTAGGAGTGTATTGACTAGGAACCCTCCTCTAAGCTCCAAGATAAATCTGAATATCTGTATGCAAAGAAAAAACCTATCTGCTAAATTCTGATTTTATCCTCTAGCCTTCACATTCAACAGCAAGTTCCTTTGTTTAGTGCCGAAGTGCTTTCTCTCCAGGTGGGAGGGTGGTGTCTTCTTGAGCCAAAATCCCCGCTGCTTGCAGATCAGACAGCAGGGGCAGCTCAGTTTAAGAGCCTGGCAGCTGGCACGTTTTTCCTTCCCCAGCAGGAACCTGAGGGTTTCATGTTTTTTAACACAATTCACCAGCTGGGATCATGTCTCCTGGTAAGCAGTCGGAACTGAAACTGCCAAACCCCCTTCTCTCCCCGCCCCACCATCTCAGGCTGATACACACAGATCCGAAGTCCAATACATGGGGCTGCCACACTGCTGCATGCTCACAAACCAAGGAAGTCACTGCATGCCATTGTAATGCCATTGTGGGCTTTTTTTTGTACCAATAGCCTCAAGTCCTTCACCAGAACAACAAGACATGGCTCGGCCATCAAGCAAGAATCCTTTGACCTGGACTGTGGATGATGTGGTTTGGTTCGTGAAGGATGCAGACCCTCATGCTTTAGGTCCCCACGTGGAGCTCTTCAGAAAACACGTATGTAAAAGGCTGCCCTTAGTGTGCGTGTGTGTGTGTGTGTGTATGGGTGTGTGAAGAAATGTTCCCTTATCCTTCAACGGAAAGACCCTAAGAATGTCTTTAGAAAATGCTCACTATTTGTTTCCAGTATGCCAGCATAAATTGTTATTATGCTAAACCTAAGAAAAAGCACAGGGGATGTGGTGCTCATTTTTCATTGTCAGACTGGCACAAAAAAGCCTTGCCTCAATGACAATTTTTTCCCAGGATAACTATGATTCTTCTCTGAAGAACATTTTTTATGTGTCTCTAGATATTTAGCAGGAGAAGCCCAAAAGAGCCAAGCTTTTTTTTTT
>VXAA01007167.1:257757-299244 GCA_013399115.1 Anseranas semipalmata | reverse complement strand
TTTTTTTTTTTTTTTTGTATCGTGTAACTACATAACCAAATTTAACAGGCCTGCTGACTCACTGGAGGATACGATAGTTGCTTTCACCAGGCAATCTCCAGTGGTGGAAATGGTATTATTCCCTAGCATCTCAGTTAGTAAAGGGGAAGACTGTAAACACAGGTCTGATCAGGACTTCCTTGTTTTGCTGCTGCATATGGAGTTGGTAGCACTGCATCTAATAGTGTTTTCAGCCTCCTCCATCCCTCCTTGACCAATTCAGAACACAAGCCTTGGTGCCTGCTCACCGCAGATGGGCATTGAGGCCATTTGCCATTCTGCAGACAGGCCAGGGGGATGAGAACTGAGCAGGCACAGTCGTGATGGGACCAAACCTGTGATTATAGGCCAGGTGCTAGCCTACTTTCCCTGTCTTCTGCAGAGAATTCAGGTCTGCCCAGCTGTTTAATGAAAACATGGCCTACGTTGGTCATGTGGGCACCAGGCAGATAAATAAGCCACATGCAGACTTAAAGAAACTTGCGTTGGCATGAGTTTTTGAGACTATCAGAAGGTGCTGTGCACCAGGAGAGAGCCCTGCATGTGATGGAGAGAGAATCGCCATGGTTTGCAAGGTATACACGTACATGGCAAAGAAGAGAAACATTTAATCTTGTGAGATACGTACAGTGCAAAACCACCATTTTTGTTCAGTTTCCGTTCCTAGCAAACAACGGCACAGAGCGCTTTTACGCAGCAGCAGGGCGGTGACACGCTCCAGGCGGTCACTGGGCCAGCTGCACCGAAGCATGCCATGCCACAATACAACAGCTGCTCTGTGACCAGGGAGACCAAGCTAAATTGCCACTAAAGACTGTCCCTGTCAGCCTTTGTGAAGCACCCAGCACCTACGGGCTCTACTTATCATTGGTTTTCTTGTAAAATATGCAGTAGGTTTGAGAACCTGGGTAAGATTACCACACAACTCAATTCAATTACGCCTTCAAGTTATATATGTCCCTGCAATTTTTCAGCCTTCAAATCTCATCTGGATTAGCACAGAGACCTCAGAGGTGAGAGACAAGTGATTAGTCCATTAACCTTAGCCATATCTTTCTGTATGTTCAATCTTTCTATGAAGCAGGTGCATAATTTACTTAGAAGCACTTACTGTCATTGACAAGGCCCAGCTATCACCTGAAATCATTGCTCTGGCAGTCAACTCATCTGAGCTATGACACTGGGAGGGAGAAGGTGGTGGGACCGTAAGGAAAGGAAGGGTGAGGGAGGTATTCTGCATGAGGGCAGAGCTCTTTCCCATTGCAATATTAAGCCATATGGGTTTTGACCGCAGTCCCCAGCAGTAGGTGTAGCCCGCATCGGTCACAGCTACAACATGCATTTCAGGACAACCGTGGCTCTGGCTCTGCTCTTCTCACCAGGAGCAGAAGTTTCTCCTCTTGCCAAGACACCCAAGGAGCTCTGTCACAGACGGCTCCTGAAAGGGTCCACCAAACCATGAAACTGCCTACTACCATCCCTCCATCATACAAAGGAGCCATTGGCCCAGCAGGGACCTTGTGGCAGCTCTACGTGAGACCCTCGTGCAGTGCCCTCTCAGCAAGAGGTGGGCCAAGGTAGACAGGCTGGGGAAAGGGAGATGGAGGAACAGGAAGAGCTACAAAGGGAATTAGCAGGTAGAAAATTCAGGCTGGAAGGGATCAAAGAAATGTTATGGTCTGACAGTTTAATTATGGCCAGTGATTGGCAAATGCACTTATGAAGGAGACAAAAACCTTTGAGTTTAACATAATTAATCCCATTTATTCAAATAGCAACCTGTCTCTGCCAGTGCTAGACATCACACTTGTGAACGTGCATCTTTCCTAGACTTTCTTCATATCAGTCATTGGAGCACTGACCGCTGAGCCGCCACTTGCTGCGCTCCTGTCACAGGTGGTGGCCTTACCAGGGCTGGTGTCTGTCCACGAGACTGTAGAGCACAAAAAAGATGTTTTATTCCTGTTTGGGATATAGATCCTTACGTTTTTGATTTTACTCAGAATGAGATGGTTAAACACCCATGAACATCTGGACTTTCATATTTCCCATTAAAAGCTTCATCCTGGGAGGACATGCACGGACATCCACCGCCAGGTGCAATTCTTGTTCACATGGCACAGGGCTTGGTTAGAGGCTACTCTGCTTTTTTTTGCTTTTTTGAGCAGTGGCCTCAGAACAAGTTCCGCAAGAAGCTAACACAAACACGGTAATACTCATTCTTGCAGGTGGAAGCTGTATGTTTATTCCCGCTGTAACATTATCTCGCAGCTCATACATTTGCGCTCCCATCCATTGCAAGAACACAGCAATGTTCTGCAATATCCTAACTTGCAGTGGGCCAAATCTCAACTAATGTGAAACAAGCTAAGTGCACTGAATTTTACCAGCTCCAGATCTTGTTCAAAATCAGCTGGCTGGGGCTACTGCAGACTTGGGGACCATGCTATAGAATCTTTCATTTTTAGAATTATGTTTTAAAAGGGCTGACACAGTAATACTGAAGAGAAGTCAAGCCAACAATCTGCACAGGGACATGGCTAATATGGGATATTTAATTGGTTATGAACGCTCCCTCTGGCATACTCTAGTCTTGGAGTTTAATTTTGACCCCTACACAGTAGTAATAAAGGAAATAATAAAATGCTGAACTCAACATATAGAAACAGCTGCATTCACACCAAACCCTTGACAGCATTTTTACCTTATGGCATCACAGTTCCAGGAGTTTGTTTTTCTTTCTTAAGCAAATATTAATTATATGCAATACTTAATCTTCTTTTCCTTAACTTCCTTAAAATAATGGAAAGGAGAGGGGGAAGGCAAAGACAGTTTCTGTAATGGATAGAGTGGGGGTTGCAGAACGAAGAGCATCAATTGATTGAGTTAATCAGAAAGTGACCTTAACTGCTCATCAGCTAAATCACCTGCTGAATGGAATAATAATGATCAGGGCAAATTAGGATCCATAGTATTGCTTAATTAGTAGGTAATGGATCACAGAGGAAAGATGTGACCATCAAAAACAGAATACAATATATACAGTAGTAGTGCATATGTATGCACACACACATAGCTCTAGTTATGCTCTGATGATCCAAGTAAGGAAGTGAAGTGGAGACTGAGAGGTAGTATTTTTAAGCAGATCCATTAATATAGTTGGAAAAAAAAAAAAAAAAAAAGACAGACAAGCTCAGGATCCAAGGAAGGACAGCGTATTTGAAAGTTTCTGTGTTGTACAATGACAATAGAGTCCATAGTAAAACAGTGTCTTATCTCTGTGCACCAGTGCTATTCTCTGCTCAGTACAGCACTTTGTAATTACAAAAGGTTTTCAAGCCTTTCAACAGGGCTGGGATAAACAGCTGAACTTGGTGGCAATTTCCACCACTTACATGGAGGTTAAATTAAATTCGAATAAATTTTGTTAATAAATCCAATGAAATATGTTACTACGGTCTTCAGTTTGAGAAATATATATATATCACTGGGTATAAGTGTACTGGGGATATGTGAAATGTGCAGATAGTCAGGGACAAAGCTGGAACTGAGATTCAGAGGTGCGCTATCAGCAGTTCATGAGGCCACATACCTCTGTCTCTCCATCACCCACTCCTTTCTCTCAAGGTTAACTGGTTTTCTCAGAATTGGGCTTAGAGTGAACCTGATTTAAAAAAAAAAAAAATCCTTATGATTTTACTGCCAAGTAATTGAAAACAGACAAACCTTAGAGTTCCTTGAAGAATAAGAAGTAGTATTTGATTAAAGCCTCCTTTAGAGTTTCCTTTTATCCTACCTTGGCTTTCAATTTTTTAATGAAATTTCAAAATTCATGACATTTCAGCCAGCTCTGGTCTAAGACATCCTGCTTCTGATTCACTTTGTTTAATGTGTCAGGATGCAGCTCTGCTGTCTTGCTTTCATAGTGCTGGAAGGGAGGTTAATACATTTTGATTCTCTTTCTCTCTTTTGAAACCAGGAGATCGATGGCAATGCTTTGCTGCTGCTGAAAAGTGACATGATCATGAAATACCTGGGGCTGAAACTGGGACCTGCGCTGAAACTGTGCTACCACATTGATAAGCTCAAGCAAGCCAAGTTCTGACAATTTCTTGAACAACAGCAGAACCTGACCTAAATCTAGACAGAAAACTAAAGGTAACATGCTGCCTTACAGAAATGCATTCTTTTGCAGATTGATTTTCCCTCTTTTTTAACAAAGACTTTGTCTTTTTTAACATTTGTGCATCTTCACAATTTTTTTAATCTGATGGGAGCTTTCAGGCTGTTTGTGTTAATAATTTGCCAAAAAAAAGTGTATAATTACAGTAATTATTTTGTACCATTAATATTATTATGATTATAGTAAGTCCTATTTTTGTAATCAGAAGTGGGAAATCAAAAGCAAACAGAGCGATGGCGTGTGCTGAGGACTGGCAAACCGAGGGTCCCGCACCTGCCGCGGGGCCACCGATGGGGAGTCCACAGGGCAGGGCTGGGGCGGGGGCACAGTGCCAGCTCCACTGCCGGTGCTCAAGGCTTTGGGGAAAGGGCGGCCTTTGGTCCGCTGCCTTCTGATGGGAACGACCCCGCGTCTTGCACTATCATCTGGAAAACTTGAATTCTGCAGTTTGGGAAAAAAGAAAGGAAGAGAGGAAGAAAGGAAGAAAGAAAGAAAAGAAGGTAAAAATAAAAAAAAAAAAGAAAGAAAAAAAAGAAAAAATAAAAAAAAAAGGAAAAAAAAAAGAAAAGGGGAAAAAAGGTTTTTTGCAGCCGAAGTACTTTTTCCCACTAGAGGGAGCAGCCCTAATAGACTTGGAGCTGGAGCTCTGATGACACGGTGCTTTCTGTCTGATGAGCTTTGACCATCGCGACTCTCCTAGCCAGCACATCTCTAAATACTGACAAGGAATCGCAGGCTCCCAGCAGGATAAGCCGTCACCGTTTACAGATAATTATTTCAAGAAAAGCCCAAATGCAGAAAGCATTTCTGACAGGATGTTTCCCGTTAAGCCGAAGAGGGGGTGGGTGGCTCCCACGGTGTCTGGCGTGCTCAGCTGTCATCTCCCTTCCTTTCTGTCTGACGTATGGTTTTTGGCACTCTTTTAAGAAAAAGCAGAATTTCTGGGTTTGGTCTTGCTTGTGCTTTTAAAAAGTGAGGGAGCCGGGTGGGAGCGTTCCCCACAAGGAGCTGGCAATGCAAGGCACATCGCTGTGCTTTGCAGTGATGGACAGGTCCAGGGCAGATACTGTAGGGTTGGTGCCTGCTTGCATTGCTGCAGAGGGCAATGCACGCTTGCTTTCAGCACGTATGCAGGTTTTCCAGGCTGTAAGTCTCAAGTGGATTTAAAGTAATGCCCTCCTGCCTCTTACACAAATCTGAAAGGTGCTCATTGATATTCTGTGTAGCCGGGCCACCAGAAGGACAGGTCAAAGGCTGAGGAGGTAATTTGTGGAGTGGGTATGCCCTCATCTTCATCCTTCACAAATGAGGATTACGAAGGGACACATCCATACAGTTTAAATCCTTGGTGCATGAGAAGGAGTGGTATCAAGTGTTTGTTAGTCATGCAGGTTGTTTTAGAGCTCACCTCAAATGAATTGGGGAGAGGAGTACAGATAATATGCAAGATATCATACCATCCAAGGCTGTTTATGTAGAACAGAATATTACCAGAAATACCTCATGGAATAAAATTCAATTTGATGCATGTTGCTAGCATATAACTTTTACAAAAAGGTACCAGTTCAGGACCTAATCCTGAAAATCCTTGGTGGTATGACTAACCATGTCCCACAAGACTTTCACTAAACTCCTGGGGACTACCCCCCAAATTAACAAAGTAGTCTGCATATGTTTGCAGAATTGGAATTTTACATGACTGACCAGCTTTCAGCAGTTCTTGTCTCCATGTTGAAACACCTCTGAAATGAATAGCTGAACAAGTATGTTAAATGAAAAGTCATATACTACCCAGTGAAGGAATAAACTGAACCCTAAACATGCCGATTCTTAGAACATAACACCCACCTGCATCACTTTGTGTCCATGTGGTACAGAATGGACATCTGTTCAGTCAGGTGTCTGGTTGAGACAGAGGCCACTTCACGTCAACATGAAAACTGTACAGTTCATTTTCCACTCTTACATTTTTAAAGGATGAATCCTTTCCCCACAGAGATCCCCAAAATACATAAAAATCTTGCTGTATTAGTAATATCACCTTCTCAGAGTCCTCAGACAAACTTTTTCCCCATACTTTGGAACTTAGTTAACCTCTCTTTTTCAAAAGATGATTTAAATTCCTCCACTTAAAAACCCACCTTGCTGTACTGTAATACTGGTAGTCGGAGCTGGTTAGAATTTATCAGATGCCTTCAATGCTGGAAAATACCACTTTGAAAAAAGCAAAACTTCATAAAAGCACGTCACTTTCAAACATAAAACTATTTAACTAAAACTGCAGCTTTTGGTAAAGTCCAAACGTCATTTTGACAATTTGGAAATGGAAGATTAAAAAAAAAAATTTTTTACATTTTATTGTATTTTCCTGAAGAGTCTGTAACCTCATATTTTGTTCTGAGAGTGGGAAAAAAAAATTCAGAGCTACAGAATTTCCTGAAAAAGAGTCATTCCCATTCAGGTCTATGTCTCACCCCCTTTCCTCCATCTCCCCCACTGTAGAGATTGCAACTGAGAAGCCCGGTAACACCAAGGCAGTATTTCTAGACTCCTTATTGGCAGTGATGCTCATACATGTAATGTGTTCAAATAGTTTTCATGTAAGTATCTAATGTATACAGTGGTGCTATCTCATTTGATATGAAACTTCTAGGCATGAAAGGACTTTTCAGGCCATGATGTTTAATGTGCTGTCTTTTACAGGGGAGGTGTTTAGGGACTTCATTTTACATGTAAGTAAAGTTTATAACAGAAATTCCTTGCTGCATGTTTTTTCACCAAAAGGTAATTAGGAGGCAAACATTATTGCAGTAATATCACTATTATAACCAATTTTTCTCTTTCAAGTCTTGTCAGGGAGGGTGGTTAAGCTGCTGTGCTGTGCCGAATGTGTCAGGCTATTTCCTGGGAACAAGCCCTGAGGAGTCAGAAGAGGCATGTCACCCACCTCTCCATTAGCTGCTGTTTTAGACATTACTGGTACAAATTGCTTTGCTTGCTATTCTGTTCATAGCTCTACTTCAGGCTGCGTCCAACCAAGTTGTGTTTTTGAACTCTTCCAAACAGGTGGGTGGATGCGGGCTGCCCCTAGGTGTGCAATACATGTGCCTGTTTTCTGCTTTTAAGCACTCACAGCTGGATCGGAAGGCATTTTGGTTGCTTTAAGCAGTTTCAATACTTTGTGGGCATTTGCTTAAAAGAAAAAAAAAAAAAAAGGCAAATTTGAAGGATTTGAGGAGAGCTCTTCCATTGCTGAAGTGCCTGTTGCAAAGCGTGAGGAGCAGCAGAGTCAGTGGTCCCAGGCAGTGCAGCTTCTCCCATCACATGGACCTGCTGTCACAGCCTCTTCTCCCACTCTGACAAATGCCTCCCTCCCCAGCCAGCCTTAACTGAGTTTCCAGAAATGCCCATGGGAATGGTTCCACTGCTCTGAGCCCACTTTCTTGCTTCAGGAGCACGGCGGCCTTTGCAGCGTTAGCAGCTCGGTTCAGCATGATTAATGCAGCCAGGCACCCCTGAGACTGGCATGTAAAGCATCACTCTGGGCTGTTATTGCCCTTAAATTGATCGCTGAATTTCTATAGGTTGTCAGCAGTCTTCAAGAGTCACACGTCTTTCTTTCTTAAGGAAAGGATGGCTGCTAAGTGGAAAGTTATTATAAAAAATAGCAATAATCAGCAAAAGAATAAGAAAACGGACGATGAACTTCAGGCATGAAAAATTCCCTTGTGGGGTTAGTGGCAGGGGCATAAACAATCCCCTGGTGCAATTAGCACTGTCCCTGCAAGGCAAGATGGAAACGACAGCGTGGGAGCACGGCTTTGGAGAGGCGGAGGCTGGAAAGCAGGGCCAGGACTCCAGCAGCACGCCTGTCCTCCCCTTCCTGTGGGTGAGGAATGGGGTGCGGTGCCCCCCAGCCCTGACTTGGCTCTTCCCAATGCAGCAAGAAGGGAAGCAGGGGAGGCACCTGAGAGCATGGGCAGGTACCGCAGCGCCAAAATCAGCCGCTGGCATGTTGGTCCCTTCCTACGCAGACATTGTCTCTGCTTCCCGCCAACCCACCCTTTGGAGATGGTGTTAGGGGATCGCTCTGCTGGCTCATGCTGCTTCCACATCAACAGGCTTGGGGTTGCTAGGGAAATAGTTCATAATAGGCACTTTGGGGGCAAAAATTTGGGGAAAATTCAGGTCAGCAACAGCCTCTCTCCCCTTCCAAGCATTTCTCTGTGCAAAGCCTTAACACGACAGCTCCAGAGCAGGTCCCACGCACTGCTGCTCCCCTGCCACTGGTAACTGGGTCGGATGGAGCCATGTGGATTTTGCTTCTCTCTCTAAGAAATGTGGTTCTAAATTTGCACCCTTTCACCACAGAAAGCAGATAAGTCCCTGTACACATTGCTTCTGAGTCCTCGCGATAGTCACACTCTGCCTTCTAATCCACGCTCCCTTCATGGACAATTGGCAACCCATTCCCTTGGAAATCTAAAATTTTGCTTGAGAAAGAATCACTTTTGTTCACTGCCATGAGTTAAATATTATGGAAACATGTCTGCTAACAATTTGCTTTGTGTAATTTGTACTAATGCTAATAAGCAACAGCTGCAATGCTTCCTGCTGTAAATTCTTTTGTGGTTGCAGTGGTATTATCACATATGTACTTCACAAATACGATAGACTCTAGCACAGCTCGCTCCTTCTGGCACCGGCTCCAGCAAATTCCCTCGCCTCAGAATTACAGCTACGCGGATGTGAATTTACGGTCTCTGTCTCCCTTTGTTCCCCGAGTCCCAGCTCCCCACCAGGTGCCTGCAGCCGAAGGGGCGGGTGGGACAGGGTGCGTGCACGGGGTAGTCCAAAGGGATTGCTTTCCGCGGGGATGTCCCCCGCCAGCCAGGTTTGTTGAGGTTTGCGCATAGGGGTTCTGCTCAGAGGGTAAGTGCGGAAGAAATAAGATTCATTTAAGAAAAAGAAAGAAAGCATAGCGTGCAATGCACTGCCACCATAAGGCTTCAGCTGAAACCCAAGAATCTTTCAACCGTAATCTCAAGAAAAATGTTTCCCTCACTCACAATGCTAAATAAAGCACATTAGGCCAAATCCAGGTCCCACTGAGGTCCACATGAGTTTTTCTATCGAACTCATAAGGGCTTGGCTCATAAAGCAGGTCAAGCTGCAGCCATGTCCCACAGTAACCAGAGCCTAACAAGCTATTTCATCCCCCCTTACAAAGAGCGGAGACAGCCGCCGCTGGCCAGCCCCGCTCCTCTGCTCCCGGGAGATCTGCTAGCTTCCTGGTAGAGAGCTCCTCCAGCTGCACATCTACCTGATCCTGACACTTTCTCCCGTTCGCTTTGTGTTGTAGCTACAAGCTTTGCGGAGGGTGGTTTGGGTTTTCCACTTAACAGCAAACCAAAGCGCTGAGGATTTCAGCCGTGCTGCTCAGCAGAAACTCGCCCTGATCTGTACATGACTTCACTGAGAGATTTCCACGAGTTCTTGAGGCGAAGCCCTCAGTGGAATTTAAAAATAAGACTTTTCAAAATCAGCCCCAGTGACCCACAATTATTGGCTCCTTTAGCATCTACAGCACTTCATCATACTTCAAACGGTTGAGTCTCTTGGTAATGCCATAACCGAATAGGGATGGCTGACAGGACTTCAGGAAAGGCTCCATCTCTGGCTGCAGAGTCCTGCTCCTCTTGGCCTATGGACAGCTGCCAAAAAGCAGCAGCTGAGGCTGGACAGGAGTGTGAGAGTGTGTGTATTGCTCCAAGAAGCTTGCCGGGCTGCATGGACAGGCTGTGAAGACAGTGAAATAAAAGCAGAGTAGAGCAGCTAGAAAAGATGGGCTTCAGAAATGGGCAAGTCCCAGGCTTCACTGGTGTTCCCATCTAGTTTGCACCCTGTTCCAGGGCACATATCCAAGTTGAATTTTCCCTGCATAGAACAGTATGTCTTTATTAACCATAGTTTCCCCTATTGTCAGAGATCTCTAAAAGAGAGGGGAAGAGGAAAAAAACTGAAGCCCAAGCAATACAGGGATGAGGACATTTCAGAGTGGAGCAGTTTCACAGCTTTCAGTGTCTTTCAGGTGAAACATAGGAGAAGGAGGGGAAAAGGGCTTCTGAATTGCAGTGAATCCAAGCCAGTGAAGGACTAGTGATTAATTTTATTCCTCACTTTGATGGTTTCCTGATCTGTAATGTGTTTTATGGCCCTGAGCATTTGCTGCAGTGGCAGTATTGTGAATTGATCCATGTGTCCAAGTTCCACTGAAACCAAATGACTGTTTCTAAAACCTATCTGTCTTTTTCATGGCATTGCTAACATGTTGTAGCATCCAGAAAGCTTCTGGCCAGCTTGGTAATCAGTATTTAAAGAAAAGGATCTTTTTTATTTTCTTTGTGGCACCAAAGCTTCAGAAAATAGCTATAGCTATAGCTGCATAGCAGGTTAATATTCACCAGCTCTTCATTTTACACCTCTTAGAAATCTTACAGTAAAAGAAAGTCTCTTGCTTACACAGTTTATATGCTTACAAGAAGTCAATCTAAATTCCAGTCTTCCATTGACACTGCTGTAAATCTAGTAGACTTATTCCACATTTTTACCACTGTAAATGAGATCTGTATCTGACACTACTAATAGTTCAACTACAGGCATGTTAGGCTGCTGTTATCAAAACTTACTATAGGTATTTGTGTTACAATGGTGTGTAGAGATTGTGCCTCATGCTGTGCAGATGAATTATGAGAGACTCAGCCTGCCCTGGAGAGCTGACAGCCTTGTAGGGCAAAAGGGACAACCTAAGGAAAAGGGTTTCCTGGAGGCAGTTTTCACTTCCACATTGCAGATAAAGGCTAAAAGCAGCTAGAAGTTGATGGCATGAATTTCCCACAGCCACATAAGGGAAAAATAGCAGAAGACTGAGAAAAATGAAGCAAAACTTCCATGAATGGGAACCTTATTGCCTCCTTCCCAACATTGTTAATCCTGACCTTTGGTGAAGCCAGAAGTTTGAACCCAGACCTCCTGGTCTGAATCTAGTGCCTTAACCACAACACCATCCACTCTCACCATACCCCAGCCTTTCTCCCTGTGCTGTCCACATCTGATTTACTCCTCGCGTAGCCCTTGCCTACATTCCTATTCCCCCACTGTAGTTATATTCATTTTCTTCTGCTCAGTTCCTCTCTGGCAAGATCTCTTCTTCTTTTCCTTCCTTTCCATCTTTCAGTGACCATACATGTGTGTCCTTCACCCCTTTTGCAACACCTTCTCTACCTTATGGCTCTTCTCTGCTCTTCCATTCTCGAATTTCTTTCCCCTCCCTATTTCTCTGTAGTTTTCTGCAACCGTTTCTTTCCTTTCAATCAAGTGCCCTTCACAGGAGATTCTAGTATCAGTTCTGCTGTGACAAAGAGTAGCACGCACCGACATCTTTGAATTAGGTTGTCTGTATTTTTTTTTACCTCCTCTTTATCTTGCACAAAAAGCTTTCCACTGCTTTCATTCACCAGCATGAAAGGCACTTTTTGAGGATGGTTTTTAACTAGTTGGCTGATTACTATTTGCAATAAATACCTCATTAAAGGCTCAGCACTTTTACACAGGGTGAGTATAGTTTTCCCCTCTTCCTTCCATCTTCCCCCATGCTGCCTCTCAATGTTCAAGCTGCTTAAATGCTCATTGGTTTGAAGGATCCCAGTTACACTGCCCAGTGGGATGAATCCTCAGCTCCTGCCCCATTGCTGATGCATGTTGAGGCCATGGGGACCGAGCTTGGCCCTGCGAATGGCATGCCATTAGGCAGGTGCAGAAATCCCTGCGTGCCAAGCTCAGAGCCACCGGCACCGCTCCCACAGACTAGAGAAGGGCCAGCTTGCTATCAGCCTAGATTGGAAAGTTGGTTGGAAAGAAGAGGTGCCCTCTGCCAACGATAAGGGTAGCAGGAGGTAGGAAGGAGCCACCCAGCTGGAAGAAGAAGAGGAACGGTGTTGGCCTGCTGGGAGGTGGAGGTGGGACAGACAAAATCAGCAGCAAGGGAAGGCTGTGCTCATAAGCCTGCATTAAGCATTGCGAGGACATCCGTGTGGCAACTGGTGTTGCAATGCTTACAGCATCATCCTTCATACGGAAACGTGTGCCATAACGCAGGGCAGATTCACACATGGATGCACGAGTGTGAGTTTAGAGTAATGGCTGTAGCTTCTGTGGGGCTACTGCGTACTTCTACCAGTGGGAATGAGATCAGATTTTGGCTCTGGCTCTCTGTTTCCAGACAGTGTGAAGGATGAGAGCATAACAGTTTCTATCCAGCTGGAAAGGGGCAGCCTTAAGTCAGGCCACAAAACAGCGCAAGTCCTGCTCACACTTCTGTTTTAACGGTGCTCTGAGCTCCCTTCCAGTTCCTCAGCATTAGCTTCCAAGGCTAGTGAAGCATGCACGGTTTTTTTTGATGTATGCGTAGCCATCAGTTTTTGTATTGCTAATTGGGCTCTAAGTGTGTTAGCTTTGATTTTTAATATGTTCTGTAATTTGCTAGATAAGCCTCAGTTTCTGCAGCAGCTGGATAAGCAAGGCTGCTTTCATCTCATCTTGCAGTTATTTTTACAATCTTGGACTATTTTACCTAGATAGGTAAAAAAAATATTAGTATATATTAGATGATATATACTAATCTTGTCCTCCTTGAATGGCAAATGACATCTCTTTCCTGGTACTGTACAACCTTTGGAAAGGAACATCAGATATCAAGTGAATATATAGAGTTATTTGAATTTTTTCAAGCATATACAAAATCTGCCAGAGAGAAAAAAAATCTGAATATGCAAACAATGTATTTATAATCAAGAGTTCAAACACACACTGTCTTGCATTCAGTCACTCCCAAATTTATGACAGTCTATACCACTTAGTACTGACACAGACATCTCCACACCTCACATGATTCGAAAAATGCATTTGTGACTGCTCTCATCCAAATCCCACTGGAGTTAACAGGAGCCTGTCCAACATGCGGCAGAGGCTTCTCCTCTGTAACTGGTCTCCAAGCAGAGAAATCACTCACTCACAGGGCTTCCTTCCTCTGCCAGTGTGTATATTAAAAACAGAATGTAAATAGCGAGATTTCCTTTTTAATAAAAATGTGCTGTAGCAATGAGATTATGAGCTTGAATGATGTTGACTGCAGTCTTAGGTCTTGTGACTCAATGTAAGGTGTGTATAAGGCAGATTTAGTTTGGAAGCCCATGGCTGGGATTCTTCCACTTGTTTTCATCATTCTGCCTGGTTTTACTCCACACCGGTGCCACCAGGCTCCCACTCTTCCTGATGGCAAAAGGCAGCTGGCTTTATTTCACCAGCAGTGTAACTTTGCTAATGGCAGCTCCGTGGGCTATATGACATGAGTAACGCTGTCTGGGACTCCACTTAGAAAGAAAAACCTGTGTCCACGGCCTGCTGACGGTGCCTCCTGCCCCATCTGCAAAGCACAGCACCATCCGCCTCCCCAGGGTGTTTTGCGCATGTCCTGCTGTGTAAACCTCCCTCAGCTGCTGCTTCTTTCACACTAACATAATCCAGACTGTTCCCACTAGAGTCAAAGTCGGGATTTCTGTACTTCTATTTTATGCACTTTTGCCTTAGTACTGTTTTGTTTTGCTTTACTTCAATGAGAGAGAAACAAAAAAGCATCTTATCCCATGAATGCTTTCAGGTCCCAGTCCAGCCGTGCAGTTCAGTGACATTTAATGCCAAGCACACACCTGCACATCACTGACTTCAGTGTGTCTTGAGCTTTGTTCCAAGTTGACCACTTGATGTGTTTTTCTGAACCTAGGTAATTTCTAATCCTGTGAAACCTTTGTTATTCTTTCACTTATTGTTCATTCTGCTGTCCATTCATTTTACTTAACACAATATTCTAGCATTAATTTATTTTCCTGTTATTGTCAAGAGGTGCTAAATAATTTGGGATTACAGAAAGTGCTTATATGCCTATGACTTTTCTTAATGCAAGACTTCTCCATTTTTGATCAAGAATAGTTACTAAAGATGATATACAGAATATATTGTTGATTATGCCAGGGTTACCATATGATGCTAACAATAATCAGGGAAAAAAAAACATCTGCCCCTTAGTTCCACTTATTGTAAAAGCAATGCAAACCCTTTAATACTTTGCTGTTTCTCAACTGCTAAAACCTCCCATAACAAATCATCTCCAGCAGTGAACATATTATATTGAATAGTTCTGTATTCACTTTGCGAATATGCAAACAATGGAGAGCTGAGGTAAAATGAATGTGGAACTTACGGGTGAGAATAACATGAGAATAAAATGTCTGGAGCCCTAGAGCAGCACGATTATGACAAGCAGCATGTTAGTATTACTCTCACCCCACTTAAAAGGGTTTTATTGAAGTGATTTGTCTTCAGCTGTGGAGGTGTGTGCCTTTCTATGTGTATGTACATACAGGTCTGATGTATGCACACAGATATGCACCTGCCCACCATATGTCATGTCATACATATTCACACATCCAAGCAAAATAATAACTGTCGGGTTAGCATGTTCTGTATGGATGGGTCCAATTTATCCATTCTTAATATATACTGTGTTTCAGTACATACACAAACATTTCACAAACATAGTGTCAAACTGTGATTCTTTTTTATTTCTGCAGGCATTGTTTTTTATTATTTGTAACTTACTCCTTCCAGTGGATTCTCCATCACTATTTAGAGGCATGTTTTAATGTATAGCTGTATATTGACCGTTCTGTGTGCTGTATGCTACTGTTTGCATCTTAATTAAACTGAGTATTACTGGTCTTAACATTCTTAATTTTGTACAACAGACTTTTGCTTGGGTTTCATAATTTGATGCAGTACGTTTAAGAATGTAGAATAGAGGGGGATCAGCTGTGATAAAGCAAAAAGGTCCCAAACTTTGAGATTTATGTTTCAAAGAAAAAGCCAGTACTTTCTTTTAGTATTGCAAAATGATTTCTGTATTTTTTAATAAAGAATTGGATTTACTTGGTTCTATGTATGTTTTATCTAATAAACTGTATTTTTTAAATAAGTGCCTGGTCTCAGTCTTTACACATATGCCATGCTCATGGACTCACAAAGCACTTTTACCTACCAAATTCCCTGTGGCTGAATCTGCAGCTCTGCTAATGCCAGAATTACCTCCTACCCCGACCAGTGCAGAGCTAATCTCACATTTTTTACTCACATTTCTCTGCTATGCAAATAAGAGATGGATACTGAGGTGTCAGCCTGTTGATAAATCTCCACTGCGATACATTAGCATCCATGCTCATTTGCAGGGCAAGCAGTTTCTTTGGTTCTCCACTGAATGAAGGGTAGGGTGTCAATTTGAAGCAAGGGTGCAGCACACAGACAGACTCCTAGTCCCTCAGGCTGCATCTACATGAACAGACCATGCTTTCATTTATGCTGATATAAAACTGAAGTGGCTCAGCTGAAGTCATTACAGTTATTCTGGATTTACACTAGGGAGAAAACAAGAGCAAAATTTGTCCCAAGACCATAATATTTCAAGGTTGATCTGCCCACTTTACATGCTGGCAGCTAGTGGAATACTCTAGCAATGTCTCAATAAAAGCCTGAAAAAGAGCCAAAAAAATCTCAGCTCAACTACCATTAAAAAACTTCCCCTAGAAAATAAGAAATGCTTTCCCCGTTATGTAGAGTCAGCTCTAGCTATCCAAGAAATACACTGCAGTGAATGATTCCCCTCTTTTTTGCCCTTTAATTACGCTTTCCTCTATGATGCTATCAACACTACAGCATGATGAAGTTTCCCTTGAAGTCAATTTGCCATCCACGCCAGTGAAAGCGAGAACAGGCCGCTGGATAATAATCTTTGGGTTTTATCTTCTTATTGCTCTCTGTAATCAGGTAGAAATCCACTGCAAAAACTAGCGTTACAGAAAAGGTAGCTGCACATATCCAAGAAACGCTACTAAAGAAAAGTGGGTTCGGGTCACCCCTTGATTTCTGGCCCCTCTTTATGAATCCTGAATATAAGATGGACTTGAAAAAATGTTTTAAAGTTGGTTTTCCTTACGCCATTCCTTTTTGTGCTGAGACCAAAGATGAAGCCTTGTGAGATAGCTAGTAACCCAGCTGCTGCTCGTCCCCATCTGTGGCTTCTCGCTTGTGCCTCCATTCAAGGGACAAGAGAAAGAGCAGGAAAGAATATGTCCCAGTGCTGAGCAGCCAAAGGCTTCGACGAAGTCAGGATGAAGCCCTGGGCCAACTCCTGCCCATGGCCACAGTGTCCTCTCCCCTGTCATGGATGCCATGTGGATGGGCAGCGGATCACTGCGTTAGGCCCCAGTTCATATATCAAGCCTGACCTTGGTCACACACCTCCCTTGTGCCCCTAAACAACAGGCTGCAGCACGTGGGCTCTTCTGGCTGTGAGAAATTTGCCTTTTTCACCAGACTGTTCTTTTACGTCCAGACTTGAAAGCCAGAAGGAAGGTTTCCTTCAGACTGAATATATGCAGAAGCTGTCTGAAGTCATTTAGAGCCTGGCTTCTAAGGTGAAGCAATTTAACTTCATAGTTGGTTTATGTGTCCTGCAAAGTGCTCAGTCGTCTTGGTTCGAAGCACAGGCACTGTCTGTAATAAATATGGGGGGGAGGGAGAAAGCTTCTTCCTTTGATTATAAGAAGCCTATGGAGTAGACTGGACTTCAGGAAGCCAGCATTGATCTTGAAGATCACTGAGTAACATGGGCCATGTGGCAGTTTCATTTGCTCTTCTCTCTAAAGATCCCAGCTGGGGCTCACATCCCAGCTCCGGTAAGAATCACACAAGGAAATAAAACATCAGCATTCCTGCCCTGCCCAGCTCACAGGCTAGGAGTTAGACTTCAGGCAATGGATGAAAAAATACATATATACAAATGTATATATAAAAACATATGCATACATACATATATATATACCTATATATATAAACACTATGTGCCCAAGCTTGTAGTCCAAAGCAAACAGAAGATTTGTAAGCACTTTTTAATTGTTTTATAACAATAGCAGGCTCTTTTCTTTCCCTAATCATTTGATGTGATGCCAACAGCAGCCTGACCGTCCTTCCCCATATGAGAAGATGCCCGGTACGGGACCAGTCAGTCATTTGCTCGTGCAGCTGCCCACCTCTCACACCTCTGTCAGGAACCTACTGTCCAAGAGTCGGGATAGGGGAGGCGATTGAGTTTTATGCATTCCCCATGTTACTGCGAGACAAAACTGAGCTGCTCTGTGCCAAGGGCATTTCATCCTGTTCAGGTCTCTGCAAGGAAAGCCTGCCCACCTCTCCCGTGGCCACTTACACTGAACATGTCCAGGAAGGATCTTCATTTGCTTGTGTTTTGAGGAAAACTTCTGGTTAGAAATATGTCCAGGCAAGGTGAGTTATTAAGCTGGAAAAAGCTATTGAGAGACAGGAGTTGCTTCCCATGCCCTTGACTCACTCTGCACATCCATAGAAGAATCAGAGAGCTTTAGCAGAGATTTACTCTGGAGGCAACGATACACACTTTTCCAACCCTGTAAATAATTCCAAAATCTGTCTGTGTGAGAGCTGTTGGGTAAAAAACGCCCCTCTATCATGCCCTGGCAACGAGACTGGTCCTAATGAACACATCTATCTGACAGTGCCATCTTGATGGCACACATGCCACCAACGGCTGAGCAGGACTTTCCTTCCCAGCTGTTTATAGACCACTGTGACATCTGGTGCAGAAGCTAAGAGGAAGAACAGATGTATCCCTCACACACTTGCTCAATGCCCTGTTAGTGCCGAGAGAGCGTGAAGGGGAAAGAGGCATCCCGAGCAGGGATGGAGAGCTGGCTCTGAGGGCCGGGGGCGGGTAGGAGACAGGGACAAAGCCCTGGAGATAAATCAGAAGCTGGGAGCTGCCGCAGGGAGCGAAGCCCTGCCAGGCTGCAGACAGACACGCGCCCCCGTGCCGCCGTGACGGCGACAGCCTCCCCGCGCGGGGCTGGGGGCCGGGAGCGCAGATAACCCCCGGCACCGCCGTGCCAAGCCAGCACACCCTGCTCCCTGCGGCCCCTCTCCCGGCTCCGCTTGGGCCCCACGCCTTTCTGTCCCATTTCTCGTCCTCTCTTGCACGTTCGTTTTTATCCCTCTGGCTTATCAAACCGATTGGAGCTCTTTGTTCAAAAATAAACCTTCTTTCGAAATACCGTTACTTCTCTCCTTGAACTTTTCCCTGTGAATGACTTGACATTAAGCTGATAGTTGCTCTTAACTAATTGTTAACCTATTAGTTGAGACCATAAAAATTATTGAAAGGCCAAGGCTAAAGCTGTTTAAATGAGAAATATTTCTACAGAACTCCCCCGAGATGAAATAAAAAAGCTCCTGCCGACAGAGCGGCTGCCAGTTTCAGACTAACGGGTTTGAAGATGATGTTTTGCTAACAGCAGTTAATCAGTAAATTCCCATTACTAATAAGGCCATCACTCTTGGCTGAAGCCACAAATTACATGTTATGTTTCTCAGTGCCGAAGATAAAGAGTTCTTTAAATTTTGCATCTGCAAATGTAATGTTTAGCACAAAACCCTATCAGGAAAAACAAGAGGAAAATTGAAAAAGTGTCATATACATTCAGCATCAATTTGCTTCTCTGTCACTGAAATTACATATCTTTTTTGTTTCAGTATTTATTGCCATCTTGAAATTTATATTTAGGAGGGGAATGGAAACCCAGAGGGCTGAGTTTGATCTCAGGCACACTGCTGCTGCATGACAGCCATCCTAACATCAGATACAAAAGTGAGAGTAGAACATGGACCGGCCACTTAGGACAAAATTAAAAAGGAAACAAACCAAAGTTTCATTATAGTGTTGCATCTTGATCGTCTGCCAGATCTTTCACTCGCTTACCGTGCTGCAAACCTGGCTTCCTTCCACTGATGCAATAGACATTCCAGATTTCAACTCTCTTACTAGAGAGCAGAATTTTTGCTGTAAGTGTCCAAAGAAGAGCAAAAGAATGTGCTTTATTACGGTTAGAAAGCTGGAGGGACTCCTTGATTACCAGTCCGTTTTGTACTGCTTTCCTTGTCCCAGACACAGCTGAACTCAGAGTCCAGCCAGTTGCTTGGAAATGGAAGGTGAAAAGTGCCAATAGCAAACTAGACAGCAGGGTTTTTTTTCCAGTGTGAAATGTTCTTTATCTACTTTCCTAGAGACAGCTATATGAAAGTCAGCTGCTTCAGGCAAAGCTCCTCCCTCCAGTGCCAAATGGTCTTTGCAGGGACACAGCAGCCTCACCTCTGCTGACCACCCCATATGAAAGCCTGCTGCATTCACACCTCTACACCCCTAGCACCCCCTACTACCTTCAGCAGCATCTCTAGATTTACTTGGCTATTGGAGAGAGCAGGATTTTGCCCTGCACTCTTAATTCTGCATAGAAATGGGTGCACACATATATGCTGGTAGACACATGCCAGCAGCAGCAACCATGGATGAACACTTAATGTTCATGCATGTTGGCTTGACTGTGGAGCAAATAATTGCGTAGCCTCCATGCTGCACGTGGGTGGGTGCCGTCAGGCAGCCCTCGGCATTGGTGCTGATGGGGGTGTTCCCTGCTCTCCTCTCGGTAGCAGGGAGGTTGTGCTCGGGACCGATGGCCCATTTGTCTCCAAGGCAGTGGGGCAGCCCCTGTCTGGAGTACAGACAGAGCCATGGTCCCCCAGGGAAGGAGAGATGGTGTAATGGTGTGCAGCAGCAGACAGGAAATGTTGTGCTTCGGTCCAAGGGAAGCTTATTCCCTCAGAGGGAAAAAAAACTGGAAGACAACAGTTATTTTGATGGAGAAGCATATGTAGCCCAGGAGAATACACAATGTGCTGCATGTGCAACTGTGTCCTTGCTGCGGTGAGCGGTGCCCGTCAGAAGCTGAGAAGGGCTTGGGACCAGGGCGTCACAGCCTGCTACCAAGGCACCTTTTGAATTCCGCTGCTGTGTTTTCTTGGCACTGAAGAACTCGCCTCTGAATTTCTCAGTCAAGATGATGCCGGCTGGTGATGTCTGGTGTTTTCTTCTCCACTTTCTTTTCTGTTAACACATCTTCTGCTTTCCCTAGTATGTCTTAGAGCTATATACAGTTTCCTGTTGGGTGGAACTTTGTATTTTTTGGCCATGCTCTACTTTCTACATTTTCTGCACATATTTTCCCTCTTTCGCTTGCACCTCTGTATCCTTCTTTCACTTAGCCACTAACCTTGTTTAAATCATGACTTTCCTCTCCCTCACTCCCCCTAGTTAGATAGAACAGCTTGGTTCTTCTCTTACACCTTTCTATTTTCCATCAGGAAAATCCCCTTCAAGGTGGATCTTTCTTTCAGGATCTGTGTCTAGGAAACAGGACCTCAGCTGGGAGACTTCTACCTTGAACTAGGACATGTTGACAGGCATAAAGTTCAAGTTCCAGGGAGCAGGTCTAGAAAGCTGAGAACTCCTTTTCTGTTGCAGCTGTACAACATGAAAGGGTATGTGTAGCCTCAGGGCAGTTCTTAATCTTTCTCTTCCTGTGGCCAAGAAGGCTTGATGTTTCCTTGGTCATGTTACTCGATCTTTGCCTCAGTCTACCTACAAGAAAAGGGGCATTAATAATGATTCTTCTCTTGATGAGCAGTTTTACACATTATTTCTCATGTGCTGGAAACCACCTGAAATCTCAGCTGCTGTAAGCTTAAAACCAGCCACAGTGAAGTAGTACAAATTGTGTTATATAGAGACTCCTGCAGATATATACGTATATACACATGCACCTATGAGTGCCTACCTGCACCCATACCCTGAGCAATGATCATGACACATGGTAACCTGCTCATCTCGGAGAGACAGGAGATGAACCTGGCTTGTATCTGAAGTCTCCCCCGAGCACCCTGGAGGTGATCCAGGAGGTGTTCAGCTTTTCCAGATTGCTGCCTCTGTGCCTTGCACCAACAAGGAGCCTCAATCGGGCACATGTCAGTGACAGTCTCTCTCACTTGGCTTCCTGAAAAAGCGACAGTGTTTCCCTATCGATCTCCTTTTGACCTTCTCCTGGCTAACCCTCAGACCAGCTGACACAAAGGGTAGAGGTTCACAGATGCTGAGATCCTTCAAGTTTTACCTATGGAGTCCCCACACTGACACAATACCCTCTCTCTGCAAGGGAGCCAGACTTGCCGTTGTCATGACTGATGTCACCATCACCATGAACAGCTACTTCTACATTAGGGACAAAGGTCCCAAACTGTGATCCTCAGAGCTTTCTCTTAAGGCCACCTCCACCAAAAGGTGACATAAGTACCTCAGCTGTCACCAGGGATGTTCCCTGGAGAGACAGACCTTGATTCTGGGCATGGTCAGCAGTTCCTAAGCCCTCACAAGGATGAAATTCAGCACCTTACTCATACTGAAATCGTGCAGGATCCACAAAATAAGCATCCTGCTGGCTTCTCTTGTCTGCAGGGCCTAGTCTGGCAGGTTTTTTTTTTTTAAGCTTTCTCCTTGGAGATGTAGATTTGAATCACCACACTGGGGCTGAAATTTATTCTGGTTTATTCCACACCTCAGCAGTTGATCTAGCCACCAACCTGCCAAATAAAAAACCTGCCACCGTAGCACCAGGTTGTCTTTTGAAAGAACTGAGCTCCTCTGAGGTCTCAGACAAGCAGGCTTTAGCCCTTAGTTCCAGGAGGTTTAGGGCTGTGAATCCTAATTCAAATAGAGCACCTCCTTCAGCTCATAGAGCCCATCCACCCTGGAGGGGCATAACATTTAAGATGAGCCCATAATGTTTCCTATCAGCAAGCTTCAGGTGATCTCTGCCTTCACAGACCCACAAATTAAGGGGCTCTGGGGTCTTGTGCAGTGACCAGGAACATAAAGTCAGATCTTAAAATTTTCAGTACTGTTATGAAATGGGTCATTTACAAATCTCCTCCTAAGAAGTTAACATAGCCAGCTAAGCCTGGCGTGAGTCGGGAGAAAGTCCTCATCTGAAAACAACAAAATGGCAGTGGATTGGGGGTGTGGGGGAGGCAGGAAGGGGATAGTTTTTCTCTAGTCTTTTTTTCTCCTAAATTTCCATATCCTGATTTTCCATTTCCACATGTGAAGCCATCTATCTCCTGTGTTTTAATTATCCAATTTGAAGCATTTTGACTTGGTCTTGATTTTATTGACTTAGGTATTTTTGTTGGCTCCACCACCAGTCATCAGCAGGGACTGAGAATGGGTCCTTCACAGCCAAAACCATATCCTGTTACTGCCTGAGTGCAAGAAGCATCACCAATAGCTATGGGCAGCAGGGGTCTTCTATCTCCTCCAGAGAAAAACTACCCGAAACAGGATGCAAACATCCAAGCCAAAGAGTTATATAAGAAAAAAAAAATCCATTAGAGTGAATGGATTACTCTGGGTTTCCTTTAGCGGTTACTGGAAATGTTAATGAGATCACTGGCTGTTTCTTTTGCAGAGAACTGTGAAGTGTGGGTTTTCAAATTTGAACTGGTTCATTGTAAGCCAACTGTGTAGCTCCATATACCATCTGCGTAGACTTAGAACTGCAACCCTTGTTTAGCTCAGAAACAATTTCAGATCAACAATCTGGGGAAGAGACTCTCCAGTTTTAGAAGTAAACTAAATTAAAAAGCATGATGAATTGCTACAGATTATTTAGCTTCAGACTTCTCTGCTTTACATGCTTACCAGAGAAATCACAGCACCTACACTTGGTGCTAATAAAAACTCTATTAATGCTAATTGATTTTTACATTGTAAATTTATTACCTAGAGTTTCATGCTATGTGGCCATGCAGGCCACCTATGGTTCTGAATGGATGCTGGCATTAAAGCTCCACAAGAATGATATTGTAATTTCCATACTCATCCCCAAAGAGCCCAGCACAACAGAGGACCCCGAACCTCATGGGACCTATGCTCAGGTGATGAAAATGGTCACTAGGCTGACTGCAAAGGTGCTGGTCAGAGGAACCACCGAGGCCTGCTCAGTGGGTCTATGAGGAGTTCCAGGTCACAGAGCCAGTGCCAAGCCTGAAGCCATGGAGAGAGAGATGAGGAAGCAGGAGGAGGGAGCTGCAGGCAGGCAGCACTGGCCAAATATGCCTGGAGCTGAAGGGAAGGACGCAGCAAAAAAGACCAAGTGAAAATCAGCTGGATCTCTTCAAATAAAAAAAAAAAAAATGCATTTTCATCCAAATTTCAAAGTGTCAGTCATTTCTGAGGTTGCAATAGTTCTGTTTGCTTTTATTAAATTTTGCTTTCTTAAATTATCACCTCTGCCTGTATGCTGCCATTTCAAAAAGAGCTGAACCTTTTTTTTTCTCCCTGTTTTTTTGCTCCAACGTTCCAAAAAAAACCTTCACCTTCTTGTAGAGAGGAGGCCTGGAAAATTTCATCCTTCTAGGTGAAACTTTTGGATAGCCACAAGCAAGTGAAAACAGGGAGATATAACATAATGGAAACACTTTGGCAGCCTCAGCCGTGGCTGTCACTAACACTCCAGCCCTAATGAAAACTTTCCTGAAGCAAGGCTGTGGTGGACGCATTAACCCAAAGAGGGCGTTTCCTGACCTCCACATGGTTTAACAGGGGGCTGAGCCCCCCAAGACTGCACGTGGGGCATGCTGGTGACCCTCCCATCCTTGTGGCAGGCTCCGGCTCTATCGCTGGTGACTCCAGGCTGGTGGAAGGCAGTGCCCATCTCCTCGCAGCCACCCAGCAGGGCCTTCATGGACACAGCGTTAATCTGCCCGGGTTGGGCTTTCTCCTATATGCCCCATGTTGGAAGGGACTTATATGCATAAATCAGAAGGTTATTTCTGCCCAGACTTTAGTCTAGGCAGGGAAGCTGTGATATCTTGCCCAAGACAAGAGCTCTCTGCGTTCCTGGTTTGCAGGTGACCTGGTTTGGTGTTCCCCGAGCACCAGCAGCGCTGTTCTGGACAGCTTCCCTGGACCCGCCGTCCCATCACCCGCCAAGTTTCCATGGAAAGGACACTCAGCCTCGCCTGGCAGGATACAGAGACGCTGTGCGCTAAGCTGTTAGACTCCCGGCAGGGCCAGAGGCCTAGACAAATAACCCCGTCCTGCTTCATTGCCCTTGGCTGTTGGGTTGTTCTCCCTTGATGGGCAGCACCAGCAAGGTCAAGAGCATGAGCCCAAACACAGGTCCCTAGCCAAGGGGGGAAGGCCCCAGCAAGGCTTCTCATGGCTATTCCACAGACATAGCCACTCCAGCTGAGCAGATAGCGCTGTACCATCTCCAGGACAGCCGGAGGAAGCTGCAGAACCTCATGGCGCACCCTTGGCCCCCAAAAGCTCCGTGTTTGCTTGAGATGACCAACTGACCTTTCTGCAAAGGGTTCATCTACAGTGTCGGCTGGTTTGCAACATGTAGAGCCAAAATCTGCTTTGTTTTTAAAAATTTCTTTCTTATAGTGTATCTAATTATCTTAAAATTGTAATAATTTCAAGAGAGACCTCAGGGCTGTGATTCTGAAGAGAATTAGCACACTTCTGTGCTGGTAAAGTGCTGGAGAGGTGAAACAGTTCTGTCGCCAGCACTCAAGTGATGGGTTTAGGCAGCTGCCCCGTGAACATGCTGAGCACCCTTCCCTCTTGTGGGGTCTCTTCTCTACCTACACATTGCACAGGGCCCCACTGCCAACCTTCAGAGACTGCTGCAGGAAACCCATGGTGTAGGCATGTCAGTGCTGTCACAGCTAAATTGGATGCCCTGGGTCTACCTCAAGACCTATTTTCCAAAGGTATTTGTGCATGCTCAGGGTCTGTACAACCACACAACATGGAGCAGCAAAGGTGATTTTGTTCTGCCGGCATTCAGAGCCAGCCAAAAGCCAGGCAACCACAGGGCAGGGCATATAATTTCAGGGCCAATGATGGACTATATGGCCTTGTGGGTTTCAAACAGCTTAGTGAGGGGATGATGCTCACATACCCTGCCCACAGGGTGCCCCATGCTGTAGACCTCCTGTAGAGTTCAGTCACCAGCTCAGACTTCCTAGCACTAAGAGTAATAAACACCTTAGAATGCCTGAGGCATAACAAGGCCAGGGTAGGTATGCACAGTCCTGAGCTGCATGAGGGCTGAGCAGCCACGACCATGTATTTCTGGTCTCACCATCTTCAGAACACAAAATTTTGTGCCAGCTTTGTGGGCCAAAAGGGCTGCAGGGCAGGTACAGGGAAATCTGTACAAACACCACAGCCTTGAGGCAACCTCCAAGGGCAAAGAAAAAGCAGGTCTGGTAGCTGTCAAACTACTGTCTTGTCACTGGCCTGGGAATGATGCACGCAGTCCCAGACCCTGTCAATGACAGGCAGAGGAGGAGGAAATACTGTCCTTTTGCCCATGGGCAACAGTGAGGTCTGAGCTTGCTTGGTATCACTCATATTTTCATGCGTGCATGTACTGTATGTACAGCTGTATAACTCTTGCATCTCGATAAACAGATGAGTATAGATCTATATCTATATACATATCTTTTTTTGGTATCTATCAGTCAGGAGTGAGTCAGATTTGTGATGACAGTTGTTAATTTTGCTCTGGAAATGCAATTGTTCATTTATTTGGAAGAAAGCAGTAAAAAACAATGATCATTTGTGAGTTCCTCCTCCTCTCTCAAATGGAGGTTTCTGGCCCTACCAGGAGAGTATTGCCAAACAGGCAGTTGACTTTGCATGCAGCATAACTGAGGCATGCGAAGGAATGGGTAAAGGATCTTCTAACAGCAAATCTGCCACTGGTAGAGAAAGTTTCTATTGTGTCAGAAGCTGCTTGACACAAGGCTGCAGCCTCCTCCCCTTCACTGTGCATTTCAGCTTTTGCACCCTCTACAAATCCCTGCCTCCCCCAGGACAAACCAAATAGCAACAGCAACCTTTGCAGAGCTTTTCCAAGCCAGGGCCAGAAGCTTCCAGGAGGGGTTAGGAACAAGTAACTAGGGCTGCTGGCAGAGGTTAGAGGGAAATTTGAAATGATAATAAAAAACACTTGTCATTTGTGAAACGATAAATAGCTACTGTTTAACAAACCTACCTGTGATCTGGATGACACTAATATTAAAAACAGCTATATCAGTGATGGCTTGTCCTTGGGAAAACATTACAGTTAAGCACAAAAGCTCTTAAAGGTTCAGTTCACAACATCTCTCTGACATACAGATATCAGGCCATTCACAGGCCTAGATATATGAAGCAATTGAAAGGACACATACTGTAATTACTGGGATATACAGATACGCACATTCCAACCTTCGCTTCAGAGCAATAAATCTTTGTTAGGTAGATAAATCTTTGGTTGGTAAGAGAGGACTCTTGCAGCTGGTTTCTGTAAAGTAAATGTGCTCTCACATTAATAAGCCTTAACAGTGAACAGTTCCATTGATTTTGTTGGGGTTCCTTGCAAAAATGAAGACGGTAAGATTTCTTCTTTGGAAGAAATCTGACCAGGACACATTTTGCTAATGTATTTTAGGTATATTTTCCGTAAAACTTACTACCTTTTCCAAACTGAGGGTCCAATGTGTTGTTTTGTTTTGTTTTGTTTGTTTTGCATTAAATCAGTGATCTATTAGCAGACATCATTAGCAGACAATCAGTGATCTACTATATTAGCAGACATCATTTTCTATGGAGTAGTCCTTGATACATTTACTGCCAGCAGGTAAGTTATGATGGTTTTAGTATCACATAAGGGAATAATTGTACCACTACCATTCTGCACTGATGGGTTAAAAAAAATGCACAAGGCTCACAAAAATGCCAAAAAATGAGTGTAAGTATCTTCAGGGTTTACTTCCATGTAGGTATAGGATTGAATTGCTCGGGTTTTTACTCATGCAGTGGTTGTCTTACCCACAGCAGAATTGCCTAGAAGCTCCAAGTCCATTGCAAACCGTAACACCTCTCTGACTGGCACTCATTGGGAGCATCAGAAGAAGGTGCAAAGATTATGAATATATCCAGATGTTTTGCCAGTCACTACCAGCTAGCAGCTGGCTAGTGCTCTGGAAAACATAACTCTGAATGTTCTTCCCTATGTAAACATGTGTCATCCTTTTAAAAATTCCTCTGGCTCCAAAGTCCTGCGGCAACAGTTTCCTCAGGTTGAGATGCAATGCTAAAAAAACCTTGTACTGACTTTTAATTTCTTTCTGTATTGGGTGGGGTAAGCAGCAATATTTATTTCATCTACCCATCCTGTACCATTGTTTTCTGCTTCTTTGCTGTTATGCCCCTTCACTCTTTAAAACCAAAGCTGCATCCTTTCACATTTCTCCTTTGCTCATGCTTCCAATCATTTTTGTTACCCATTTTGTTATCCATTTATTTCTCCCACTGTTATGGTCAGGTAAGCAGCTCTAGCTCAAAAACAGCACGGACATACTATTTCCTAGTATTCCTTTGCCAGTCTACATGTAGTGGATGACATTCATCTTATGCTGTGCCAACAAGCTCTTTGGAACTAGGATTGCCTTTTCTTACTGTTTGTACAGTCTGTGACCCTGAGGGGCTTTGTCATCTGTAGAGGTTATTTAGGCAAAATAAATAATTAACCATTAATCAGCTGAATAAGTCCTACCGAACTCAGCAGGGCTTAAGTTAAACTTAGTGAGGTTCAGGAAGCTCAGTGGCTTGTAGGATTGACTCCTTTTGCTCTGAAGCACTTTCCCCAATTAAGCCATGGTTCAAAAGAGGCAGTGGAATTTGGATCATTATACGTGACACTTCTTGGGAGTTCTGAGGAAAGGGCTGGAGGGAATAGTCCCCTCTCTCACTTGAGCAATGAGGTGACTCCCCTGGAAACCACTCCTTTTAGTGCCCTATTAGTATTCTGACATATCGTTCATCCTATTAAAAATTACCTTGTCACCTGTGCCTTTACTGACTGTCATCGGTACAGATGGGGCATTAGCAGGCAATTCATTAGCTCTGCCCTGTCTGAAGCTATTTCACAGCTGCTGAGGAAGGGCGTGTTCTATATGGGACAGAGCCTGCCCTAGAACCATAAAGGTGCATGCACCTTTGTGTATGTGACCTATTGGTCATGGCATTATTTTGCTTAGGGTTGTCCCCAGAGCAAGATCAGATGCATTTCTCCCCTTAGTCAGAAAAAGCTGAGAAAGCAATGAAGCTAACAGGACTGTGAAGGATGTAGGTGAGATCTGGCAAAGTGTTCTGAAGAAACAACATCTCTGGTCTTCACCCATCTTTCTTGTGGATTTTTTGGTAAGGATCCGTGGAGAAAAAAGGTGCACAAAACTGTTCTGTTTGACCGACTGGGAATCCAATTTCATGAAATAACTTTCCTTTTTTTTTTTTTTTTTTTTTTTTTTTAGTGAATTAATTTCAATCAAGTGAATTAACAGTAAAAATTAGTTATAATAAAATCAGTTTCATGTCATAGGTATTTAAAGCAGGCATACAGCTAAAGATATGGAAACTTCACAACAGATTTAAAAATAAAATCCCAAAGAATTATGCAGGACTACTGCTTAAAGATCTATGCTCCCTTTGTGATTTTATTAGAGCTGCAGAAATAACTTCTTCTGTTCACTTTTCAAACAGTAACTGTTTGGACATTAAGAAATAGTGTGTTTGAGTTTATTTTTTGTCTTTCAAGTTGTTTCCTACATTCATTTTAGGTTAATTCTGATCCTAAAATTAAATTGTTCTATTTGTTTCTCTGTTTAAGTTTGTGGTGTTTTGTACACCCCGCCTGACCCACACCATGCTACCAGAAGGCATATTTATACATCTTCTTTTTTGTTGTTTATTTGGTTTCTATGGTGTATATATTCTGCAGGAAATCTGCATATGCCTTTTTATTTGGGAAAAGGAAACTTCATTAGTGAGGCCTTCTTTATGCATAAATACTTTAGAGAACAGAGTAAAAGCAGTTTTATAAAAGTCAGATCCAGAGTCAATTGAAACTCCTGGAAATCTTACTGTTAACTGCAATGTGGCCTCCTCTGCCAAAAGCAGCATCTCTGCTCTCTAGGTGTCACAGGCCATACATGGAGGAAGCAGCCTTCAACCTCTGCTCTACAAGCATAAGACAAAAGGAGAACCATAGAGAAATCATCTTGAAATTATGTGGGATTAACAGATCTAATCCAAGAAATCTTCATCATATGCAAAGGATTCTTTGGATCAGGTAACATCTCTCAGATTGGGACTGATTCCTTGAAAATGTACTCTGTTTTCCAGGGCCCACGTTTCTTGATGCAGACAAAGCATTTTCTGAGGCACTGCTCAGCTGGTCATAGTCCCACAAAGGGGCAGCCCCAGGTTTACTCACAGCAGAGGTAAATGTCAATCTGAAATGAACTCTAGAGTTCATAAAGAACAGCTAAGAAATCTGTTTCCTGCTCTTTACCTAGGGAACAAGGAGCACTGCTTTGGGACCTGGCTTTTCACTAGACATCATAAATAACTACACACAGCAGAAAAGGAAAAAGAAACCTTCTTAATTTGTTTTCATGAGTTAGGCACATACTTTAGGAATAAGTGAATCACTGTTGTTTCCTGTCTCCTACCAATAAAGGGGGACTTATTTTAAATATTATGTATGCTCGTCTACAACAGAACCACTCAATTTTTACAAAATACTGGGGTAATTTTAAAGAAGTCCACCAGCACGCGGATTCCAGGTTTGCTGGAGCTGCCAGACAGATCCTGTGTGCTGGCTTCCCCGTGGGGAGTCACAGCCTGGACAACAGAAGACTACAGGATTGCCCACAGGAATGAGAGGTATCACATGGGTGGGACCTCAGTGAGATCATTTATTTGGAGATCAAATGTGCTGTTTGAGCGGCCCAGCAAGAAATTCACCTGCTTGCAGTGGCTGTAAAACCCTGTAGCCCCACAATGTCGGTGGAGCTACATTGAACAGGGCCACCCGACCCAGTGAACCCACAGTGTGATTTTCAGAACAACATAGCAGTACAGGTCCTAGAGGTTTGTAGTGGCATGTCTGCTCCTAAATCATACAGATTCAGCCTCTGCCAGTATTTAAGTGCCTAATTCCTACCGAAGAGCTTAGCTCCCTTGAAATCTCCATTTAAAAAACTCAGTGCAAGGCAGGAGCCTCAATCCCTTTGGCATGAGCATGGCCTTTGGCACCCGTGACCAATCTACCAGAGCAGAGCACGTGGCTGTAGGTACTGTTCTTGTCCTGCAGGGCCCAGGACATCATCCACAACAATCATACGAGGAGGCTTATAATCGGACCAAAGCGATGCTGTCGAACCAACCACCGGGACAAAGGCTCGATGACAGTGGCGGGAGCAGGACCGGGAGAAATGGATTTTCCGCCAGGGCAGGCTGGGGAGCCCTCCCCTCACAGCACTGCCCTCCCCGAGCAAGGGGAGCGGGGCCGGGNGGGCGGGCGCGCCCCCCCCCCCCCGCCGCTCCGTGAGGAGAAGCGAAGCGGGGAACAGTAGGCGCCGCCCCCCCACCCGGCCCCAGCCGGGCCTGAGCCACGGGGCGGCCATTTTCTCCCCAGCCCGGCCCCGAGGGGACGCGACACGCCCTCTCGGCCTCGGCGGGAAGAACCGCCGGCAAGCCCCCGCGTNGGCAGCGCCGGCCGGGCGCTGCCGGGATGGGCGGCTGCCCCGGGCAGCAGCCCCGAGGCCTCCCCGGGCGTGGGTTTGCGCCTGGCCTCCTGTAAAGCAGTGCCGGTCCCGGGAGAAGCCCCGGCGGCTGCCCTCCCGGGCTGTCCTGACTGCTCTGCATCCCCCGTGCGAGCGACCGGCACTGAGCAGGCAGCCTGGCCTGGGATGTGGGCTCATCTCTCCGAGGCAGTCTGCAGAAATTCCTAAAAAAGCATCCAGGCTCTGGCTGCTGCCCTTACCAAGCCGTGGCTGTTCCCCTGATTCCCAGTTCAGTGCAACTAACAGGCTCTGTTTCGTCTTAAACTCTTTGGCACCAGAAATGGCACACAGGGAAATGCACTTTGTATCAGCAAAGACATGGACACGCATTTGAGGCCTCTGCCTGGTGTTGTGTTCAAAACACCATTTTTCCTTTGCTTTTCTTGGAACCACACCTTTCCAATACTCTAGTGGCATCCTTGTGGCAGGGCATCCTGAAAGATGTGGAGATTTCAGGAGCTGATGTTAACCATCTGTATCTATCTTGTCAGGGTCAGAAAGCACAAAGTTTGGCCTTTTCAGCGGAGGAACAACGTGTGCTTTGAACAAAAGAGCCCGGCAGGAGATTTTTTGTGCCATCTTCCATCTCTCTGGCTGGGAGCTGCCGATCTTTCTTTTTGTCATTATTTTCTGGAAGCATCTATGATTTTACAAAAACAGATCTCCTCCGGGGTGCCACATTTACAGCTTCAGCCTTCCTCCCTGTTTTGCATTCGGAGCACAAGAGCTGTCCCGGCTGTGGCAGTGAGGATGTCCGCCCAGCCCCAACCCAGCTGGGGCAAGCAGCAGAGCCTGGCATAGCAGGCTGGCACATGGAGGGGACACGATGAACCCTGGTGACTGCCAGACTCCGAGGTGAAGTTATGGAGGGGCCTCATCTGACTTCGCTCATGCAGCGTTTCATTAAAGGACTTTGCACACATCAAAATGATGGAGCATAGGCCAGCGTGTTGGCTCTGCAGGCTAATTAGTCTCTCAGACCTTCTGCTCCTCTGGAAGTCCCAGCCCTGCTGGGCAGGATGGGGCTTTGTGTTGCTCATGTCGAGTGGCCAGGTTCCACATCTGTGGTGCCGGTATTTCACTGGTCTGCAGGGCTCTCATTTGGCCTATAAACCGCAAACATCTGCTGGGGTTATGGTCGGCTTGTTGGCTGATTTCAGCAGGGGTGGTGACCTGCTGTACTAGTCGATCAGTTCTGGAAGAGCAAACTGGATGCAATGTGGAGGAGTTTGAGAGAGCAGGAAAAGCTCTTAGCCAGTCCAAAATAAAAACTAGGTGAAAAAAAAAAAAAGCTGTAGAAATAGTAAAATGCTGCAGCTTGATATCCCAGTGTCCTTGGCGTTTCCCACACATTCTCTCCCTTGACGGCTAGATATTATTTTTTAATGTGTGTTGACAATTGAGCGGGGTACTTTATCAACCCAATAAGATAAACAAAAATCTAGAGTCACTTAGGAGGAAGTAAATTATGAGAAGAAAATGTGCCTCATGCCTACACTGATAAAGTACCCTTAATTTGATTTAGTCAGGGAATAGTTTATTTTAAAGTGATATAATAGCAATTAATTCACCATAATAGCCCTGATCACAATGACGTCTTTTGCTATTAATGCAGATGTCATGTGCATCTCAGAGAAATGTCACCCTGGTTCGGTAGGCTGAGGAAGGAGATGTGTAAAAGAAAAGACTCCGTTCTCTATCACAGAACAATTCCACTGACCTTTCCCTCTAGTTACTTTGGACTGACACAGATATAAATGAAGGCAGGACTGGGCTGTCAAACACTCGGTGTTCACCCTTGTTTCTTTAAAAACAAAGTCCCAGCCACTACTCTGATTCTCTTCCCTCCCATATCATGGCAGACCGGCAATGACTCTTTCTGAAAGAGTCAATGGATTTGTGCTAGCTGAGAGCAGATCTGGCCTTTCTTTGGTGCAACATGCACAGTTCTTCCCATATAAATTCAGTTTAGATGCAGTCGTTTGGGTGAACAACTGTAGAATATACTTATCCCACCAGTTATTCTATAGTCTCACTGAGCATTTATTTCCAGGGCAAGCAGGGCAGTACATGCCGAGAAGGAGCGATGGAGCACAACTCAGTGAAAATAATACGTTAGGCCTGATCTGGACCCATTTCTGCTGGCAAAACAGACTCTTTGTTCAGGAACTTAGTCCAGTTGGGATTATTCAACAAATGGAAGTGTTTTGTAGTGCAACCTTGTAAACTACTCAGGGATTTCAAAAATAAACAAATACAAGAAAAGGCCCTGTTGCTGATCCTCAATGCCTGATAATTTCTCATGAGTGTGGATGGCAGAAGAAGGATCTCTTTTCTCGTGGTTACGAACCCTGCCATTTCAGGGATGTCACTCACTGGACCGCATTATAAGAAAACATTTAATGAAGTCTCCCCTTGTGTTTGCATTCCTGAAGAAAGCCGCAGCAGCCCAGAGTACAACTCACATCATCCAAACTGCTTTCTGAGCCCCTGCTTATCCTGCTGGGAGAGCTCCTCAAGGGCACCCATGCAGCCAATCACCCCAGACTGCCCACGAGCGCCCGATCCCCCTGGCACCCTCAAAGATCCCAGCCGGCGTACCTGCTGGTGCGTGTCCCTCTCAGAAGAACCCAGACGGCTGGACAGGAGCAAGGTGAGGAGATTTCTGTAAAAAAACAGCCTGTGAGCCCATGAACTTAATGGAGGGTGGAAATCATGATTTTTTTTTAATCAACTGTTGTAAGTCTTAGAGTGGGGATAAAATTTTCTATTAAGTTCTGTATGATGGAAAGGTTATCACTTTCTATTGAATTCTCCTGCATTTTCCAGTGAGAGCAAATGTGTCTGACTGATAGTGCAGGCTATCAGACACAAGGAAAATTATATAATTTATAGCCAGTATTGAGAAAGCCACCAGCAGCAGAATAAAATAGTTCTCCATATGGTATCGTAAAGCTTCCAAAAACTATAGTTAAAGAAAACAACAATGCTGGTAGACAAATTCTTCTTTTGTGTATAAAGTAAGGGGTTACGGCAACAAAGCAGGTAAAAACTGACAAGAAGGAACAATGTCTTTGATTGTCCTATATGAATTTATGGTTTTTATGCACAGGATTACAAGTATTAGATGCATCTTTGTGCTAACAGGGCTCATGTTTTGAAGTACAAGAAAACTCTACGGTTACATTCTGTGGAGGCTTCAGGACACAGTTTGCCAAATGGAAAAACATTTGGAGGTTTGGAAAAATCTTGCACATAAATTACTAAAGGCACGAAGCGCCTGAAAGATGGATGAAATCAGAAGCCAAGGAAAAGCAGTGTGTGTGCCAAGGAACAAAAAAAAACATGTAATGATTTCTTTTAATGACTCTCCTGCAAAATGGAGAGCAAGCTTCCAGGGCATGTCATATTCGCATAAAAGCAGCTTGCCTGGGTGATGAGAAATACCCTGTAAGTGGTCAGACCAAGACCCAATTTTTCATCCTTTCTGCACGTAGCTCTCCATTGATTATGTTAAGTGCTACCCACTGGTTAAAAACACAGAAAGCTCATTGTCTCTGCCTGTGGCAAAGGGCAGCTACACACTTGTTAATTTCCTGATTTATGACACCCTATAGAAGGAATTGAAAGTGGGCACATGGCGGGGGGGCAAGGAGGGGAGCACTATTAAAACAGAGGGAGATCAGGAAGTTTGTGATAAAGAAAAGGCAGGCTCTCGTCTGACATGTAATCTCTCTTTTGGCTTGGAGTAAACCTGCTCCTTCAAGGCTATGCCATCAGCAGGGTCCGGCTCAAGTTTCACCACTAAATCTGAGTCAACAATCTCTAATCTGGACACTGGGCTCGGGATCCAGGCTCAAGTTGCAGTTGGAAGCAGACAACAGGGACATGGGAAGGTGGGGGCCGGGGGGAGTGGGTAGAGGAGGAAAAAGACAATCTTTGTTTCTCATTTGATTGNTTTTTTGTCATCTCCCAGATAAAACTTTGCACCTCTCTGGCCTTGAAATTGCCTTCCTG
The DNA here is from genome assembly GCA_013399115.1 of Anseranas semipalmata. Classification (NCBI taxonomy): domain Eukaryota; kingdom Metazoa; phylum Chordata; class Aves; order Anseriformes; family Anseranatidae; genus Anseranas; species Anseranas semipalmata. The sequence continues at coordinate 264,230 of VXAA01007167.1, read as the reverse complement.
ACACTTATATTAAGTACAGAAGATATATGTCCAAGAATCAGGGACGTAAGTTTGTGGAGCAGCTCAGATTTGGAGTTCTTTTCATCTTTCTGACATGTGATACTGTGACATAAGCTGCCTGCAGTGGGGTTGCTATGCAGATATACAATTTCTGAAAAGTTACACCAGGAAAACTAAAACCTACCGATGGATTTAGCATTTCACAAAGAAGCAGGGTAAAATGTGTAGCAGTTAGACTAAAAAGCTAAAAAAGGTGAATTGAACTTTCATGAAAACAATCTCTCTAAAAAAAAGGATCAATAAGTATAAAAGTATCTCGTTACATTCCTAGCCCTTGGGCTAATCCAGCTACTGTATATAATAAAGGAGACACTGTGTAATAATGGCAGGAACAGAAAGAAGGGGAAAATAGTTGGGTACTATTTCCCCTAATTCCATCCTCTTCCCCCCTCCTTGTTGCTGCCTCGCAATGATTTTATTTTGAAAAATAAAGACTAGAATAAAAAATATGTTGTCTGAGGCTTCAAGCCAAAAATGTGCCAGCACTTTCCCTTCCCACCCCACCCCCCCAATCTCCTTAGGCCAAAAGCCTTAACAAAAGCTGTTTTCTGTTTGGAAGATCTCTGGGTCCTTCGCTCTCTTTCCTAACCCCTAACACAGGAAATGATTTTATAATTCACGTTATTAAGGAATTTGACTCACGCTCCCCCCTCCCGCCCCGCTCCCTGGATGTCGACCGATGAGAAGCCTGTGGCCTGGCACCCGTCCTCGCCAACCCTTTTGTGTCGGCTCCTCTACCTGACCCTGCCGTAAATCATCCCCTTGGACCTCTCCGGCAGGCAGGCAGCAGCCAGCGTTCCCCAGCATCCAGGGGGCACTTGCATATGCTTGTGCCTACAAAGATACCCATAAGCTGGATAGAGGGATGCTCCCGACACCCCCCAAAACACTACATCTCATGTATGCAGCAGTGCCTGTCAGTGGGATGCTGTGCCAAAGGCCATGTTAGCAGGCAATAAATCAGTCTCCCTTGGTACCTGCCTCCCAGTGCTAATGGAGTGACACCACCACAGCCGCTGCGGCCCCAGGCACTTCCCTGCCTTGCTCTGCAGAGCAGCCCTGGCAGCCTGGAGGACGGCAGACCCCAAGAGATGGAGCAGTGGTGCCAAGATCCAACAGAGCACTGGTGGGTGGATTGAGGTGCTTACAAAGAAAAATGTGTCTGTAAAAAATCAGGCTTTCTGAGGTGCCTCCTCTGCACATCCTTGAAGTGGTCCCAATCAGCCCCTGTGTTTCAGGGCCCTCAGCTGGCTGGGGAAGGTCCCTTTTGCTTTGTTATAGGTCAGTGTTTACTGCAACAGCTCTGAAACCCTTCTAGGAGCAGAAGCAGGCATCCTTGTTGCAGGAGAGAGCCTCCAATGCTAACCTGAGGGCTATGCTCTCTCACCCTGGCCCTGTAGATGCCGGTTTCATGTCTCCTCCACAAGGAGTGAAGAGTGGTTCTGCCCTTCTTGCCATGGCTCATGTCCTAGTGGGCAGGCCAGGAGAGATTATATCTCATCAGTCCTGGCCTGGGACATGGGAACGGATGAGAGTCTCTCTCAACACCTTGCTTTGTGGGAGCCTATGTGGGCTTGGTTCCTGTAGCTGAAGAATAGGAGAGGACCTGAGTCTCCCAGTGCCACAGCAAGCCACCTAACCACAAAGTTTTCTGGAAAAGAAGACAGCATTGCTTCTTCCTCAAGCCTTTTTCTTTTTCTAAATAGGTCCAGCAAGGTCCTTCAAAGAAAAAGCAAAGCTGCTTGGATGCCATGCCAGCGAGCCCCACGCAGGAAGCCAGGCAAGGCTGCCCCTTCTCTCATGAAAGCCACATGCCTGGGCATCCCACGTAGGAACATGCAACTTTTAAATGCTTACATAATTCGTAAGGAAAGGTCCTGGTCAGGGCACCTGGCTCCGTCTCTCTCAGTTTTATACGTTCTTGGAAAACTATTTCAGGAGAGCAGCAGGTGAAGTGGTTGGGACACTCACCTGCTCCAGCTGATAGGTAACGGTAGAGACACCAGGGAACAGCTTCAAGAAAAGAGATGGTCAGCAGCCTAAGTTACTCTTTTTTTTTGCCTGGTGGCCCAGACAGTTCCTTGCAGTGTCACAGAAGTTCAGGTCCTGACAGGCTTTGACTTGGCCAACGTGACGGGCTGAGGAGCATCCCTGCGTCACAGACCCCCCTCTCCATTGGAGGTGCCACAGCGCTCTGCAGCCAGCGTCCGTGGGGCTCCGAGGGGCTGTGCTCCCACCGTCGCTGTAAGGAAAATTGCCAGGAACAGTTGCTCAGCTGTCTTTTTCACAGCTCTGCATGTGTTTGTTTTCCTTGTGTGTCCTACACGTTGTGGAAAATATTCTGGGGTGCTCAATGCCCCATTGCATTTCTTTGCCCAGTACCACATATATGACAAGTAAAATGCATGTGAGCGGATATAAGCTGTTCTACCCATCTCAAGATGTTTGAGCAGTTATATTCAATATGAAGCAGGTTCAACTCAATTTCTGACTCTCTCCCTCCACTGCATATGTGCGTGTGGATGTTGCCCCAGTTCCGCATTCCCATACTCCCGGATCCCAAACACAGAATCAGGTTTGGGTGGGAGTGGAAAGCAAAGCAATCCAAGGGCTGTCTCTTTTCTGAATTAAACCTCTGTAAATCCAGAGCAACTCCAGGGGAATCAACCTGCACCAGCATAGGCAAATTTGTTCTGAGTTTGAGCACTGCATGTTTGTCATAGTTGTTATTAAATGATGCCTTTACATATTCCAGGCCTATTTTTAAAACAAAGGCAATGAAGTTAGGGCATCCAGTTCTATATATGGACACTCCAAATGGCACTGAAATGCCTCGTGCATGTGTTTGGCTGAGTGTTGATTTGGGTGTCCAAATATGGACCTCAGAATGGGATATCTCACTTGGATAAGCATCCTTGCAAATTTGGCATGTGGTGCTTATTTGAACAAAGCAAATTTATTTCCATCATTTAGCACAGAAAAAGCATTAAATCCTTTCATTTTATGGGGCCTTCTTATTCACAGAATTGGGCTAACCAAATACTGAAGTGTGTAGCAGTTCTGAAAAAAACGAAGCCCTCAAACCCATCTAAGACAACACCAGAGGTGATTAATGCAGAGTGTTTGCAGCATGCAGACCCCCTCTTATCGCAAGGGCAAGACTCTTGCTGACAGCAAGAATTCAGTGCCAGCAGAAGGACCCGAGCGACTCGATTGCAGCAAACTCCCCCTCTGCCCAGCAGCGCGAGGGGATGCACACAAGGCTGGCTGTTGGGGACCTGAGGCAAAGCTGCCTTCTCTGCTCGTTAACACGGCCTCTGCGTCTCAGAACTGCACGTGTGCAATAGCTGGAGCTGTTTCTGCTGCAGGCAGGAACCTTCCCGTGTATCTCCCAGTGCATTGGGATTTTCTTTGTCTGGCTCCTTGATGGCAAGTTCTCCAGGAAAGGGCTTGGCTTGATTATTATGTCTTAGTCCATAATAAATGAGCGAGCAAGCGACATTCTGCATCCCTTTGCTGGGTTCCTGTTAATTGCAAGGGACCTTCTCACATCCTTTGTGTAATTCCACTCATTTTGTTGGCATTATGCAAGGGATGGATTTGGCCTAAAAAATAAAGCAGGTTTCTTTTGCATAATGTATCATACCATTTGGTCTACATTTCGCTGAAGGTTTATGTGTACTTGGAGATTTCTCCACAGATACGCAGCTGTAGATATTTTTAAAATAGCAAACAATGAACTGATTCAACTGTCTAAGTCAGTTGTTCAGATTCTGAATTTTGGGGAAAGTTGTTAGAAAAGCATAAAGCAGGCAAATTTTCAGGGAAGCTAAGGTAAGTTTCTGATCATGTGAAATGCACAAAGCCAGCTTCAGCCTAGATCGCTTTCTGTACCTCTGCCTTCCTTATGATTTTTGACAAGCTGATTCCATTTCTGGAAAAAGCGGCTCACGAGAGAGAAGGATTTCTCTAAAGAGTCTGTTGTTTTTCAGAAGAGTGAAAATGTGTGCTAACAATTCTGGACCACTGACAAAAGCAAAATCAATACACACGGCCTTCATTTTACAGCCAAGTTCAGATGAATAAATAGAGATGTAGCAAGCTGTTTACTAGGGAGACAAGCTCTGCTCTGCATGCCCTTCCAAGCAGGCATGCTTATGCTGTTATTGTTTTCCTTACATGACTGGTTAATGAAATCAGTCAAAAAGTTACAGAGCTCACTGGACATTTCATCCCCCTCCATCAGCAGCGCTGGCCAAGAGCTGGGAAGCAAACACCCTTCTGAGAGACAGCTCAGGGCCTGTAAGTATGTTGCTGTTGCAGAGTTTGGGGGCATTTGGGAGGAGTTTGGTGCTTGGAAGAGCCTAGGCTTGATTTCAGGGGGAGTTGATGCGTAAAAAACCCACATCCTTACAAAAGGCACGTGGAGCACGCTCCATACACAGGCCCCAAATGCATGGGCATGAGCAAACTGTGCTTGCACAGATCCCCTTGAAATCAACGGAGCTGCAGCCAGAGCATCCATATGGGGCTCTTCTATAAGATCGGGGCCAAACTCTGCACTGCTTAGTGCAATGTTTTTATTCCCCACACCTTGAACACTGCAGAAGCTGAGAGATGGAGAGGGAGGAGCAAAAATGGAAGGGACATAGATACAGCCTCCAGGAACACTTATGCATATATTTCTGAGACTTCAGAGTGAATTTAGCTTAATCTGTGACCAGGCAGGTAGAAGAGTGAATAACTGCATGCACAAAAAAGAAAAGAAAAAAAAAAGAAAAAAAATGAAAATAACAATAAAAAAACAACAGCACATTTAAGTGCATTTTTTTTTTCTTGGAGATTTATTTTGTTTTAATAAATCTGACACCAGTCAGGGAGAGAGAAAAGTGTTGCAAGCCCAAAAGGAAAGCAGAGCACACTGAGGGTGCTTTAGATTCTTGCTCTCTTGAAGATGTTTCATCAGTATCTCATTGAACTCTCTCCCTAGACTCAGGAGCTGTTGAATTCCCCCCCACCCCCCCCCCTTTTCTTTTTTTTTTTTTTTTTTTTTTTTTTTTTTTTTTTTTTTTTTGTTTTGTTTTTTTTTGTTTTTTTTAAAAAGCGAGCTTGCTCGCCCGGTGTGTTTTCCAAGCTTTCACAGCTCTAATAAATAAGGAGCACCTGTAAAACAGTAGCTTGACTTAAGTGAATCTGTACAAAGGAAAATATAGAAATACAGTATATACATAGTGCTCATAGTGCACCATCACTACAAGGCTCTGGTTCAACTAACTTGGATACCCTGCTCCCAGCACCGCTGAAACCATCAGAGACACCGCTTCTGCAAATTGCTCCTCACTTCCCCACAGCAGCCTTATAGAAAAGGTGTGCTCTGAACACTTGAGAGTGAACAATTGCTTTATTCGAGTTAGTAAACAGTTACACTGAATCACAAGGTGATCTGAATTTTTTTTGATTTTTTTTAGTTTTTGATTTTTTTTTTAGTTTTTTATGTGTTTTTTGTTTTGTTGTTGTTGTTTGTTTTGTTTTGTTTGTTTTTTGTTTTGTTTTGTTTTTTTCTTCTGTATTTGTCAGAACGGGATACTCCACAACTCTCTTACCAATTCAGTGCCAGTATAACATGCTCTAGTGTACTTTTGGACTCTTGGCTACAACTGTACAAGTGCACACAAGTAAATTCTACCCTGTTATCCTCCACCCACTGATTGAGGATCGAATTGCACATTTCTCTTAACCATGACAGGAGAAAGCAAACAGTGAAACAGAATCATGGGGGATCTTTCTCACTTTACCCTTGTTTTCATTGGTTTGTCCATACCATTCTAATTATCATGAAAGGGCTATGCATATGGAGAGATTGTCTCACTGCCTTCCTGGATCACTGAAAACCATCAGGGTTGAAATTTCATCCAAGTCTTTCGTGACGCCCAGCAAATATTCCCCTCAGATTATTTTACACCTTGAGGGAATTTTGGTCTTTAGTTCAACACTCTTGCTCTGTTCCCAAATGGGGCGCTATTTAGGGGAATTTAAAGAGAAAGCTGAGAAGAATAAACATTTACTGAGTTCTCTTGGCATTCAGTCTCTGAAAAACCACAGTATAAACTATTCATGCTGCTTCTTACATCTGTCAAATCAAAAATTAAAAGCCATAAAAGTGTAACACTGAAAATATGGCATTAGAAAGGATAAAGGTGGCCTTTGTAAAAATAACAAGGAAAGTATATTAGCCAATAAAATATTCTAACTCTTCATTTAAAAGTGCATCATGGGTAGGACAGAGATGACTCTGAAGTGTTGCTACTCCAGTATTACCCCTTTCCCCCATCAAAACTTGAATAGGTCCAAAACCATACAATGCAAATCACGATTCTTAGTGTAGCAGCAAAACCACAGCAGTTTTTCAAAAA
>VXAA01007167.1:227647-257736 GCA_013399115.1 Anseranas semipalmata | reverse complement strand
AAAAAAAAAAAAAAGAAATCCATATCACTGTCCAGTCTCAAATATCTGAACTTTGAAGTCAGAGAGGGAAAAAGTACCTATGTTGGTCCATGTGGTTTTTGAAACCAGGGTGAAAAATCCCCCCAGCAAGAAACCAAGAGGAGAAAGTGTTCCTTGGAGGAGAAGAGGGGGTGGTCGCAGGAATGCTGAGCACACTGTGTGGGTCCATGATGTGCTGTCTTCTGGGTCAAAGGCACCCGTGGGACTGAGGCTTCCTCAGAGGGACTTCGTGACAGGAAGCTGCTTTATTTGCTTGACTTTTAGCCAGAGGGGGTGGTGAGCGGACCAGCTGGTGTCATTCAGTGGAGTGACGTGGTTTGCTCTGCTCCCTTTCTCCATGCAAGGTACCCTGTCGGCGAGCGTTCCTGCAAAGCAGACGAGGAGAGCAGGTCAGTGCCAGTGGGATGGGATTCATCACAGGCAGGGTGGGCATCGCCTGAGCTCACACAGCCCCATCACTTCCACCTCAGCTATGCTTCATGCTGCAAGGGCCACTGGTACGTGATGCAGCCCTCACAGCGAGGTGGCTGGAAGGGAGGATGGAGAAATCCCTGCAATAAACTAGAAACAGATATAATAGCTCATTCTCTGGGTTTTATAGAGTGCCTTTCATCCTACAAGATCATGGGTGAATAATAATACATTGCATTTATGCAGTAGCCCTCACCCCTCGATCTCACCGTGCTTTACAGAGCTTGGATGTACCACTATCTGCTCTGCACAGGTGGGCAAGTGGAATTGGAGGAGGAGAGACATTTGGACCAGGGATGGTGATGGGATGGGGAACAGAGCCCACCTTGCAGCTCACTTGTTTTGCCATTAGACCTGGATGCCTCCCAGAAAGCCAGATTTCCCCCAACCCTTTAATGGCAATTGAAAACAGCATTTCAAACATTAAAATTGCAGCTTATTCCAATTCTTCCTGTATTTCTAAAGCAGTAGTAGTGCAGTAGTGCAGTCTAAGTGGCAGGGAACTGAGCTGATATATCACTTAGGGCCCCTCAAATAACAAGTGGGGTTTCCCTTCTGCCTTCTTTCCCCTGCTCTGACTGAAAGACAGAAAGACTGAAAGCTCCCTCATGAGGACTGCTCCCAGCACCATGCACAGTCAGGCTGGTTATTCATCTTGTGCAGAGTCATTTAATGCGATCATGTGCTTTTGCTCCCAGAGCACTAACATTCCCAGAGCACTTCAGCCATAGGCATCAGAGAAATGCTTCAAAACCGTCTCCCCATGGCCCAGTCTTTGCCCTTGCTTGCAGAAGGGGCTGTGTCTACACCCCATGTGCCAGGGCTCCACAGAGACAATCTGCAGAAGAGGCTGGATGGGCTATCAGGCATGACAGAGCCAAGTCAGTAAGTAGAGCTAGATAGGGTTGATGTGTCTCATGGAGAAACTGGGACAGTACCAGGAGACAGCTCCACTTACTGGTCGAGGGAAGGGATTGTCCCACTCTGCTCTGCACTGGTGCGGCCTCACCTCAAGCACTGTGTGCAGTTTTGGGCACCACAGTATAAGAAGGACATAAAACCATTAGAGAGTGTCCAGAGGAGGGCTACAAAGATGGTGAAGGGTCTAGAGGACAAGACATATGAGGAGCAGCTGAGGTCACTTGGTTTGTTCAGCCCAGAGAAGAGGAGATGAGGGGAGGCCTCATGGCGGCCTGCAGCTTCCTCACGAGGGGAGCGGAGGGGCAGGCGCTGATCTCTGCTCTCTGGTGACAGCGACAGGACCCGAGGGAACGGCATGGAGCTGTGACAGGGGAGGGTCAGGCTGGGTGTTAGGAAAAGGTTCTTCACCGAGAGGGTGGTCGGGCACTGGAACAGGCTCCCCAGGGCACTGGTCACAGCACCGAGCCTGCCGGAGTTCAAGAAGTGTTTGGACAACGCTCTCAGACATATGGTCTGATTTTTGGGTGGTCCTGTGTGGACTCGATGATCCTTGTGGGTCCCTTCCAACTCAGGATATTCTGCGATTCTCATGCAAATACACATCTCCCAGTAACAGAGCTAACTCCCCACAGGTACTATCCATGCTACATATACTAGACAAAATGCCCCTCTTGGCCTTTCCCCAAATCCCTACTCATACAAATGAAAGACATATGCTCAAGACAGCAAAACCCAGCTGGGATGAAGGAGGTCAGGCTGGAACCCCCCACGATCTCCTTGGTCCTCTCTTGGGATGGTGTGCAACCAGCCTCCTCCCAGTTATACCACCGTGATAGTGGCTGCTGTGCTGGGGGGTTGCAACCAGCAAAGCACGGTGACTGACATGCCTAGCTTGACTTCTTTTCTCATTTATTTAGGACATAAAGGGGATATATCCCACAGCACTTATTCAGATAACACCCTTCTGAAGCCAACTGGTGCTTTGACTGGGTGAACGACAGAGGAGCAAACACAACTTTATTGATCTGAGCCCTTCAGAAAGCTGCATGATAGCTCCCCTAAAATAAGGTGAGCATTGCCAGTGATGAAGACCAAGGTCATGAAAATCTTTGGAATAATATTTTTGAAAAAACAAATCACCTTCTCATCAATCTAATGCAACTAACAACAACATGGTGGTTGGGAGTTCCTTATGGCTTGGTTTATCTAGGGGCTACTGGGTAACACATCATGACCTCATGTGCTTCTGCTTCCCTTGTCACTTGTAGACTGCTTGCAGGGACTGTCCTCTCTCTCTACAAAGGATGCTTTGGTCTCTGTCACCTTGGATGAGATGCGCTGTCCCCTGAAGTCTCAGACTGAAACTCTGAAGTCCTTATCAGCCTTAATGTTGGTGCTGGGTCACGTTTTCCTTCACAGTCTGCTCCCTGATCTCCCTTTCACAATGGCTTCTCTTTGATCTCTTTCATCACTGTGCTTGTATTCCTCTGCCAAACCTCCACCCTTCTCAAAGCAGAGACTGGAAGGCACATTGACTATGTTGACCAGCATAAACTCCCAGAGCATGGAGACCGCTATATCTAGGTTAAGGAATAACATTTGGACTTTAGGGCAGTGTGCCCAGAGGGATGAGCAGCTTTGTGCACAGAAAGTGCAGAGGAGAACTAGACTGATAATTGGGATGCATCCACTTCCTGAGTACTCCCCATAAAGTACACGACTGCTTTCTGTCACTTTTTGGCTTGAAATCTTGCTCTGAGATTAACTAAAAAGGGAAGCAGAGCAAACGAAATCTGCAATCTCTCTATGAAACCTCACTCTGCACTTCAGGTATGTTGTCTGCTCCTTTCTTAACGTACATCAACGAAAATGAATTTCCATCCCTCACTAGTCAGTCTCAAATGGCATGGCATAGCGCAGAGTGAAGAGTGGTTTGGGAAGGAGGGCATAAAGATGTTCCCTAGTTCTCAATGCTTTCTGCTTGGAGCAGTCAGCTGGCTTTGTAAGGCCTGCCTATTTTCCCCTACTGCAGATAGACTCAGTGTAACAGAGCACAGATAGGAGAAACATCTTCCCTGTTGATTGGTTCACGTGACAGGCATTGTGTTAGATGAATGCATCTTCATAGCGATCAAGTGACAGAATAAAAATCCATATCAGGCATAGCATGCAAAGTTTTATAAAGAAATGAGAACATACTAGTCATCACCACTTCACAGTCAGATGTTTTACACCTCGTGCCAACACCAGTGTGCATGACCAGCACAATAAAATCAGCTATTTATATCTCCCCCAAAAAACGAACGACTTTTTAGGAGAGCAACATATGCTCTTCACCCCAGTTGAACTTGCACCCAACACACAGCAAACATTGCTGATCAGATAGAAAGATTGCATGAGCTACAGAATACAAATTTTTGTAATTATAAAGCTGTAGAGTTGAGCTTATGTGAGTTGCCCTGAGGTGGACACGCTGGGTTTTGCCTGCTTTCCAGTGCTAAACAGGACTGTGCTGATTCAGGGATGGAAAACCACCCAGAAGTCAGAGGTGGGCTGTAGTCCCAACCCCTGGAGGCAGCATGGATAACATGACAGAAAGAGAACAAGTAGGAAGGCTCCTCAGCATCAGTGCAGAGGGGGAAAGAGAGTCACTCAGTTGAATGATGACCTGGCCCAGGCAGGTAACTTGGAGGTTCACCCATGGGGGCTTAGGTACCAACACAGTGCTCCTATGAACAGTAGGCGAGAGCTGTTCTAATGCCCTCTGCAGCTGTTAGTCTTAACCTGAGGAGCAATGGGCAGCTATGAAGCAGGCTGCACCACCACACAGCTGTATCTTCGGTTTATGCCCCAACGTGTAAGGATTTAAATCCTCGCCCAGAAGAGCGCAGCATTACAGCTTGGCAGGGCAGTTTGATGGCTAGGGCAAAGCCTTCCCTGGGAGCTTCCCTCCTCTCTCTGCAGCTACCTAGCTCCTTCCAGGCGCTGCTGCAGCCCTTCAGCCCTTCCTCCTGCGCTGCCCACGCAATCAGCGCGGTGGGGAGTGTGGCCCTGCGTGGTAGAGCCAACTGCTGGAAGTGCTCCGAGCTTCATGTCTCCATGCCGAGGAGCTGGGTAGCTCAGCTCTGGGGCAGTTCCTTCTTCTTCTCCCCCAAACCCAAGCACTGATCCCTGCGTGCCTGCTCCCAGTGCTGCCCCATGAGCTGAGAGTTGCCATGCTGGCAGCGTGCTCCTGCAGGCAGTGACAGCAGCCAGAAAGAGCTGCTTGCATCATGTCTTACCTCCTCACAGGGCCATGCCATTGACACGGCTTTGGACACACACGTGCACTCACACAGAGTCTTTTTCTATGGTTGCTTCCCCCTCATTCTGTGCCCCATTGAACATTTCTGTCTCCAGATTCACATCATATTGTTCAGAAAAAAATAGATGCTGGGTGGGGAGGGGTGAGGCAGCCGTTGATGTGGGCTGGTGTGGCAGAGTTTCCATCATTTAGTGCAACACTTAATTCACCCAGACAATGAATGTTGATGTGCTAGAAGAGGCCTAGTTCATCTGGGACATGCATGGCCTTGGAGAAAAGGCACTGCAATTATTTTCTCAGGGAAACTGCTCTGAAAATAAACCACAAGAGTGCAGCTAAAGTCAGCATGGGAGCAAGCTCAGCCCTGGAAACACTCTGGAGTCATCTGTTACTTGTAATAGTTCTACAATTTATTCTATTTTTTTTTTTTTTTTTAGCAATTCCTAAAGCAGTTCAAGCTTCTTCATTAAAACCTTCCCCTTTGAATACTTGATGATTTATCTTTCCATGAACTAACTGAAGGGATACCACATTGCAAAAGTCAGGGGAGGCCTTTAGCACAAATGGGATAACAACTTAGCTCCTTATGCACCATCCTTTGATTTCGAGGGTGGTGTTTTCCTTCTGCTCTGCTCTTGCAAGCTATGGATTGTTCTTCACTTTGGGTCAGATACACAACTTGGGCTCTACCACCTACTGAAACAAGAGCTGCAATCTGAGCAGACACTGTGACTTCAAGGAGTGCACTGGGGAACAGGTTTGGGATTTGCCCTCCTTATATGTCTCAGCAGAAGCAGCGCTGGGGACAGCTTGGTCACCCCTGCCTCTGTGATCGAATTGTTGCAGGGATGCTCTGCAGTTGTGTCCATTCGCTCTGTAGTCAGGGCAGGACCTACAGGGAGAAACATGAACTGGAAAGCACAAGGCCTGTTATGTACTGGGTCCTGCTTCCCTGCACCTATTCCTTGAAAAGCCTTCAGGGAATTTTCACTGGTTCATTTCTACATTTGGCCCTTGCTGGCACATTTAATACCATCTCTCACCAAACTCATTCAATGTATGTTAAATTGAACCCTGAAACTAGCTACTGACATTAGGAACAGGGATGCATGTCACCATGTCCTTGTTAAGTAGCAAGGAAATGTCGGAAATACAGTTCCAGGCTCTTCTTCATGCTTCTGCACAGCCCAGATGAAACACACCTCTTAAAAAGGGGAAGCAAAGGAATCATCACTGTGGAAGAGACCCTGAGAGCAACCAAGAAGATGTGGGCTCCACACTCCTGGGTTCACCAGGCAGCTGGTGGCACTAAAGAAAGACGAGACAGAAATCCAGCCCTCTGCCACATCGGTGACAATGGTTCCAAACCTGGCTACCTAGAAGCAGAGTCTGCTCTTGACTGCCTTGGTCCCGCAGCCTGGCTCCACTGTAGGGACACAGCATAAGGCAAAGGAAAAAGGAGCTTCTTCCCCCCGATACACATTTCCATGAAGACAGTGCTGCCCCAAAATGGGAGTACAATCTTGGCCTGGGCAAGCACACAGCTCTTCTTCATAGCCATTGGAAACAGGATTCCCTAAACCTAGCAGGGAGCAGCCACACACTTGGGGTGAATGTCCTGGGCTGCTGTAAATCCTCCCCTGTACCACGAAGCAGCAACACAGAATCACAGAATGGCTAAGGCTAGAAGGGACCTCTGGAGATCATCTGGTCCAACCCCCTGCCAAGCAGGGTCACCCAGAGCACGTTGCACAGGATCACATCCAGGCGGGTTTTGATTATCTCCAGAGAAGGAGACTCCACAGCCTCTCTGGGCAACCTGTTCCAGTGCTCTGCCACCCTCACAGGAAAGAAATATTTTCTCATGTTCAGCCGGAACTTCCCGTGTTTCACTTTGTGCCCGTTGCCTCTTGTCCGGTCGCTGGGCACCACTGAAGAGAGTCTGGCCCCATCCTCTTGACACCCTCCCTTCAGGTATTTGTACACATTGATAAGATCCCCTCTCTGCCTTCTCTTCTCCAAGCTAAACAGGCCCAGCTCTCTCAGCCTCTCCTCGTATGACAGATACACAGCTGCACGGTGTGACTCACTCCATACAGACCCAGGGACAGGGCATATCCTCTCCCTATCAGGTTTGTATTTTCTTAGGTAAAACAGATGTCACCAGGAACTCATGCTCCAGCATCTTAAATTTCCATTTCTATATCACTGGTGTCCTTGTCCTCCTCCCCACAGCCAGAGGTGCTCCAGAGCAGGTGCTGCCTTAGGTGCTCTGAAATATACCTGGGGAGAGCCTCTATCCAGCAGCCGAGGTGGATAGAGGGAGATACCAGTCTTGGTGGGCTGAACTGAACATTTGGGCTTGATTCCCCACGTTTCAGCATCAGTGCTGCTGTCAGGTTTCCTTGCCATTGTCATCCTTCCATACCATCCACCTATACCACTTTCTACTGTTCATAGTAGCAATCTCCCCAGAACCTCTGTAAATATTTTCTTCATATATTTTTACACCATTTCAAAGAAGTTTCTCATGTTTTAACCTTTTCTAGAACAAATGCTCAGGCAGTTCATGAAACTCCCCTTCATTTTCAGTCTGAACTAAAGACAAAACCCATGTCAGCCATGTCCTTCCGCCCAGCCCCACGGCACCATCTTTCTCCAGGCTTTCACGCTGGTTCACAGGCAAGTCATGCGAAGAAGAGGAAAATGCCATCACAGCTCTGGACTTCTAATCTCTGCTGTATCACGTGCCATCTCTGGGACACCACAGAGCCTCCATGAACCAGATCCTGCTTTACGTGGCAGAAATCAGGTATATCTCCACAGCAGCAAGGCAGGCCACTGGCCACAGTGAGAGCAGCACCAGCCTATTTGGCAGACTTCTAAAAATTTGCAGGCCTATACAAAGTTTGCTTTGCCCCACCAGTGCTTCATTTACAGATCTGGCAGAAGACATGATTTTCCATTTAAAAAAAAAAGTCAGATTTTCAACTAATGCTCCCAGTCTGCACTGGGATAAAGCTGAAACTTTTCAAAGATCTTTTTGCAAAACAAACAAACAAACAAAGCAAAACAAACAAACAATATCCCATAAAAACTAAAACAGAAAGAAAACCAAATCCAGACAGTTTCTCCTTTCCTTTCCTGAAAACAGATGACCACTGTGATGTGATAACCCTTCTTTAAGTCTCTGATTTTGTCTAATTCAGAATAGAGACTTAAACTCGAATTTCAGCAACCTCTTTTGAGTCAAAACCACTAGGCTTTTGGCTATTCTGAGGTGCTTCTCAATTTTCTTATCCAAGCTGATCCCTCCAGTAAAACCAGATAAATAGCCAGAAAAAAAGGCAGATTAACTGTGGGTAGCAGTGTGTAGGAGGAGGGATGGTAAGGGGGGGCCTTGCCAAGTGACAGCCCCAAACCTCTCTGTGAGAGTCCTCATCCTCACCTGGGTTACACCTCAACCTGGTGTTTTCATCTGAAATGCCATTATGGGACATGAAATAAATTATTGTTATTATTATTATTATCATCATTATTATTTTCAGAAGCAGCATTGAAATATTATAGTGAAAAGTGTCAGCATCCCATACCATGAAGCAATCCGTGCTTTCCCATGAACAGCCCCTCTGTCCATACCCACCCGTGGATGCACACTGGGTGCTAGTGTGGGTGTCTGTGGGGCCAGGGGCTGCAGCCCCTCGTGCTGCCGTGCTAAGGCAGGACCAGGGAAGCGGTGACGGGAGAAGGCGAGAAGGGCTCAGCGCTAACCTGGTGGTGGTGGCTGGGGTCGTGGCAGGACCTGGGAGCAGGAGCACCAGGCTGTCCTTGGGGCGGCCATCCTGTGGTGCCACTGCTGGCAGAGCCGCCAGGCGTAGCAGAGGCTGTGTGTGGAGCTGTGTCACCCAGCACTGGGATGCTGCAGATTTCCCCCTGATTTTCATGGCCCCATCCTGGCTATTTTCAACCTAAGAGCAGACTCACCCAAGGGCAAGAGGGGAGTGCTCAGGTGGCCAAAATGTCAGGCAGATTATACTGTGAAGAAAGGAAGGGGAAAAGCCTGCCCAGAACATACCAGGAGCAAGTGGGTGAGAGCTGGCATCCGTCCCAGAGCAGTGCCAGGCACCCCAGGGCACCTCCTGTTCCCAGCACTGCTGGCCACCCAGCAAACTGCACCAGACCCAACTGTTGTTTCAGATTTTCCCTGTTCCCCACCTACCCCTCAACCCCAGGAAAACAGAAACAATATTTCCACCACCAAGATAACCAGTTAAGCAATAATTGGTAAGCTGCTTCAAATAAAACAGAAGTGGCATTTTAATTAAACTCTGAAAGCTAGGGTCAGAATTCAAATCTTCAGTGACCTCATCTTTTATTTTACATTAGCCTTCAAGCATCTCTCAGTTGGAGAATTCCTGTGGAAAAGGTTTTTTTTCCCCTTTGGATAAGAAACTTAGAAGTGGCAGCACAAGTGGTTCATGAAAGCTTATAAATATTTGGAGCATAAGCAGGCAGCAGATCATAATGACACAAAGTTTTGCATTTTACCACGTGGGCTCCAAATAAATAGCTGAAAATTGCTCTAACCATAGGTTTAAATATCAATCTGCCGATGATGGGATGCAGATCTTTCCAGAGAGGTCGCAACTCGATAGTTGTTTTATTCTGCACTACCCAATCCCTACAACCCTTTTTTCTTTTTTGGGGGGGAGAGGCGGACAGAGGGGGGAAGTGTGTGCTTCCATAGGAGATGATTACATTACACAGCCCGAAGTCCAACACCAGGGCTGGAAGAGGGAGTGCAGCAGAGGCTGGGGGTGTCCTCTCAACAAGCACAGCTCAGCCTCTTTGCCTCTAGATAATTTGTTGTTGTAGGTTGGCTCGAATTTAAGACAGTAATGTTTCAGAAACACTTGGAAAAGCAAGCCAGCTGCAGGGAGGATATCGTTACAAATTGAGACACATGTTGTACAGGAATACCATTCTTTTCAAATACCAAAATTGTGTCTGGGGAAGTAAAGCCATGCAAATGAGTCAGAGACAGAACCTCACTCTGTAACATGCTGAGAGCCTTCAGCTTTCATTAGAGGCACCGAGAGCTGAGCGCGCACAATACTTCACAGGATCAAGCCCAGACATTTAATTAGCTGTAATTTTCATGGCAGAAGCAAATGCTGAATATGTGAGGGTTTTGTAAAATGTTGGAGTTTGCTTTGATTCACGTCTCTCATGAGATGATCATACACGCTTCCAAACACAACCTCTGGTCCCGTTAGTGAAATGCAGCTCCTTATCAAGAAAGTGTAAACATGTTAAGGTCACAGCTCAGGTAAGACTGAGCTGTGAGGCCTCAGCTGATGGAGGCACCCTGCAAAGTGCTGAACTTCCTGTTTTGCTGTAGGAGACCTAAAGAATAGACAAGGAGGGACTCAGCATGAAATCTGGGAAGAAAAAAATGCTTCAGATTGCTTGATTCTCCCATAGCTTTTTGAACAGAAATTTTTCTTAAAATCTATTGCTCACTGCTTGATTATGTCCAGCTTTTTCACAGTCACCATCCTCAAAAGTGTTTTGCTCCTTCCTAATCCACTTTCAGGTATTGCTCGTAATACGGAGAAACAGTTTACAAGCTCTTCACAGTTCATCAGAGTTCACCACTCAGCTCTGAAGCTGGCCATGGTTATCTCAGGGTCAAGTTTCACAAAGACAATTGGGTGCTTAGCTCCTATCAGATTTCAGTGGCAATCAGACACATGCTGTCCAGGATCTCATCCTCTGAATGTAAAGGCAGTCATTGCCTCTGATGATGTTTTTACAAGGATTCCTGTCTGTTTTACTACAGATCTTTGTTGTTATACACTCTGCATTTAACCATGAGTTGTGCTCTTTCCCCATAAACTTTCCATGCACCACTGGCCTTGGTAGCTCAACAGCACAAGAACACACTGATGGAGAGCCTGAGTCTCCCCCTATGCCCATTTTATACTTCACACTTTTGAATGCAGCCAAATCTGCTTTGTGCCGATTTAAATGGGAGGAGCATTAGGACTTAGAAGGGATCTGGGGGTTCTGGCTGACAGCAAGTTGAACATGAGTCAACAGCGCGCCTGGCAGCCAAAAGGGCCAACAATACCCTCGGGTACGTCAGGCACAGCATTGCTAGCCGGTCGAGGGAAGGGATTGTCCCACTCTGCTCTGCGCTGGTGCGGCCTCACCTTGAGTACTGTGTGCAGTTTGGGGCACCACAGTATAAGAAGGACATAAAACTATTAGAGAGTGTCCAGAGGAGGGCTACAAAGATGGTGAAGGGTCTGGAGGGCAAGACATATGAGGAGCAGCTGAAGTCTCTCGGTTTGTTCAGCCCAGAGAAGAGGAGATGAGGGGAGGCCTCATGGCGGCCTGCAGCTTCCTCATGAGGGGAGCGGAGGGGCAGGCGCTGATCTCTGCTCTCTGGGGACAGCGACAGGACCCGAGGGAACGGCATGGAGCTGTGACAGGGGAGGGTCAGGCTGGGTGTTGGGAAAAGGTTCTTCACCGAGAGGGTGGTCGGGCACTGGAACAGGCTCCCCAGGGCAGTGGTCACGGCACCGAGCCTGCCGGAGTTCAAGGAGTGTTTGGACAACGCTCTCAGACACATGGTCTGGTTTTTGGGTGGTCCTGTGTGGAGCCAGGAGTTGGACTCAGTGATCCTTGTGGGTCCCTTCCAACTCGGGATATGCTGTGATCCTGTTCTATGATTATATGTATAAAAGTGCCTGGACAGTCTCTAAAGCCTGACAAACAATTATGAGTATCTCCTTGTTTCAGTAGGAATGTGTGTTTTACCAGCTTAGGGAATGGCATGGATAAGATGCTTAATTCAGTTCAAATAATTGTCATTTTGCAAGACAATGCTAATAAGCAAGCACTGCAGTGTCCTCTGAAGTCAGTGGTCCCAGATCCTGGGAGCTACCAGGTAGGCTGCAGTCTCCACGAGCCAGAGGCTCTGCAGATTTCTGTGGGTGTGTTAATTGAGCTACGGCATTTCCCTGCTGGCTGAAGATCTGGCCCTGTGTTTTATTTGCCAAGAGCCCTAGATGCTCACTACCTTGTGAATCAGCCCAGGTGTAGCTATTTTCTAAACTGGATTCAAGAATCAGATTCATATTTAAAATATACACCCTGGGAGGTTTTATGGAAAAGCAGGAGAAACCCATCAGAAATCAGCACTTGTTCCTTTGATTTCAAGGCATGTACAGTGATCTACAGCACCGTACCACAAGCCTGCTATTTACTGCCACTGAGACGGAAGTTAGCGCTCCCACACCCCGGCAGCAAGATGTGGGAGCTGAAAGCTGCTCTGCAAGTATGTCATTTTATACTTCAACATTTTGAGAACCTTTTTTTTCTTTTTTTCTTTTTTTTTTTTTTTTTCTGGGAAACCCTTTTTCTGATTTAATGTATCTGAGAAGCTACCCAGGCAATTTTGAAATGTAAGATCACGCTGCTAGAGCCAGGCAGCTCTCAAGGGCAAAGCTTCAGTTCCAAGCAAATGTGTTTAAGGCTTTGTGGTATTAGCAGTCTCTCCTCTCCCTCTTAGAATAAATGGAAAATTTCTGTAGGCTTATAAGAAGCCAGGTGAAGGAAAACTTCTGAACCAGAAGAGTAGGTTTTAAGTGTGTGAGTCCGATTACTCTGCTGATTTAAATTAGTTTAGCACCAGCGGAACTACATCCAGTTAAAATTAGCTAAGGCTCTGGCCCATAGTAGTGTGTCAACAAAGATGACTGGCATAAAAATGTGTGTAAATATATAAAATCTGTTTTCAAGCATACCTTTATGGTCAAATTCTATCCTGGTCAGAGCAATGAGGGCAGGGTGTGATGCTGGTAGATAGATGCTACAGTGACAGGGGAGCTATAAAAACTCTTAAGGCAGAAAGGGAGGTTAATAGCTATGGCCCTTGCCTCAGGAATCCTGACCAGAGCAGGAAATCTTCTGCTGGACCATTATGGGCAAAGGGAGTTCACAGTGGGATATATTTTACTTCTGCCCTAAACTGGAGTGTTCTGCTCGTTGTACATTTTTACGACTACAATGTATGGACTGGACAGCTGGAAGTTTGGGCCTATAACTCAGCAGATGCTGACCCCAGGACATATGGGTTGGCTCGGTAGGTGGTCATACTCCCACTATTTTCATTACTTCTGGGAGAAATTCTGCTTACACAAGCAGGAAAATTCCTTCCTTTCCTTACCCCTCTGCCCCCAGCACAGGATTAGTCAACACACACACATACACACACACACAGAAGCTAGCTGTGAGTTTAGCCTGTGCCACTTAATTTTCCATTCAGTTTACCAAAACTATTATGTTAAAGCCAAGCAGTCCTTAGCATTTTCAGTTATTTGCCGTAAGAAACCTTGCCCTACACCAGAACTGTGGGGTTAAAAGTGATCCTGCCTGGACATAGAGCATGCAGGCAGTTGACACTAATGCTAATGTTAGAAACTCTGGTTGCTCTAACTTGAAAAAACTGCACTCAACAGAATAGTCTTCCTTGCTTCATTGCTTTATCATAGTAGGTCTTTGGCACTGGGACATCTTTTGCTGGTTCTTTGAATTGCATCAAGTTAGAACAGCTTGACAGTCCACATCCTGATGGAGAGACTAAACTTTAACATCGAGGATTATGTTGCTGATTAGCACTTCCAATAATCAAGTAATTGGTACATTAAATAATCCAGAGTTTGGCGACTTGCCCGAAAAGGTCATGCTTGCATTGATTCCTTTTTAGAGAGTCCATGTTGCCATTACATGAATTCAATCTGTCTGTCCAGAACTCTAGCGTAAAAATATTTGGCTAATTTCCTTCATTTCATACAATTTGACAGGAAATAAAATCCAGGAAAAGCTGCACATTATGTCAATGTGTTCAGACTTTCCAGCTGGGGGATGGGGAGCAGGAGAGAAGAAAACTCTCCGGACATTTTCTTCTCCCACATCAGCGTGGCCAATGCAACACAAAACTCCAAGGGCCCAAGTCAGCACAATTAGTAGTGCAGGACCTACCCTCTTTGTGTTTTATTAGAATTTCTGTCAGGTTGGGAGTCTCTGGTGGGGGATATTCCCCACAGCTGTATGGCCGATGGAGCAGGATTTCACCTCCGCCCTTCCCAAGGCCTGGGTGGGGAGGCTGTGGGAATGGTGGAGGTCCAGGCTGCGGTGCAGGGCTGCACTGATGCTGTTCCCCCCGCTCATCCCCTCTGTACAGACGCAGGCAGGCTCTGAGCCCCCCGCAGCCTTCGCAGACAGCCTTCTTGAAGGCCAGAAATACAGGCAGCCCCCTGGCCCCCCTGGACTGGCTACCAGTACTAGCAAGAGGAGGGCTCTGCATGAAACCAAGGAGTCCTCACCTCAAATCAATCATCGGGGCTGCACAAATCACTTGTGCGTGCCTTGAGAGACTCAAAACCCACCCACATTTCACTGAGGTACCCACTGGAATGAGATGGTTATCGCACTGTTTATTTCTGCAGCGTATTTTGGGTATCCTCTTTCCCTTGAAACACACAAAGATCCTGGTCTCACGTGTCTTATGCATAGAGGCTACTTCTTTCCTTTTTTGTGGAAGAAGGAGGGGACAAGCACAGCCTAATAACCACTGCTGTGCCATGCTGTGCTATTGCACAAAGTGCACAGTGGCACGACAGACACCTAGGCTGAGCCTTGCCTCTCTCAACTTCCCGTGTCTATGGGGACATCGAGGTCTGTTCCAGTCACCCTCAGCTTCCTTCACAGCAGAGAGACATAGGCGCTCTTAGGGCACAATTCATCTCGGCTGTCTTAGTGGTTGGCTCAGGATGAGCTCAACTGTCTCTTTGAAGTGCCTGTTTCTCTAGGCTGGTTTCAAAGAGAGTTCAGACAATTAGCTCAGCTGTGTCTTCGTTACAGATGTCTGTACTGGGTCAGATTAATCTTGCCTGGCAAACTGACGGCTCTCCTGTAAGACAATCCTTACACTGAGAGAAAGGAATATGTAAAACTCAGTGAATGGGAAAATGGTTATTCCTGAGGATAACCAAAGTGGCAGTTATTGACATTTAGAGACTACAAAGAGCTGAGGACAATAACTGAGTGATAAAGCATCCCTCTTGTCTTTTCATTGCAGTCTGTTCAGTTTACCCACTCTCTCTGTCAAACACTATCCCTGATGTCATGTATAATTGTGTCAACAGGCAAAAAAAAACACAACTCAGTGAAGCCAGAACTCTGTCTGAGTTTAAAGACTCTGGCTCTGGATGATGCCAAAGCCCTCCTGGGACCAGGACCTCAGAGAGGTGGCATTACTGCAGCCTGGGTGGTCCAGGCAAGTGATGGGCACGTGGAAGTCAATGCACGCTAAGAAGCAGCCCGTCTTCGACTACAGCGTCAGCACACAAATGTACAAGTCTGTTAGCACTGGCTTGAAACAAAACAGCTTGAGCAAGGAAAAGGATGTGTTAACCATGGCTGTCCTAAAATTAAACAAAAGGGATGCAGTCAAACAGTGGGCTTCTCACTAGATCAAATCACTACCTCTAGGTAAAAGCATATGTATATTTATGCAGAGACAATTTTTCAAGTTCCAAAGGTGGCATGCTGGGGCTTGCAAAAAAGATCTTGCTGCTGAAATAACCACATGATAGAATAGATGGGCATATAGTCCATCCATACCTGGGGAGGCTTAGGAACATCCCCACCATCAGCAGCTAAGAGAGTATAAAGGTTTCAAATATTCATTTGACTTCTGAGTTATTGTATATGCTGGTTATTAGTCCAAGAAAGTTACAGACGCCCTCTGTTCTTACAAACATGTCTTTTAAATGTGTCAGCACATGCCTAGAGCAAAGAATAATGGTTCTGTTCCACCGAAGAAAGTAAATAAATACTGCATGTGATCAAAAGGGGTAACGTTTCCGGCACTGCAGCCAGAATAGGGAACGCGACAGTAACAAATAAAAAGGGAGTCCTGGCTACACTGCGGTATCTTTGATGGCGCATTAGCCTGCACTGATGGAGCAGGGAGATACTGCAACATCCCAGCTCCCACAGCATGCGCTATCTACAGCTGTAGGTGCCAAGCTGTTCAAGGCAATGTTCGTATTGCACTGCTGCAGTCACTATTTGTGCTACCAGGGACAGGGATTTACTGGAGGCTACAGAATATTCCATGGACTGTAATGAAATCTGGCATCTCACCAAGCCACATCCGGCAGAACGTCCGTATTTTACTGCTGAACAGATTTCTTGTAACACCCACCATTTTGCCTTTTCCTGAAAGAAGCTCTCCGTGCTTGTGAATCTAAACAAATGAAATTACATTTGTTTCTTGCTCACAGGTTTGAAGCAACAGACATATATTAAACTAACAGTTTTATAAAGGCGCTGTTTTGTCAGAGGGATTCAGTAGGCTGGAAATAAGGAATGAAGGGTGGGGGGGTTGTGCCCCTGGAGCATCGTCCTTGGCCAAGCCACACTTGTTGGTGGACTTATCCATATCGCTGCCTCACTTTGCAGCCCTTCAAGGAACTGTACGCTTATACCAACCACGGGGCTGAGGGAAACCTCACCTGCTTTCCTAAAGGGGCAGACCTGCCAAAGGCAAGTGCCCCAGGTAACAGAGCAAAGCCCCACGGCGCCGGCTGTGCTGCAGCTGCCCGCTGCCTATCGAGTGCCTCTCGAGCTAGGCCACAGCAGGCAGGTCCCATGGCACGTGGTCCCTAAGCACTGGCACCTGAGCAAGGAAAGCTCACGGAGGGGGACTCACCCCCGGAGAACAGCCCGGCTGGAAGCCAGGGCATGGTCTGGAGGCAGACCAAAGTAAGATGGTTGGAGATGACCATTTGGTAAGTCAACTGGATCCGAGCTAGCAGTAAGCAGCTGGGGCGTCCTGCTCTACGCTACGCTGTAGGGCAATTTCAATCATCATCATGAAGGCTTGAGTTGCTGCGTAACTCAGCTGGAATAAGTAAGCAGATTAATGGCCCAGACCTAAGCCATATCCTAGGCAGAAAACCACGGACTTTGACACACACAACACACAGCCAGCACCGTCACAAAATGTTCTGTGAGCAAAAGCGTAATGAGGCTGCTGATGGATGGAGCACTGACAAGTACAAATGCAACACGACACAAAGAACAATACCAAAACATAAATACCAATAGTTTTCTGAAAGTGCTGATAAATCGGAATCTGTATCTTTTTGTCTCACAAAGGCCACATCCACACGAGCTCGACCTCATACCTGGAAATACTCATTCTACTCACACGGAAGGCAGTAGTGATTACACAAACCTTTACTTATTCTGATTTCGAATTCGGAGACACCTCCTTTTCAACGGTGGCTCCAGATCCTCTGGCCCTGTGCTGAGTATTGGCGTTGACATAATGCACGGCGCGATAGCAGTCTTTTCTGCTGGTTTTGGCACAGGCTGGATCACGCAACCTGTCTTGGGCAGCATCCGCAAAGCATACGCATGGTCCTCGTCCGCTGGGTTGTTAAGGTTCGGGTCTTGTTTGTCTCCCCCGGCAAGGGGCTCGTCCCCGGTCTTCTTGCCAGCGTCCCCCTCGAGGTGGCAGTTCGACGCGCAGTTGTTCTCCTTAACGGACTCCAGCTCGCTCACTGCCAGCTCCTCCGGGGGCTGGGGCTTTTTTGGCTCCTGGGGCGGCTCCGGGTTCTTGGAACCCTCCGTGCTCTTGGTGCCGTTCACAATGACGTTGCACACCGCCGCTCCGGCTTCCAGTCCCGGCGTGCCGGAGGCCAAGGAGACGGGGCAGCAGTGAGCTGCGTCACCGCACGGTAACGTTTTTGAGTCAACTGGGCTGCAATTGTCCCTGCAGTCGCTGCAGTTCCTTTTGTCTGAGCTACCGAAAGCCAAATTTACAACACTGTTAGGTTCACGCTCGACTTTCACTTGGGCATGTAAAGCCCTGTGGATAACATTGTGCAGCCTAGACCGGTGGCCTACCGTTAGGTCTATCACACCGTCCTGTGGACCCTGTAGCACGCTGGGGAAACCGAATTTACTGTTCACAGGACTACTAGGTCTGACAGTCAAGTCAACAACTTCATTTTTACTGTGCTCCTGAAGCACGTGAGCTTGATTTAGGGACTGGCCTGAGCAGCTCGGTGAGGAGTCAGAGGACTTAGACGATCCTTGCTTTGACTCTCGAGGGGATGAAGAGCTATTGGTTGGCTTTGCCCCAGGCGTCTCGCTGGAGGTACTCGGAATGAAGCTTTCGCCGTTGCTGGAGAAACCGTTGGGGGGTTTGGAATCGTTGATGTGAGGGATGGGGATGGGGATGGGGATGGGGACGGGCAGAGGGACAATGACAGGATATGGCACTAGTAGAGTCGGGGGTGGCACCAGCGGGGCGAGGGATGGCAGTCCAAAGTTCATCATCTGTGGCATAGGCATAGGACCATTTGGCATCATGCTGACAGGGGGAAAGGGAAGACTGGGCAAAGGAGCTCCGGGAGGGGGAGGCGGCAGCAAGCCTGGAGGATTCCCAGGCATGGTGGGTGTTGTGGGGGGATGGATATGAGGGGAGAGCATCGGCCTGTGCATGGGGCTAGAGGTGGGACCCATACTTCTGGGACCACCTGGTGGTGGGCCGATTCCAGGAATCATCGGATTGGACAGAGGGCTGTTAGGATTTGAGGCATGGTGAGGCGGCCCACGAATGAATGGTGGACGGATTTGCTGCATAATTTGCTGTTCCATGAATATGGGCAGAGGAACTGGCCCACGGTTTGTCATCACCATGGGAGGACTGCGAGGTGGGACACCAATTGGAGGCACAATGCTAGCAGGTGGCTGGACAGAAACTGGTGGAATATTTGGATTCTCACTGATGGGAATAGGTTTGGGAACTGGCGTGGGGATTTTAGTGACAGAGCAGTTGGCAGTGTCAGACGGAGAGGCAGTGGTAGACGCTGATGGTCCAGGACCTTGAATTTGGCCAGCTGCAGACGCTGGGGATGGGGCTTTTCTCCGAGCATCTGCTAGCGGTATATTCCAAGAATCTGGAGTCAGCAGCTGTACCCCAGTGCCTTCTGCTTTATTTTCGACTGGAGGATGTAATGTACTGCACAGTCCAGCTGGAAGATTGGCCTGTGTCTCTTTGTAGAAAATGTCCATTTTGTACTGATTGAGACATTTTGCACTGCAGAACTGAAGCCTTCTTTCCCCGTCCCCAAAATCCAGATACTCTTTTGTGTGTCTTATGTGCTTACACCAGTCACATACCTACAACACAGTAATAAAATCAGATCAGGTAAGAAAAGCAATCTTCTCTTCATAGTGCTATTTTTAAGTCATTTTCAGTTGTTTTCTAAATACATTATTTTTCTAGCAGAAAAAAAAATAATAGTTACATTTGTGAAAACTGTTTTTTTTTTTTTTTTCCCAAAATACTGGGGAATTGAATGCCACTCCCTTTTCTGGCTGCCATGGTCTCAATTCTACCATATACAGTACATTATATATCTTACAGCCATACCACAGAGAAGACTCCTCAGCTGGCATAAACTGTTATAACACACATCATATGTATGTATACAAAATCCATATGAATATGTCTGTGATTACTCCTCAGTGGTAACCTAAGCACACCTTTACCATCTCTGATGCAATACTACATGGTAAGTATGATAACTGGGAAAGGACTCTGAAAGTTGCTGGAAATGAAAGCAAACCATTTCTGCTAAACTGTAGCACACTGCAATATTTTTTTTATTGTATTAACAGTATCAAACAGTAAGTTGGAAAGGGTGCAGTATTTTTAAATGTCATCACAAAGCAAGAGTATCAGTCATCCATTCATCCCTTGCCTGTTATTCCAAGGAGTAACTTGGAAATAGTTAGGAAATTTGCGTAAGGTTTAAATAATCCCAATTCGTAACGTTACGGCGAGCTGGAATTATTTTCTGAGCTGTTTGCCCACTTTTGTATACTAGTCACTTTGAGCAAAACTTCTTGGCAAGCAAGGGCCTATTTAGCAACTTTTCAAATACTACAGTGAAAAGTTTGCATTGGAGGCTTTATTTATCTATTTATTTATTTATTTTGTTTCTCTCCTTTCCATTTAATCCTTTTGTGTTACTATTGGTGTGGTAAAGGCACAGCCGATTTTTTTTAAAGTAAGGTTGCAGAACTAATTAAGCTGTGAAAGGTTTTCCCAGTTGTAAACCACTAGACACCAAAGTTCAAAAAATAGTCATTCTAGGCTTCAGAATCCATTACTTCAGAGAAATTATTGTGATTTCATTAACACATTAATTTTGCAACACCAACAGCTCTCACAGATGGTGAAGACATGATCTACAATTCAAATATGACTCTTGTTTGCACAAATGCCTTTCCTTCATATGGCATTTTAAACAAGAATTAATATGAGTAATCTTGCCATAGCTATAAACAGATAAACAGATGTCAGATTTTTCAATGCCTTACTTTTTTGACAGAATTTTACGCACACACACAAAAACCATTTTTGTCATTTACATTAGCTCTCAAAATACTCCACTGACAGAGATTTGTGGTGCTTTCTATCAGCACATGGAGCCTATGACCATGTCAGAATACATCACGGTATTGTTTGCTCTGCCTTTTCCAAACAGCCAGTATTAGCTTGCTTTGAAATGACTATCTTTTGTATGAAAAAAAAAAAAAAAAAGGAATATGATTGTGAAAAGACTGCATTAAAAGGATAATTAATTTTAATAACGATTGGCCATATAAACAATTCAAAACAACATATGTCGGGCATCTGATTACCCATCTCATTTAACTCTCAGCTTTCCTTTAATATAAACAGTGGTGACATTTTTGAGTTTTCAGTAATATATTTTTAATATATATATATATACACACACACATACACGCACACCCCCGATACACTATTAGACCGCTTATTTTGACTGCGCAACCTTTGGGTTACCCAGTCTGGCTGCTCCCCGCCTCCCCACTCCATTCACGCACACACTCCCTTTCTCTACCAGGAAGTTTTTATCCCAAGTTTTAAATCAAACTAAATAATTACTGGAGAAATAGCAGCTATGAAGTCACCGCCGAAGCCTGGCAATGCCGGGCCCAGGCTGGGCACAGGGGTGCAGCGCTATGTGAGATAAATCCGAGGGTGCCCAGCCCCGTGGTGCTCCGGCAGCCTTGCTGCGGGCGTATTCCCCCACAACGACCCACACGAGGAAGGAAGGCGCCCTGTGCGTTACAGATGGGCCACCCCTGCACTGAACCTACACTGACAACATAGCCTGCTAAAAATCTGCCCGGGTTTTACAGGGGTTTTGCGAGGCGCCAGCTCCCTCGGCTCCCGCAGCAGGGATCGGTGCTGGCGCAGACAGCACCGGGGCTTCGCAACCCCTCGCCGCAAATACGCAGCCGTGGGCACTGAACCATCCCGGGTATTTGGCAGGGGGATGGATTTTGCCACCCGCCCGGCAAATCAACACCGCCCCATCCCTGGATGAGCTGATGGAAACACCTTATAATCGACCTCCTGAAATTTTCTGGCTTGCCACAGTCTTCCAAGCAGACAAAAGGGGAATTTGTGTGTCTATGCCGTGAGTTAATAAGGTGCTGTTCATCTCGGTAACGCTGCTGGATTTACCTTAAAGTCATTTTTGCTACAAAGCTCGCTCCTGCAGTTACAAAACGCTACCTATTTCGCACGTATGGAATCGGGATGTAAACCATTGCACTGCTTCTGCAGGGCACGCTCTTCCCGCACGGGCTGTGCAAACAGGCAGGGGGTCTCCGTGGGCAGGCTGGGGCAGGACGAAGCCCACCCCAGCCCTCACCCACCAGAGCAGCGCCTGTTTGCAGGGGAGAGACCAGCAGACCGGCCCCGGAGAAGCCAAAGGAGCACCAATAAATACGAGAGAGTAGGAACAGCCCCCTTATCTTTTTAGGAAGATCCCCTCAGTGACTTTAATTAAACAGACTGAAGGAAAAATACAACAAAAGCAAAAAGAAAAACAAAACCAAAACACTTGTGGCATCTTTTCTAATCAGTTAATTTTATTAGTTATCAGTTGAAAAATTCACTGAAATACTTTCATGTTTTATTGCTGTATCGATTTGTTTATCTCAAGTGGGCTCCTATGTCACTCACAGCTAAACAAATATTTTCTCTTCCTGGGTAAAATATTTAGAAATCCCGCTTAGAAATTCTCTACTGATTTCTCCTGTTTTCAATAATTCACTGAGGTACAAGAAACTCTGAAGTCTGCCTGCCTCCCTCACATATTGATCATAGACCATTCTGTATATTTTATCACTAGATAAAATTAATTAAAGCCACAGAAATTAAAGGCAGTAATTCTGTTCCTCCGAACACCCTGGATGGACCAAATATCTCATCATTATCTCATTGATTTTATGCAACATCCCAAAGTGTTGAAGTTAACATTAGCGAGAAATGTCTGTCTCCTACATCTGTGTGTTTCATTACTTTTGTATCTATTTGTGTAAGCAATCAGTCTATGCAGGTTACTGAAGATACAAGTATAAAATGTGCATGTCATATGTAGGAAATAGGACACCTTAGAATACCACACTAAAACACAGAAAAACAGTCCCTACAATGAGAAGGAAATTACTGGAGGAGAAAAAATGTCACTTAAGAATTAATGAATCAAGTCTGTCTTACAGGATTGATCATTTAAGATGAGGTCAATGAATTTATGATACAAATGGCTGTATCACTAGAGGTAATAAAATGGAGTAATATCATTCATTTTACATCTAACTAATGACGTGCTCAGAGTAATTACAGACTTCTTCTAAAAGCCTACACTGATTAGTTCAGATGTGATAGGTGAAACATATATATCTTTCAGTTCAATACAATAACATTTTATCTATAAAATACACAGCAAATGTCTTATTTTTTTAAGTACTCGCATTCTGTATAGAGCATCATCACTCTCCATAAGCAGCTCGAAACCTCTCTGTTCATCTATTCCTTCTGCTTCCTTCTGCCTGCCTTACCTTTCCCCTTCCCCATAGAAACACGAGGGGAGCTAAGCCGGTTGCAGCAGGGTTAGCCAGGAGAGCTCGTGCTGCGGGATCACGGTCATCGGGTCTGACCCAGCACCCGTGAAAGCGATGAAAAGACCCCTCTTAGCGCAGTCAGCCGGCGTTGGGGCTGAGCATAGCGCCAGACCCCGCTCACCCTGGGGCCAGCGAGTTTCAGACATTTCCTAGCAAACACACACGAAGCGACCATTTTGTACGTTTCTACCCAAAAGGAGGAGCAACCCTTAGCGCTGTGACTGACAAGGGACGTAGGGCCGTGAAGATGTCGGGGATGAAGGGTCCGGCCTTGCAAGGTGCTGCCAGATCTCCTAAACACCTCCATCTCCCCTGGGAAATACAGCACTGCTCTCGGGCAAGCACACTGCACACCGCAAGTGCCAAAGCACAAAACCTGAATGACAGAAAGATCGGTAATGAGATAACTGTCTATCTCATTCAGCCGTAACACAACAACCCTCAAGAAGATTAAATTTACCTAACTGGGGCATGTCCAATGCTAAACAACAGAATGAACATTTCCTTTAGTACATTTAATGTATTTATATTTTAGTGGCGGGTTGCCAGTGTGCTACTTATAAGCTCAATGACTTGATATCATTCATCCGCTTTCCTGTGAAACACACAGCAATCCACACCACGGGACTACTCAGAAGACACCGCATCAGCAGAAACACGACTCGCTCCCGATACGGGAACACCAAGGAAGCCAGGGCTGAGGATCTCATGACACTCGTATTGCTCTCATACAAAGAGGGGATAAAAGCCATTCCCGTTGGCATCTGTATCTTTATTTTGATAGAGATGTCCGAAGCAGAGTCCGGACTTGGCCATGAGGTGACCCCGCGGGCACAACACGGACGTCCCACGGTGCTGCAAAAGGCTGTGCCTTGGGGCTTCAGGCATGGAGTAATAAATGCTTTAACCAGCTGACAAATGCAGGCGTAAAGTTCATCCATTAGTGCTGTCCACCAACAACCTCTGAATGATAATCTAGTATCAGACACTGTTTCATTAATATGTTTGCTAAAACCTATTTTCAGCAAGGGCTCTCAGGTTTTTGAAGCCTGCCAAAAGCTGGATGCGGCAGCAATCTAGATAATATTAGGAAGTGGCTTGAAAGGCACATACAGAAGTTTCTAGCAAACATCCAGATGAGTCACACCAGTACTCTCACACGCAACTCAGCCTCGCTTCCCTGCGCCCAGATCACCCTGCCTAGGGCAGAGCCTGCAGCGTGGACACCGAGGCGCCTTGCCACCCAGGTTCAGCAGGCCAAGGCTGTGAAGCACTGCCAGCAGGACTCCAGGGAAAAATTCAGTGTATCAGAAGGGAAGAAAGCCAGATCTGCGTGTCCTGAAGCACTAGGTGACTAACTATCCTTAAGGGGTGAAGGAGTGTAAAACCTCTCTCAGCCACCCTTGCCAGCCCCCCCAGCTTCTTGGGCAACGTGGGCTGCCTGCTGCCTCCCAGCCTTCCTCCATTTCTCCACCACCAAAGCTTCTCTTCAGAGCAAGCCACCCAAAAGGTAAATAGTCATCTCTAAACAAATCCCCTCGCGGATCTCACCCGTGGTGCTAGATCCTGTGCACGGCCCCATCCCTGCAGCCTGTTGCACGACCAAGCATGGAGAAGCTTTGGGCCAAGAGCCTTATCTTGAGCATCGACATGTTCAACACTTGTGAGCAGGGAGAAGCTCTGGGTCGGACTGACTCCTGCAGCAAACAGCAGCAGCAGCTCAGGATCTGTCCTGACACTTCATCCCCACCCCATGAAGTTGCTCCCCCAAAGCCCCACTGGGCCAGGAAGGCACCCTCGGCTGCTAGCCCCAGCTCCATGGCACCAGAGCTCCCTTTTAGCATTTTCTGACTCAGAAAAAAGATAAATATTAAGAAGCACAGGCTAGGCACCCTGCTGTGCCACCTGGGAAACCGAGCACGTGGAGATCTCCAGCAGGACACGGCCACGCTCTGCTCAGACATGCGGGGTCAGAGTGAGGAGGAGGAGATGGGTATGCTCCACCCAGAGACAACGGCAAAAGACAAAACCTCCTTTGAGAGGTCAGCAATAATCAGCACAGTGGAATTCAAATTCATAATTTAAAGGCTTTTTTTTGCTTGTCATAATGCTGTCGTGCTTTTTTCCAACTGAGTTACTGAGCCAAGCAACAGAGTGGGCTCAGCCTCGTTAGAAGCCATGCAACCCACCCTCGCTCAGCAAGGTGTCCTGTGTCTCCATTCCCAATCCTCCTCCAAAATGCTGACCCTGGACCTGTTCAGCACAGGAGGGCTTCCTCCCGAGAAAGACGGGGTGCCTGGGCAGGGCACAAAGGTCAGTGTGTCCAGCACCATGCACTGGCCCACGGGCAGGAGGGCCCTGGTCCAGGGTCCCTGGCAGGGATGCAGACTGCACGAAGAGGCAGGGGCAGTTCACAGCATTTACCTTCAAGACAACTGTAACCAAATTCATGCCTCAGCCACCATTACTAGGAATTAATGCTCTTTCACCACCAAATCTCAAATAATAGGTGGAATGTTACCCAGGCTCGATCACCATTTTCAATGTGCTTATTGCACAACATTCAGCATGTTTATTATGGCAGGGTTTTTCTGCCCAAGATGGCTCATGATAATTTTTCATAACGATTGTTCCACTTGAATGGAATGATTATTATAAAAGAAAAGTCATTCCAGCTGAAACCTGCTGCGAAGGAACCCCGAGGCAGGCTCTAACACACTGTGAATGTGGTTATAATACAGCTCGTAGCGATGCTAGGTGTGAATGAAAACAGATTTTTACAATGTTTGTAGCTTTGTGCAAAAACAGTTTACAAAACAGAACACTGCAGTCGCCTACAACTTAAAACCGTCCTGCAACGAATTTGAAGTTTTTCTTTCAATCTCCGTGTTTAAAAGAGAAAAAAACTTGTCTGCTTGCTTGCTTTTCCTTTTGATAATGTGACCCACCTGAACTTTTTTTCTACCTGAAAACCTTTACCGCAGTTTTTTGAAGACTGAATACTGCTTTATGTCATTTAAATGCAAGACCTACTCTATCTCCATTTTTCTCTCTAATTATGCAAAAATCTAAGCTACATGAAGCATAAGGAGAAAATAGAGCTATTTGGTAATTAATGGCTAATGATAAATTGATTTCATTTTTGAATCATTGCCGTTGTCATCTGTGGTATTTAAAACATAGTCTTGTCAAAGCACTTGTGTTCCTTTGTTTTGAGGGGCTTTTTAGTGTTTCCAGCCAAAAGCAATGAACGTAAGTTATGCTAATGCCTGGTGAAAATCCAGGTTGGTTCTTGTTTCATCAGAGTGGCTACATATTTGATTTTGTCTATAAACAGCTGAGTTCTGTGTTTTCAGCTTCAGTCTGAGGCTTTGAAACGGCAGTAAGAACTCTGGATCTGAAACCAGTGGTGAAGCCCACAATAGGGTGGGCGAAACTTCAGGCAAAATGAATGTAGCGTGAAGTGGGATTTGCCAACAGGGAAGTTCTTCTCCCCAGAAACCTTCCTGTCTGGAATAACACAGAATGGGACAATAATAGCATTTTAACCTTAAAATCTATAATGTGGGGTTTTTACACACGTACCATAAAGGAGCTGATTACAGGGCACATCCATACTGCTGTTTCACTGCTGGCTAAGGCTATCACTCCAGCAGTGACATAAGTCCTAACAAAAATTAATATGCTGCAGAAGATGAAAGCAGGGCAAGAACAGGAGAGGCAGGGGTGTAAACACCCTCAGCAGGACCGACAACCTGCCTCACCAAGACTCACAGTTTCCGAAATGCCTGAAGAACCTGAATGCCCTTTCCAAGGGTAATGAAGGACCTAAGAAAGCTTGTCGCACTGCAAGTCAATTGGTCTTGGAGCAGAACCACATCATGCAAGAGACTGTGGGGCAGAGCAAACCCCAGCTCCAGCCATCAAGTCCCAAGCTCAACTCTCAAGCAGCCGTCAAGTCTCAGGCTCATCAGACAGCTGCCGCAGATCTGCGAGCAGTAGCCCAGTATCTGCATGGTGTTGCACCAACGCCAAAAGGCCAAGAGGCAGTTCCTCTTCCAGACTTGGCCTGGTCGGACAGGAGACCACTCAAGTGTGTCTGTAGCCTCTTTCTTAGTGAGCCAGATGTGAGGGCAGCGATATGTGGAGCCAGCTGAGTGCCTGCACCGTGCTGCTCCTTACTCCATGGGTGGCAGTGGGAGAAGGCAGCTCGGCAGACCAGTGGTGAGCAGTTTGATTCAGGCTATGCAGGCAATGGTCAGCTTGAGCTCTGACAACTGATTTCCAGGCCAAGACTTCCCATGATGTGCATTCCTAAACTTCCCCTGTTCCTGAAGTGATCTAGGAGAAAACCGAGCAGCCAGAAACAACTTGCATTGAGTAGGTGGAGCTGGGAGTCTTGGTGAACCACAGT
Organism: Anseranas semipalmata; assembly: GCA_013399115.1. Taxonomy (NCBI): domain Eukaryota; kingdom Metazoa; phylum Chordata; class Aves; order Anseriformes; family Anseranatidae; genus Anseranas; species Anseranas semipalmata. Next base: position 230,491 of record VXAA01007167.1, on the reverse strand, counting down.
GTGTGCCTTTCTACAGACAGGTGATTTTCCTTTTCTATGATCCTTAAGCTGTTAATGCCACAGTGAGAGCTTTGCTTCTTCCTGGAGATGACACGAAAGTACCTCCTCAAACTGCTACCGCTAAAACCCTGCAAAGCATGAGCATGACAAGTGCTGTAAACACCTTCAAAAGAGGACAAGGACTGTCGGCTTTGAATACTCAGGAAACCAAAAGAAAGAAAACAAAGCTAGCAGCTGGAAAAACACTTCAGGGGCTCGTGAGTGCTTCTTCACAGTGTCTCATGCCTGCCACCTCCGTGGGGCAGCAGGGGAAGGTCGCACTAGGAAATTCCCCCTTACTCCCTCCCCCTCAGGGAGTGGAAATGCATTTTTGTCCACATGAGGACGTTCATCTCCACATCCTTGGAAAACCCTTTGCACAGTTTACATCCCCATACGCTCAGCTACAGGAGGCAGCAGAGCAGCTTCTCCATCCCCAGGGCGCCTGAGCCACGGGGACCCACGATGCCAGGGCTGAGAACTGCCGCCAGCATCAATTTCAGGGAGAGACAAGCGTTCCGGCCCCGGAGCTCCACGCTCCCACCCAGGGGCTGCAGGACAGGGCCAAACATCAGCGCAGGTTTCTTCTGCAGGCCAGCTGTCAACCCGTGGAAAATGAGGACATAATAGCGTCTGCATGCTTTCCAGCACTCCCTGCATCAAGCCCCAGCAACCACAAAAAGAAAGGGAAATTGAGAGCCATTAACACTGTAAATGCTTACATCAAATTGTTTTGAGAATTACAGATGCTGTTAAGCACAGGAAACTTAAAGGCAAAAGAGGAAAGGGGCACTTTGCTAACCTTGAGTAGTATCTCTCTTACAAAACGACCAAAATCTTCACCCTTAACAACCTCATGCTATCACGTCTGCAGATACCTTCAGAAGCCAGATGAAGATTTATAACCTCTAATTAATTCACTTTCTTACTCAGTACCTGAATAAACATGTTCACCCTATTTTTCTGAACAAAACTTTATTCTGGTCATATAGCAAAGTAACATTGTGAGATGGAAAATAACCCATGTGGCTCATCTGTCTAGAATTTATATCTAGTAATATCTTATATGTATTTTTTCTCCAATATATTTTCTTTTTAATATTCAAGAGAATATAAAAATAACAATAAAACCCCCTCCATTATGTTTCCAGTGGCTCATAAGACGGTTGACAGGACTATAAATGTAATAATGAGGAGGTTTGAGGGGCAGGTTAATGTTTTTTGTTAACGCATGACGCTTTTGCCTAAGGCTTTGCTGGAGGCCAGTACCACTTCACCTGGACTGAAATCACCATGGAACACCCATTAAATCACTCAGACTTAAATGTAATACTACTGGGTCCAGAAAATATTACTGTAATCCAGATTTGAAATATCATGTCTGTAGAACAGCAAGTAGGAATGCAATCTGAAACCTTGAGAAATCTTTATTTACCTATAATGAAGAGTTCTAAGTCCAATTCTTCCTCTCACCTATGCCATTTTACAGTGGTGTAACTCTCACAGATTTGTGTGTTGTTTCTTCTGATTTATGCTTGTACAAGCAAGAGGCTTACAGAGTAGAAGTCTCTGGGTGCTTTGGACTATATATATACATACATATATTTGTATGTGGTGTATATATATATATTTTTCACCTATCTATCTATGTCAGGGATCTTCAGACTTTGTTATTACATGGTAATCTTTACCGTGCAATAACATTTAGAGGCCAGGACCACTTGCGCCATGTGCTATAAAATATATATCACCGTAGCATGGGCTGCAGCAGGACTCTCACCACCTACCTGGGGCAGACCCCCTGCACACATTTCCCCACCTTTCCTAAACATATAAAATCCTTGAGGGACTACATCAGCTACTTACTTGGAAAAATAATGTTAGGGAAAGATTGACTTGATTAGGGAAAGATTGACTTGAGTGTTAGTAAAAATGGATGAAAAAAAAAGATCAAAACTTTCCAAGAGGAGCTTTGCTGTGTTTCAGTCTACAGGGCTTTGAAGGGAGTCAAAACTGTTCCAGATTTGACTGCTTGTGATTCACACTTTGAGAATTACTGGTTTCACGCCGGTAATGGTGCGCACCACCCAGCGCCCCAGTTTAAAGAGCAGCCCTCTCTCTGGAAACCACATCTGATTAGAACAGCTCTGGGCCAGATCCAAAATGTGCCTGGATCAAGGAAAAGTTTGTCACATCGGTTTCAGAGCGGGACCGAGATGTGTCCCATCTCTTGCAGATTGGGCACGGAGAGTGGAACTCATTTTCCTCTTTCCTCTGAAGTCGGGGGCTGGAGAAGATGAAGCCAAGGAAAGGAAATTACTCTGCCTCGCACAGAGGCCACATTCTGCATCCCTCCAGTTCCTCCTGCTCCGAGGCACTGATCCTGGCTGAAACCCAGAGCCCGCTGGTGCAGTCCCAGCTCCCCTTCCCCTTCCATTAGCACAAAGTCACAGACGCAGAGAGGCTTCCTCTGAGCAACCGCTGGACTCACTCCTAGGCACCGCCACAAGGAGCAGGTAAGACTGAAATGAGGGCCAGGGAAAAGAAAAGGTGGGGAAAGCAACAGTCCGCATGTCCTCCAAATAGTGAAAGAGGAGAGGAGAGGAGAGGAGAGGAGAGGAGAGAAAAGAGAGAAAAGAGAGAAAAGAGAGAAAAGAGAGAAAAGAGAGAACAAAGATAAAAAAAGAACAAAGAGGAAAAGGGGGAAAAGAGAAAAAGGGGGAAAAAGAGAAAAAAGGGAAAAATCGAAAAGAAGAAAGAAGAAAGAAGAAAAGAAAAAAGGAAATAAGGAATAAGGAAAAAAGA
>VXAA01007167.1:147041-227405 GCA_013399115.1 Anseranas semipalmata | reverse complement strand
AAAAGGAAAAAGAAAAAAGGAAAAAGGGAAAAAGGAAGAAGGAAAAAGGAAAAAGGAAAAAGGAAAAAGGAAAAAAGAAAAAGGAAAAAGAAAATAAAGAAAAAAAATATTTACTCTGCCACTGGTAGGAGGGATTTACTATGACTATTATGGCCACTAGCTATCTTAAACCACTGTTTTCCAGGATTTTAGTCTTAAAAATAATAAATGAGGAGTTATGAAGGTCTGAAACTGCAGCCCAGAGCCAAACATATGGTGAACTAATGTGTGTGAAAACTTCCCTGTCTTCTTCCGCTAACGCCCCTCTTGTCTCACTAAGAACATTCCTGCTGCCAAACCGGGCTTCCTGCGGCGGCGGCGGGCAGCCACCAGCCTTGCTGGTGACCCCGGGTGTCGGAGGGGCCAGCCCCGCCACGTACCGCACTGCCATGCTTTGTCAGGGCTGAGGCGTCTGCTGGCGGTGGAGCAACGGAGAATGCCCCTTCTGCCATGGCGATTTCACCTCCCTCCCTCTCAGTAGGGGAAGGTGGAAAAAAGTCCCACTAGGTCTTTTCTATGGAAATGAAAAGAGAGAATATGCCTTGTTCATCCCTCTGTTTAGGAAAGTGTTGAGCACTGGCGCGTACCTGACACCCGGCTATTTACATAAATCAAATCTATTCTTAGCATGCCCAGGATGAATCTGGGATAACTCCACTGAAGCCAGTGTTGTTTTTTCAATTTGAGCTGTGTAACCGAGAGCTGAATCTGGCACAAAGTGTTAATTTCTCACCGAGGAGGGTACGTTACAACACAAGGCATCAGACACGCTGTTTGGTAAAGAACACAACTGCAGGGAACCCGCTAGGGATGCACTGTGTTACTGTAGATGGCACTCACTCCTTGCCTCTATGTATGATGCAAGCTGCGACTGCATAGATTTTATCCTGTAAACTCATCACGGCAAACACTTTCCTGCTCACAAGATCGTGTGGACGATTCTCTCATTGCACAACGTGCACGACAAAGTAGCTCTATGGAAGCAGGACCGAAGAAGTCAACGTATTTAAACCCTCACCCTGCAAGTGTACTGCAAGCAAGGCTCTCAGAAGTGCTATGCCCTTTAGGCTCCTCCTCAAGAAGGACAAACCCATCTCCTTCAGTGGCGCTCAGCAGTAAAAGAAGGAAGGGTTTGTAGGTAAGGTGCTGAGACAGGACTCACCAGTTGGGCAGTAAGCCATTCCCCACAAGCAGAAAATCCTTGAGCAACTTTGCACAAGGGGAAGGCCCAATTTTAGGCATTTACTTTGATTGCCCAGCTCTGAGGCAGACTGTAGGCATCTCTGAGGGTTGGATCACGGCAGCCACGTAACTAAGAGGCTCTGAACTGGTCCCAGCAGACTCTCTCTCCATCGATTACAGAGGGAGTGAAGGGAGGCTAGGCTCAGGCAGGTCCCTCAAGTTAGGCGGCTTGTATGTTCTTTATTTTCAATCTGTATCTTTAATCCACCTCTTAAAACAGGGAGAAGGCTTCCCCTTACCTGGCTTGCCTACTTAGAGCATGACGTTTGTGAAATGGAGATCAGGTTTTCCTACAAGTGTTTACAGCATCCAGCACAACCACATACGGTGGTCCTCAAACCACCACCATCACACGAACAAAGTACAACGTTACCACGGGGCTCTCCTTCCACTCTGGGACTGGCAATCATGAAGGGCTTTGCCCAAGCCCAGACTTTAGGATTTGGTCCTCTGCAGTGAGGTACAGATGTGCACACACTTGCACACTCGTACACGTCTTGGTACATGAAATGCTCGTTGCAGGATGCAATACAGTAATGGGGGAAAGGAAGACACAGTTAAGTACAGCGTATTCGCTAGCAGACATAGCTGAGAATATCGACTGGTCTTCACATCTACCCTGCACATTTATCACCCTGCGGTACAGGAAGGGAGATGACTGGGAGGTGGGGACATGCCAGTTAACCTCAGGCACTTGTCCAAGCACAACAAGAGATCTGAGGTATGCGCGAGGGTTGAAATTCCATTATAGGTTTTAAATAATTAAGCACTACATGTTTGGAAGCTCATTCCTTCCTATTACTTTTTAAATAATTAATCTGTATTTACATCTATTGAACTTCATGGAGCTATACACATAACAAATTTGAGTCAAGTTGCAGAAGGCAGATCTTCCTGTCTGACAGCATTACGAATGTTTCTTCTTCTATACAGTAGCTTCAGCTACGTGGGATCAGTCAAAATCCAATTCAGCTACATGCTGTACATCACAGACACACATGTAAAGGGTTTTCTATCAAATTATTCACAAGTAATCAAAACACTAAGAGAAGCTGTAAATCCCCAGAGGAAAAAATGTGCTTCTAACAAACACCTTAGAACAGCAAAAAGTGATTCGAATTAGGAAAGAGTAAACAAAAAAAAAAAGAAAAAATATAGATTGTTCCTATTGAACATACCCATTATGTTCAGGTTAATGTGATCAGTTCTGTGTAACCTGCAGTACGATTTAATAAAAAAATTAACAGGTTCCCAGGTTCCTGCAATTGAAAACACTAATCTCAAAAGCTGGAATAATAGATACAGTAACAGAACGTAAAACAGCAAAAAAACAAAACAAAACAAAAAACCTTTACCTAGAGTACTTCTCTTCCTACAACATGTTATTTCCCTCTGTTTACTTCTGGTTCAAGCTGAATAAGCTGTTATATACCTTGCAGGTTCCACCTAACTGGAACTACACACGATGCGCCCAAGCAAACCACCAGTACTGCTCAGACCTTTGAAACTATGAAGCGCTGAAACAGGCTCTTGAAACCACAGCTCTGCCCTGGGAAATGGATCTGTAGCAATGGCATCAGGATTACATGTTTTCTGTGCATGTGATTTCCAGCTCATGTTAGTTCCTATTTATAAGTAAGCAGATATATATGCATTCACTTATGCAATTCTAGCTGGCATTCCTGCAAATTCAGTCCAAAAGTCCAACTAAGTTATTTCCGTTTCAAACAGCATTACAACTAATAGGAACGCTGCTGGCCAAACAGTTCCTTCAATTATAATAAATGGAGCAAACTGCCTTCAAACTGAGATCTCAGTTACACCTGCACAGTTATTCTGGAAGTTAATTAGATTGCACAGGGGTAAATATGGACTTAATGTGCTCTTCAGAGGCCTCATAATGGCAGAAGACATATTAGGGATAGAATAAAGAAACCAACTTTAAAAAAAAATCCCTGGTGCTCTTTGCAACAAAGGGAGAAAAAGCATCTGTACCTGTAGGTGAAGTAGTCTGTGTTAGAAATCATGGAAAGAAAGCCAATAACCGTTTTGCTCCGTGGCAATTCTACACTGCCACCTTGCAGGGGAACGGTACACTTAAAATGCTTCTTGCAATGCTCTTATTTCGTTAATTGTTTTAAAAAAATAATAATGCATAAATCAAGGACAGTCATCGGATCCCGTAATGACGACTCTCCTGTTTGCTCCTTTGACCCGCGCGGCTCTAATTCAGAGTCCTGCGGACAGAAACTCAGCATTTCCGAGCAGCAGAGCACAAACAGGGCTGCGCAAGAAGAGACCGTGAGGTCAGCTCCGAGTGAAAAGCAGGATGCCACGGCAGGCATGGAGATCAAGGACCGACTAACTCAAAGCACAGGAAGAACCAGCGCTTCAGATGTCAGCTGTTTCAAGGTGTCGCTGGTGTCAACGTAATAATCAGAGCAGCATATGCGCCAGGCTCCTCGCCGTGACAGCCGAACCTGCAGCCTTCTACTTGGATCCAGTTTGGGGATTTTGTTTCCCTTTTAGACAAAGCCAACAGCGCACAGCATTCATATTTCAAGGCTGTTTTAAGGATCAAACCCCATCTTACTTAATAAAAAGCCGAGCAAGATTCAAAGTGGAAAATTATATGGGAGCTTCACATGCAGTAGGTAGACAGGATTCTGTGACTTTTATCAGAGGTATTGGTTTAGAGATTGGTGCTAATGACAGATTCTTAAAAATGCCCCCCCTCCCTCCCCCCCAGTATTCATGTTTTCACATAAATCCTGATTTTGGCATATTACTTTATTGTGGAGACATCTTCTGTGTACTGGATGGCTTATGCAAATTAACCAAATGTCCTATAAATTAGTCTTGAAACGCCCGGGATAATGAGCTGCTTGCATGGCGAGCAGCGCGCAGTACTCAAAGAAGGACTCGTCACAGGCTGGGAGCAGGAGGGCACTGAGTGTGCCCCGGCCGCGACGCTCTGCCGGCATTGTGCCTCTCGTCCTGAAAGGCAAAGCTGACTGGCTAGGATGGAAAAACGCAGTGCTAGGAGATACCTAAAGATCGACGCCCCCAGTAATTATGTGGTAGGAAGACAATGTGCCCCTAGCTGCTGAAACCCAAGCCTGCAGATCTTCTCAGCTGACTTGGCCAACACATTTAAACTGATTGCAGGCTGGGTTTTCTTCCCTGCATAATCTGTTTTTTTTTTTTTCACTGAAGGCTTTTTGATATACGTTATGTATGTGAATGTTACTGCATTCGGTGCCTTTTCTGGAGATGTTTACTGCCTACCAAAAGTCATACCTCCCCTGTATTCCTTACCCGAGACAGAGGGAATACCTCGAAACTACACTCCAGTTGGATTTTAAGAAGAAATGTTTTATGTTGGCTGCTGCTTTCTTGTGAAGTGCAGGTTTAGGAGAAAGCTTTATGCACAAAGGGCTGGTTTCTCTACCCTGACTCAGGAAGTGCTGGCTGAGGTGTGTGAGGTGAACCATAATAAATCAGATGACAAATCAAAAATACACCGCTTGCTTTTGGTGTGTGCTTAATTGGCACTCCATGTATAATAATTAAAGCTATATTGAATTTGTGTGTAGGCACCTTAATTTGCAACATTACAATAATTAAATGACATTAGTGTTCAGAAGTAGATATGAGAGAGAAAGTGCTATTAGCATGAGTTGGCAACAACGACAATCTTACAGATCCTTTACCCTGCCTCCAGCACAGGCTTTGTCCTGGGCATGGCTATTCTGATCTGGGGGCATTTTACCCCAGCTGACAACGGTGTGGGCAAAAGGGAAGAGATAAAGGCAAAGCAAGCAGGAGGCATTTATGGTCGCAATCCCATATCAGCTTCAGAAGTGCAAATACGTCCATGTTATGAACATGGAGCAGAGACAAAGAGAGATGAGGTGACTTGGCCTTCAGTGTGTGACAGGGAATAGCTGCAACAGAGCTTAGGAGTGAGCAGACGCCTCAGTAAGGGCTGGTCTAACACTGCATTAAGGCCACCTTCTTTGTAAGAAACTCATGGCTTGTGTTCAGAGTCACAAGCGTCACAGTTTGCGTATGTTGAGAAATCAAGCTGTGCATAGCAGGAGACAAGAGCCTGGTCTTTCTTCAAAGTTAAGAACCCCGTTTAGTAATAGCTGGGCCTCACAGCATTTAGGGAAAGGGATTTTATGGCTAACGGAACTGAGGAGGCATCTCAGGGATGAGGACATCAAAAATCCATGATGCAATTTGTCAGGGATGTGGGGAAGAATGTAGTTAAACTGATGGGAAGGCAGCTGGTAATGGAGGAAGACATATTCAGAAGGGGAAGAGAGACCCAAGGAAAATGTTGCAAGGAGCAGAAAACATAAAATAAGGGGCAAAATAATAAAAAAGGATGAAATCTTGATGGAGGAGTGTGCCCATGCTGGGGACAGTCACAAGGGGACGAGCTGCTGGGCGCCGAGGCACGGGGGCAGGTGAGAGGCAGCAGCCGTGCCCTGGCGTGCTCTGCCCTGCCTGCTCAGCCGCTGCAGCAGGCGCAGTGCTAGCAGCAGCTGTTTCAATAACGTTTTAAACCCTCCTGCCCTCCTTTCCAGAGCTTCCACATGTAGATTCAAATCCCTGGATATTCACAGGCAATTATTTTCTAATGATGCTAGAAGCAAAGCTTCCAGTCCTATAGCTTCAAAAAAGCCTGCCTAGCCGTGTTCTGCTGTTGACCTTTTCAAGACCTAAATATATACGAGATACCTAAATACGATAATTGGTCAAATATAATGCTGGTGTAAGCCGGAGGCCTTTCACCAGAGGTGACACAGGCCCACGGTAAGCAGGAGAGAAGCTGCAGGAACTCCATCCTTGCCGGTTTGCCCCCTGCGTTCAAAGGCTTCTCTGATGCTCGCAGCTCTCCTGATTTTGTGTGATTTTATTCATGTGTGTCTCAGGCTTAGGTTTCACAGTGGATGTGCTTAGCTGTACAAACTGTGCCAAGCCAGCTTACCAGAATGGCAATGTTGTGCATGAGATGTTACTTTTGCAAGGGCAGACCCAAATCCCTATGTCCACTGTTGCACAACAGCAGCCTATCATACCATGCAGGATATAAACATTTTGTGGCCTTGCGGACAAGCTGGACAGACAGACAGCCAATCCATCACCACGACTCCGCATCACCACTGATGCGAAGGGATAAGGAGCAAAGCTGACGGCTTCTGCACAACAAATAAGCAAGCAGAGAGACGGTGTTTGCTCAATTCAATCTGCAAAGCTGACTTGTTTAAATATGAATATGTTGCTTATAGCCAAATTTTAGTGACAGCAGCCCCATGGCATCTATCACTGTTTGCACTTTTGCTAAAAATACTCGCGCTGTCTGGGGATCTTTTCAGATGCCACATCTGCAGGAGGTGTTCGCTCCGCCACCACTCTCTACCCGTTATGGTTTCCCCCCCTCCTGGGTTCATCATGCTCAGGAAGGCACCAAACACGCACGGCTCGTGTGGTGTCACAGCCACCTGAAGTCACTTCCCTGTCCGCACCCGAAGTCCGTGCCCTTTTCTCCCTCTCCTCCTCTCCCTCTCTCCCGTCCTCGTTCCTCACCCATCCCATGTTCAGGGTGACCTGCCTCGAGTCAGGCTCCTCCCGGAGCTCACACCGGGGCCATGTTTGGAGCTATGAGAAGGAGCAAATCCCACCCAGGAAACAAGCAGCAGCGGGAAAACGCAGAGCATGAAACCCAAACACTGCTGGTTTCCTCCAAGAGCCACAATGCCAGCACTCTTCAAGTCGCTCCTCTAAGACAGAGCCTCCAGTTCCTGGAGGATCAACAAAGCCCAGGCTACTTTGGATTTGCCCTCCTTGCAGTTTTCTCTCTGCATCTACCCCTGACAGCAGCGGCAGGTCCCCATCCCCACGGCATGGGTACCGGCACCCATCGGGATGGATTTTGGTGCAGGACTGGGGCTTTGCCCGCCAGGGATGCGGCACCTCCACGATGCTCCGGCTGTGGCGTGCACCGAGGTATCAACGTGCTGGCACCCTGACACAGAAGAGAGGCTCTGAAAACAACGGGCAGACCGCCAGCAGAGATCATGGTTACTTCGGGCAGCTGACATTTCGGCTAGGTCCCAGGGAAGGATTTTGGTAACAAAGGCAGACAGATATCTTCCTTTATGTGGGGGCTGTGTGGTCAGCCAGGCCCTCTGGTTATCTCCCTTCACTGACCACAGCTAATCTGGTGCGACCTTTGGACAGCTGGCACTCGCCCAGGCCTCAGCTTTCAGCCCCAGTTTGTGGCTGGAGGAAAAACAGACAAAAAGCTGGGCTACTGGCCTGTGCAAACACGTCGGCCATATATCCCTCGTTAAATGAACTCGGCATGGTGGATAAGAAGGATGACAGCACAGCGCCCGGTGGCAATACACTGTGCAAACCCTCTGGGGAGAAAAATGTTTGCTCAGCTCAGCTCAGCCTCCTGCAATCTCTCAGAAAAGAACCAAGATATGCGTACGATGAAGCTGGAGATGTTTTCCAGGCCCTGCACAACCCCTGTGCCTGCGAGAGCGTGCGTGCACCCGCCGTGCAGGCGGCTCCGCCCTGGGGCACTGCCCTGGCAGGAGACATCCAGCTGTGCTGCTGTGCGTGCACATCTGGGGGCCCCGCCTGCCTGCCCTGTGCTCCCTGCTTCCCCTTCAAATAACAGCCTGGCTCCCAAATACCCGGTGACTGAGATGAGAGATGGTCCCAGAGGTTTATTAATAGAAAGTGAAAAATAACTGATAAGAGAAGCATTTACCTTCTCTCTATACTTAGTCTATTAGCTCTTTAATATTTCAGCTTCAAGCATCCTTCACCCTTAAGACTTGGTGCTGGGCCAGCTGCAATAAGATCCACCAGCACAATGTCCTGATGCTATCTTCCAGCACTACCCAAACCTATCTTTGGGCCAGATTCTCCTCAGTTGGAGACTCCTTTACACCACTCCGGCAGAGAAAGGTGCGCCAGGAGTACATGACATGCCATTACCACCTTTTGAGACTTCTTCCTATCACCAGAGGGATGTAAAGGCATCCCATGCTCAAAGCAGAATCCAGCCCTCTCTTTAATGCATTTAACAAAGGAAGCTGCTGCCAGCATCCCAAAGGCACAGAGAGGGTCACTGACTCCCCTGGTGGCTGGGAATCTGGGCTGGGACAACGTGGACACGTGGCGGGTGTGCTAGCTCCGTGGTGGAACGAAAAAAAGAAACCTCTTAGAAAACGACTGTTTCCCATCTTGACTGAGGGGACATTAATTTCAGTGGCATGTGCGGTAACGTTCATTCAGGACTGGGCACAGGTGGTCAATTATTTTTCTGCCTGTCTAGAAGAAGCATGTTTATTCCTCATAATAAAAAGTATTAGTACAATACAGAGTTTATAGCTCAATTAGGAAAGTGACATGTGAAGAGTTAGAGCCTTTTGCAGGGAATACAGACAGAAACGAATTTTTGCTGTTGAATGAAATACCACCCTCCTCCCCATCAGACGCATGAAATCTACACAGCTTAAGAGCCAATTGACAGCTTTGTTAGGGCCCATATTTAACTAGCCTGTGCAACAGTATATGGTACTGTATATTAAAGCTCTATAATACAATTGTGTTCCTTTCTCTGTTTAAAACATTTTTAATTGATCATTCAGGCACAGATGAAAAAAAAAAAACAAGCACAGAATTTAATTTTGGTCCCAAGTATAAACAAAGCTGTGCATTGAGCAGAATTTGAGAACATTGTACACATGTACAGTTTGATCATTTTGTGGGATCTACACTGCCTGCTTCAGCTCCTGTGCACTGCTTGGGCAGTCAAATTGTTTTTGAATACCTCTAGGTAAGGCTGGGAACCTGCTTTCCACTATTATGTCCGATAACAATTCATAACAAATGAACCTCTCTGCAAATACCAAGGGTGTCGTTGTTAGCTATTTGGAGTATCACACAACCTTAAATAATAGATACCGCTTTGCTCTTATAACTATTAAATCTCAATCTCAAATTGCATGTAAAAGTAATTAAATAACAGCATTCTCGTTTCAAAGCTGGAGACCAGACACCTGAAGTTAGCAGATACCTAACTTTAAGCATACAAGTAGTCCCTCTGCTTGAATTGAATGGCTCTATGCGCAAGCTTGAAGTTATACAGATGCAGAAATTCACTGCTGAACTGATGATTATAGCTGTTGAAAATGTAGATGTCATATGGAAGGTATTTATCTAGTTAATGGACAGAGGTAGGCACCTCTAGAGGTGGTTTAACCAATCCTAAATCCATGCCTAATTATTCTGAGTAAATCACGCTCTGGAAGTGCTTGCCTTCTTCCATTAATTATCAGCAGGACCTGAACAGAGAGCTTGGCCCAGATGTCAAGCCCTGGTGCTACAGGCAGGGATGTGAATCAAAGCGTGTCCTGATCCAGAGGGTGCTGTGGAACTGGGAAGACGCGAGTCACAGGTGGAAAGCAGGGTGAAATAACCATTGCCTCAGCTGTGCGTGCAACTGAGAGCAACGTCTGACCACCCGAATCCCACCGGAGCGTCACCCTGTGGGACACCTAGCACAAGGACGCATGCACCGTCCTCGCAAAGAGAAGCAACCTCCAGCATGACGGAGGTTTCGTTGCAGCTGCTAATGCTAGTTTGGTGCAAGGGGTGCAGCAATGAAATCATTCGGATAGCTACGAGCAAAATGGACCCTGTTTGCAAGGAACAGCTGTGCTCAAGATATTGTTGCATGATAATCTGCATGCACACCCACCTGAAAGATCCCAATCTACAAATGAAAGCATTAACAAGAACGCTCCGTGTAGGGAAACAGACACTTCTTCCCAGAGAGAGCGACGGCAGCACATCGAAATCACACTGTGCAAGACAACATTTATAAAAATGTTGACAGATATCACCCCCTATTTGACTTATGGAGCCATCACAAAGCTCACTTCCACAGAGTGTTTTTGGGCCCTTCAGTTGACTCAATCACCAATTTAGAATCTGTCAGACTTCATTATGCAGATTAAAAGCCTCTCCTTGGTTTCATTTGTTATGCATTTATAAGGGAGCATCGGCGAATGTATCCTCTCACACAAGCAAAGCCTTTGTGCCATTACATAGTAAATTTTGTTCTTTTGAGCGCTCGAAAAAAAACCAACGCAACAGCAACATGGCTTAGTTGCTATGCGCGGACTTGGAGCCACTGCATAGGGATCAGCTCCAGAGTTTGGTGTGAGTCGAAGCACGCCGGGTGAACTATGCCTGGATGTGAGCAGGCACAGCTCGCCTCTTCCTCCCATCTACAGGAGCGTGCTCGGTCCTGACCGCCCCGGCATCCCCAGGGCAGCGCGCGGTCCCGATGCGTGCTGACTGCCTTCCAGCTCGAGGTCTGGCGCTGCTGCCATATCCAGCATCGAAAGGCAGATTTGTTATGGATGCTGGTAGGGCTCTTTTTTCTCTCTCATTGACTAGATGTGACTCAAAAAGTTAATGGTAATTGCTCTCATCTTCATTTAGCAATGAGAGAGAGAGAGAAATGGGAGCAATTTGCAGATCTGAGAACAGGTCATTACAGGTGTGTTATATTAGTGTATTCATGAGCCCCCTGGGACAGCCATGCTGAGATATCCAATAACTTTCTTAATGTGTAATTACACACCATTGGACTATAATTGATTAATTGAAAAGAGAATGTAGGCAGATGCTAGGCCAAGGCTTCTGCTGCTCATTAAATGAGTATGTCCTTGCTTCTTTTTAATAAGTTAAGTGAACTACTCAAAAGCAATTAAGTGAGAACTGAAATTCATTAAATTTTAAGTAATTATTGGTATTAACTTCTATAATAAAATGCAGGATTTATATTTTGGGTTTTTTCCCCCATCCTGAAAGCGACATAATACGTGTCACTGCTGAGATGTAAAGATGGCTTCCTGCTACAGAGAGCGTGAGGCTCCCACTCCTTGCAGACAGACTTTCTTTGGAGTGCCTTCAGATAGCCGTGAGAAATTAATCTGCCCTCTTGGGGCATCCCTGCTGGAAGCCATGCATGGTCCTAAGAGTTCCCAAAGAGAGGGTCTTGCCACGGGCTGGACCTTAATTCTGAGAACTAAAAAGAGCATCAGCTCCTGATTTTCAAAACCCTGCTTTCTTATGTTGGTTCTTTTTACTTGAAGGTTGTCAAAGCAGTATCACTTCAAACTCTTTTCCTTTTTAATGCGGAGGGCAACGTATTCAGCAATACGAGGCATAAGCCAACTGCAGCGTGACAGACACTCACGCTGGCCCATTTAGCATCTCTTCAAACCCGACAAAACCCATTCCCACTGACACCCAGCGTGAGCGAGAGCCAGGGGTAAAGGCGCAGCAGGGCCTGGGCACGGAGGTGTCCAGGGCTCCCAGGGTGCCCCATGACATCTCCTCCGGGCCCTCCTGAGTTGTCTGTCCCTTCTGCACATACCCCAAAAAGGAAATATTTACAGCTCTGGGGGGGTGACTTTGGAAATTTTATTTCCAATTTACATGGAAGGAAATCTGATGAATTTTATTTCACTGCACTTAACTTCCTTTGGAACAAGGCATATCTTTATTCTTTAACATTCTATAAAAACTGTCTGAATTTTATTTAAATTGGTTATGAATGCCAGTTTCATAAAGCAAAGCTACGATTCACAACTGGTTTTCTTTCCAAGAGATACAAACCTGTTTTTTTTTTCCAGTTTTATAGAGGTTTGGGTGGGGGGAGAGCTAACATTTTTTTCAGGCGTTTTTACTTTAAAATTTATTGCAGTCATTATTAAAATATAGCCTACTAAAATGCATTTTCAGCTAACAGTTTCTTAACTTCTTAATTGTTTAAATTCCCTGTCAATAAAAAGATTGGTATTTCTTTAAAATCATTTTTGAAAAAGCAATTTTTCAATGAGAACATGTTTAATATGAAAATTATAACTTCAGTAAACACATCAAACGAGGAAAGCAAAGAGTAAAAATTGAGGAATACAACACAGCATTGCAGTGAGGAGAAATTAAGGTTGGAGAAATTATTCAGAGGTCACCAATAATTGCACATTTATTAATAAAAACTTTAATGCTGGTTCTGGGAAGGAAGATGACAGAACTTGAGCAGTAATGGGATTTTAATTATTTTCCTTTTTAACAAATGCATTTTGCTTCTCTTTCGAAATAATAATAATGCTAATGTCAAAAGCTGGAAAACTGCCTCCTTCCAAGGAAAGAAAACCTTGTGCTCACGAAGTGTCAAGTGTCACGTCCTAAAATAACACTCCTGTATTAGTGTGAAGGAAAATGCTCACCCAGCGCCCCTTGGGCTAGGCAGCGGGCTATTTCTAGGGCACGGAGCAGGGCGCTGCTGGAGGGGGGCCGGGGCTCGCTCACGGCGCTGGGGGCCCAGCACCTCCCGTCACCCAGCAGCCCCTTCAAAACGCAGAGGGGAAATGCTGGGGCAAAGGCACTTTCCGGCCGCGTTGCTCCCAGAGGTTAGTGCCACCCCGTGCCACCGCCGCAGGAGCCTGGGGAGGCCCTCGCCCTGCCTGGTGCCCTCACCGGCCCCCAGCGGCAAAGAAATGAGGTGTGGATCTTATTTCCAGGAAAGCTGCTACGTCAGGCTTGCTGCTCTGCCTGTGTTTTCTGCGGGTTCCTGCCGATGGTCTCTGATCACAGCCTTCAGCTTAAATATTATTAATGAAGATGGCGTTTGCTACGCTCCCAGTTATCTGTTAGCTGGCCTACAGCAACTTTCAGTCAGAGAGGGGGACGGCGTCTCGGAGCAGTCGTTCCTCTTTCCTCGTCTGCAGGATACAGGGGGTGATCCAAAGCTCCCTGCAAGCTAATGGAAGGGATCCTATTGATTTCACGGGGCTTTGGATCAGACGTCGGTAGAGTCCTAAGCATGGCATGAGTCAGGAAAAGACAGCAACCTCCTCCGGCTCCCCAGGGCAGGCCAAGCACGGGGCCACCATCTACACGGAGGAGGGGGCCGGGTGTGCGCAGTGTGGGACGGGGAACAGAGGGACTGGAAGATGCAGGAAACCCCCTCCAGGCCCCAGAGAAGATTTGCTGCAGCCCCAGGAACCCAACCCCAACCTGCCAAGCCCAGCTGTAGCGAGAGCCACCGCCGTCCTTTCCGCTACGGAGCAGAAAAATACAGAACTAAAGAGCAGGGCAAGAGGGACGCAGCCCGTGCGCATTTGTTCTCCAACAGAGAGGTGCAGGCAGGCATGTAGCGTGTCACCTCCTGGGGACGGGGGACCGTAGGGTGACCGGCCACCCTTTATTCAGCCGGGCGTAATCCCAGCACCGTGCCCAGCACTGGGTGCCCCTGTGCAGGCAGGGGCAGGGGCAGGCGGCCGGGGCCCCCCAGCTCTGGGCACGGGTGCTGGGGCTCCCCCCAGGCTGCAAAGCCGCCGGCTGCACCAGCAATGACATCAATTTGGGACCAAAAAAACTCAACAATAAGTTTGCCTGGTTTGTTCCCCTTGCATGACAAGAAGCACAACGCAAGTTGTTTTGTTGTTTTTTTTTTGTTGGTGGTTGGTTTTGTTTGTTTGTTTTTGTGGGGTTTTGGGGACACTCTTTTTTAAAATCTTCTGCTATAACTCATGAACAATTTAGCTTTTGAAAATGAAATGCTACAGGCGATTAGACTACAATAAGACCTAAGCCTCACTGTTATTGAAGAAAGGTTGAATTTCATGTGGCCAAGATTACTGAGGTTTTAAGAACATCAGTACCAATTCTCTGCTACAATTGCTTTTCTCGGGATTTTTGTTCCAGAGCCGTAACTGCAGTTCTGGCAGCTCTCTGGGCCTGCTCCAAAGTCCCTGGAGCCAACGCAGGGCTCTCCATGGGCAGCTGCACGCTTCCAACAGCCACGCGCTCGAGCTGCTGCACGCACCGCGGTGCAGCTGATGGCGCGGTGTCGGATGCTCTCGGGCTGCGGCGGCAAACCGAGCGAGAAGCTGCCGAAACCCACCGGTAAGCTGCCGAAATATAGCACCGGTGAGATCACTGCAGGGAGGTGAGATCTCCTGCGGACCCCAAAGCGGGGTCGTGCCCTGGAGGCTGCGGTCAGAAAGCCCTGGTGTCCCAGCCTTGGGCAAGGCTGAGGAGGTGCTCTCCCTCTCCCTCTGCTGGCTTGAACCTGAAAGCAGAAGGAAAAGCAAGGGAGAGCTACACTGGGAAGCCTCCGCTTCTGCTCTTCTCTCCGCTAGGAATAAGGAGGCAGCATGGGCAACAAGAAGGGGGGAAAGGCAAGAGGGGGGATGAGCGAAGCTATGTCCCCCTGGTTCGGTCCTCCTTTGATTCTAAGTGTGCTGCCGGGCATTCCTTTTAGCGCTGAAGCAACAGCTGGTAGCAGTTTTGCTTGACACTGGGGCACAGCAGATAGGTCGGGTACTGTAAAAAAGGAGAACCCAAGCCTTGCTTTCTGAAACCAAGACTCGTGGCCTCCAGAGAACACTGATACGCGTATTTACACTTAACTTGGCTAGGACTACAAAAGCTACTGGACTCATCCGATCACAAATACCTCAGTGCTTTGTAAAACCAGCCCGGTGAGCACCAACCAAAGCCTTTCCCCCCTCGAGCACTGTAAATCTGAGGTCGGCCCGCCGGCACCCTTGCGCCCGCCCGCGTGCCACGCGCGTGCCTCCGGCGCTGCGGCAGCAACGCGCCGCCAGCCGAAGCGGGGCACCAGCCGCAGCCCTGGCTCCCGGCAGCCCTGCCACAGCCTCCACCAGGCTTCTGCCTGCAGGCACGCGGTCCGCACGGCAGGTTTCACTTGTGCTCGCGCTGGACGTCTTTTCAGAGCTCTCTCTCCCTCTCTTTGTTAGCGATGAAAGATCGCCGGCTGTGGGTGAGTTTGGGTTAAATCCAACAACAAGCGTGTTTTATTTTGTAAATACAAAACAAAACACCTTTTTACTCTTTTACACCAAGACTATCTCATAACTCATCGCACACTGACTGGAGTCACAGATTTGTCCTCCCCAAGCAGAACTGCTAGGAGCAGACTTTGGTTTCAAAGCGAAAAAGACCATGATTTTACTGCAGCAAAACCGTGTATCGCGGCTGGGTGTGGGACTGGAAATGAATTTTTTTTCAGGGTGTTTTGTTTTGTTATTTGCTTGCTTTACATATAATCCCAGAGTGGTGGGTGGTACTCAGATCATCTCCATAAACAAATGATCTGGAAAGCAACCTGGCGTTTAATTTCCTTAACCCATCAGACCCTCCTGTGCTCATACAGCAGCGCGCCGGTCTGAAACCTTGACTCAATATTCTGGGCAGCCTGGAGGGGGGAAGGACAAACTGTTGGTTTTTCTTTCCCACTTTTGTTAAAAGGCACCCAAGCATGGCTCTTCCTACCCTGACTAACCTGGGTAGGTGCCAGATGGATTTTCCCCTTCTCTAGGCAATGGCTGAGGAATTTCAGCTGGCTAGGGCCGGGGCTGTGGTCTTTTCAGCGCCCTTTTCATCCCAGCCTGCCCTTTTTCAGCAGCTAATCCCATCCCTCTGCCCAGATCCACTATTTGCTGGACTGTACTGCTCCTTTACAATCAGCTTCCAGAGGACTAAATTCTGCCTTTTCCTTATGGAAGCAAAGAGATGTGACTGAAAGAAAAGCTTCCAGACACTCGTGGAATAAGAGATTAAAATACTGCGGCAGTGCCTATGGTAGTAGGGTGGACGGCTGGCCAGAACAGCATGCTGGCCCAGCTCTTTAAAAAGAAATTTTGTATTATGCAGTTCCCAGTATTTACCATGGGTAGCTAACCTTAAGAAAACAGGATCCTCAAAGCTGCTGAAAAGCTCACAGGGAAAATGTTATGTCCTCAATGACTGGAGCATCTCATCCACTTTGCCTTCTGTGCTCTACAACACACAGCGTGACACAGAACATATCTGGATTTAACGCAGGACATGAATACTCTCGCCTAATCCCATAACTGCATAATGGCTTTCTATGCCAACCAAAATCTTTAATTGTCTCTGCTTTTCTTAATGCGCAGAACTACTGTAAGCACTTGGGGTTATTTTGCCCAAATTATAACTTGTTCTTCCTCCTATTTCCTATGAAGCTCTCTCTCAAAAAAAAACACGTAGCTGAGCTGCATCTCTAACCAAAGCATCTCCCCCTCCGAGGTACGAGCAGTGAAGAAAGCACACAACTCGTAATACCGGAGGCTGCCGTGCTCTCAAATCCCTCCAAGTCCTGAGGAGTTAAAGCTCTCCCCGGTGCCCGCGACCTGGGCCATTAACATGCAGCCCGTGTAGCGCGGCTCCCGCGGCCGAGCGCTCGCGTGCAGACCCCTCAGCGCCCAGCCCCTGCACCCCGCCCGGCAGCGCCCTCGGAGCACAAGCATCTCCCCAGCCCGCACTCGCTGCAGCAAGCCTTGCCGGAAAATGGCAGCTGAACCCTAAAGCAAAGAAAGCACTTTGGAGCCTCGGCTTCCCATCTCACCTGACAGGCTATTACAGCACTTACTCTCAACTGCACTAAGAAAACTCCAAGGATTTCCTGATTCTCAAAAGCATAAACAAGTTTCAGTTTCTCTTTCCTTTAAAAATCTCAGCCACTCGCTCCTTCTAAAACAGCCAGAAGTCAGCATCTGACTTGCACTGTTAGAGACTGGGTAAGTCATTACCGTTGGAAAAATATTTTTTAGAGGAAGCAGCTGTCCCCACTCCTTTCTTTCCTATTTTTTCCCTCTCCCCTCCCGAGGAGACAGTTGCTAGTACAAACACAGGAATACCGACTAGCCTTCAGGAGAAAGACACTGTCGTACTGGCCACTTCCCATGAAATTCATTTGACTCTCAAGCACGTTTTAATATAGCATTATTTCCAAAAAAGTGCAAATATAGATGGAAAACCACTACCTCTCTGTGAAACATGTAGCATCTTCAACAAATAATAACACTAGATCCACCCCCCCCCAAAAGCCTAGTCCCAGCATTGTATATTCACTGAAAATTCCTAAAATACATCTTTAAAGATAGCAGAGGTATTTATATTCATTATTTGTCTACTTCTTTTTTTTTTCACATGCGAATTGAGTACAGGTTACATCCCTGCCAATTTTGTTTCCAATGGCATAGGAAAAATAAAACTATGACAAATTGCTTTTATTACTTCCTTAAACAAGAACTGAAACTTGTCCAAAAAAGCACATGAAAGACTAACTTGGATGATTTGAGCTTTTGCCAGGTACAGAAGTGATATAACAATGCAATAACTTACATGCATACTGACAGAGGAATAATTAACTGGGCACTGAAAGAATGCTTGATTTTAATAGTACAAAGGGGGTTAATTGGTTCTTTGATAGCTTGCACTAAAGATAAATCAGATTTTCAGTCAAAATAATACATTTCTCATTTTGTATACATGCCATTGTGTTGCCTCACGATCCTAGTCCTGAACTCCTGTAACACTGAGAAGCCCTACTGACTTCAGGGGCCTCGTGGTGGGCTGAGATGGTTCCTCGGGCCTGGTCCGAGCTGGGGCACATCGATTAAGCATGGCCTTGAAGAAACCGCTCCGCTAACTTGGCACAGTAATTGTGACTACAGCGGGGAATCCCTTTTTGTGTTTGTCTCATTTCCTCACCTTAGGACGCAACCCTGCTGCCCCTGGAACCAACAGGAACTTTGCAAAGGATTCAAGAGGAAGCAAGATCAGGTCGCAAGGTTCAAGTCACTTTTTGTTTGGGGGAATTACACTGGGAACCAGCTAACCCTCCTGAGTGACACAGGTGGCTCTAAACATCCTGAAAGTGCTGTCATGACCCAGCGGGGCTGGCTCGGCACCGGCAATGCCTGGGGGTACGTCAGCCTAGGGTCCCCTAGTGCAGGCGCCGAGCCTGTCTCGAAGGGACAGCAGAGGCCGGGCATCTCTTAGGAAGCGCACCGATCTCGGGGCCGGTTCCTGTGCTGGGTCACGCCGGCTCAGCTCCCCCAAATGTCCCACCTGGGGGACCAAGGCTGGCGTTTGGTCCCGCGTCTTCTGCGGGGGGAGGCAGGCGCGGGTTTCGGTGCCGTGGGAACGCAGCTCGCTCCACCACCGCCGCCGCCCCCCTCTCATGTATTAGAATTAGAAAAAAAGCGTTGTGGGTTGTTTCAAAACCTAACCCAGTGTTCCGGTTCTCTGCAAATATTTCCATTTAGCCAAATGACACATTTCACTTAGGTGCGGCCAAGAAGAAAGGCGAGTGTGAGGGAGAGACCTACCAATTCGTCTGAGACTCCATTTTCAAACGCAGTGCGTGAATCTCTTTTAAATATATTACAATTCATTCTCTGTTTACTTTAGGCAAACAGAAAAACTCATCGTGGAGCACTCATTTTCGCAAGCTAATCAAGAACATTAGGTCCCAACAGATTCATTTAATAGAAATATAATAGGCATTCCTGCTTGCTTTTAATCTTGCCTAGCTGCAAATGCTAAAATGAACAGCGAATTAACCCTGCCTTGGAACAGAGATCCTTTTGCAGCTGATAGCGTCTCTCCTTCGGCTTGTAAACACTCCAGGCTCCCTGTCAGTGCTTTCCTGGCTTTTGCTCTTTCCCCGCAGCGGAGGAGAGGCGAGGAGAGGGCTGGGAGGTGGAGGAAGAGCCGAGCCCTGCGGGATCGCTGCTGCCAGCCCTGCACAGCCACAGGCGCCCGGAGCGATGCAGAGCCGGGAGGTGGATGGGGGCGCGGGGTCCGGGGGGGCTGCTCGGAGGCTTTCCCGGCTCGGCCGGCCACCCCCGACCTGGCTCGCCCCCATGCACCGCGCAGGACCAGGCAGTGCCACAAGGCCATTCACGTTCTGTCATCAAATACATGAGATTTGCAAGCAATTTGAGAGCTTAAATTGTTCACGGATACCAGAACTAGCATTAGAACGCTAAACAGGAAAAAAAAAAAAAAAGTAATATTTCATAATGTATGTCATAATGAACAAAAGCCTTTCAGAAAAAAAAACGGTTTTCACTGTGCTAAAGTAACAATCTAGACTTGTTGTAAGTATGTTATTCTTACAAGTAGTTCGCAGTTATTCTTGAAGGCAAGTCTTGGAGTTTCCTTAGCATAGTGCTGCTGGGGAAAATTTTCAGCATGTCCATCTTCATCTCTAGCCTGAAGGGAAATATAATGGCCTATTTAGGGACTTACAAATAATGGAAGGAAAAAAAAAATAGCTAAAAGCATAACAGCTCAGATCATTAAAACAGACGGGAATCCCCAAATACAACATCATTAAAAAGTTTGTTTAAATACGCAGTACACCTTTTAGATACGAGAACTTGGGATGCTGTTTTCTTACACAGCTTAGGTTGAACATGCAAATTCATTGCAGTGTAATAATTAGAACAACAAAAGACAAACCCAAAATGAAATATTTGAGCTGGAAACTGTGAGTAACTTCAGGGTTTCAATATACTTCATTGCATTTTTCAGGATTACATTACATATGTACTTGTTTAAACTTTTTGACATGCGTAAGCAATCCCTAGATAACGTATTTTCAGTTTAACAGCAAGGCCAAAAAAATAAATAAGTTTTCATACTCATAATTTACACGTAACACTATTGTAGATAAATGGACTCCCCCTCCGTGCTTAAGCGAAGATCTGAAAGGAGCAATCATCTAGCAAGAACAACGATCCTTCAATCAAATGCGGTAAAAATATTTAATTACGAAGATGCATTAAAAGTTACTGGTTATTTGGAGCTGCACTGTTAATTAAGAAAGCCGAAGTTTAAATGGAGACATTAACAGAGCCCATTAGCAACACTGCTTGCATATAGTATTTTCCTCCTAATCTACAGCGTTTTCTGGTTTTGAGCTGAAGCAAAAGGGAGAAGTGGGTGAAAGGAGGAGTGTCAGCAGCACGCTCATTACACTGTTCATTTGGGTGACACTTGCACTCTGTTCCGCTCCATCTCATCTGATCCCTGACTGTTCGCTCTCTCCCTCTCGCAGCCTCCCGAAATTCACAGCTGAGCTGTCTCCCTCGCATATGGCTTGCATATAATTATGCGCATTCCATTTTACACTGCATTAAAATGATGAGATCCTGGCTCCCTGCCAGCGTATTTAAATAAGCCCCGATGAGCCGGGCTGGGGGGGAGGAGGAGGACGAGGAGGGGACACGGCGGGGGGCACCGGGTACCCCCGGTCCCCGCGGCGGGGGCGATGGCTGGGGAGCGGCGGGCGCGCGGCGGGGCCGGGGCGCAGCATCTCTGCGGCAGGGCCAGCGCTCCCAAAGCGTCCCTCCCTGCCTGTTTTCGTGTGTCACGCTCCCGGCGCCGAGACTTTTTTAGCGTTGGCATTTGTGAGAGATATTTGCACCTTGCACGTTGCGCGGCTCGGTTGCCTTCAGAGAGGCTTTTCTGCCTCTCCTCTGGAGAAGGGGTGGGAAAGGGGAGCAGCGGGTTAGCGGTCCTGGGGATTTTCAGGAAAACGTGGCGCGGTTAAACCTTATCGATTACGCCAGCCATACCTCGGGCCTCTGCTTGGCTGTCCTGCGGAATTAACAAACTTTGGCCAACGGAGATAATACAATTTTTAAAGGTGCAAAGTTTGTCTGAAAGTATGTTTCAAGTAGTATCTACACTTGTGTATTATTACAAGAAGTGGGAAGTGGAAAAGTAGCTTATTATGTACATGTCGGAGCAGCTTATATATTTTTTCTTTCACTGCCTCAATAGCTGCAGGGTGGAAAATGTTTAAAATTTTTCCTTCAAACCACAAAGAAGAGGCAGAGCGTTCCCGAGCACCTGAAATCACTTTTACATCGACAAAGGTTTAAACGTATTCTTCTAATTATTAGCTTGAAACTGAAACCTCTCCCACGCAATAAATCTACCTCCCATGCTGCGTGGAATACCAAGTCCAAATCTGAAAGCGTTTCATAAAAAAAACAATGCTCATTTTAAAAACAAACTCTGTCCCTTTTTCTCCTCGCTCCCCGAGGGAAGGGAGCCCTTCCAAGCAATCTAGAACCCAACGGGGGGACGAACGCCTTAACGATGCCCCGCACAGAGCGGGAGGCAGCTCTCGGCAGCCCGCAGCCAGCGCTCGGCCCCGGCACAGCGCTCGCGGAGGAAGGAAAACCTGCGCATGAGCAGGTGGTGGGGAACTGGCGGGATCCTACGTGGGGCACGGGTCAGAAGACAGAGACCAAGCCCCACCGACCTTGACCCACTTACCGAAATTGCTGGTTAAACAAAGGTTGATCACCTCTGCTGCCAGCAACGCTCCTACCTATCCTTATTTCACTTAACTTCGGATGTCACCAAAATTTCCTTGTCTCAAAACCAGTTGAGCTGCATACTGCTATCATTTACTCAGGTGGCAAAAGTATACTTAGCTAGCTCCTTTCCATTGTAAAAAATACCCATTCTCAGCAGTCAGAATTATTTCCCCAGTTGCCTTACATGAATTCATCACTACCATCTTCCAGTTGTAAATAATCTGTAGAAGGAAACACTCTTACAATGCTCAGCACTGTTGAAAGTGTATTCTGAGTGGCTCGGAGTTTATCTTGTCATTGCAATATTGCGATATGCCTGTATCTGTACCGACTCGCTCTCAATCACTGCTGCACACCACTAAGCACCTGCCTCAGCTCCCCTGCATCTCTGCCTCGCTCCCAGCACGCTCCCATCTACCGCTTCTCCGGCAGGCCCCACCGCCATGGCACGTATTTTGTGTGCTATTGTTTAAAAGGAAGCAACTGAAAAAAAAGCAAACCAAACCTGTCATCTCTCTGATTTTTTACATGCTTTGAAACTCCTGAATTGTTACAGAAATGCTCTCATCAAAAAATGCGTGTCCAAAGTGCTAGAGGCAATTGATTGCATGTATGCAATACATGGTACGACTCTCAGAGCACATTTTGTTCCAGGACAAAAAAAGGCTTTAGCGCTTATTCTGAGCCCCGGGAGCCCGTGGTGAGCGCTCTCAGTTTTATCAGCAGAAAACTGCTGCAACTTTTCCACAGCAGCACCTCTCCTGGGACTTCTGAATCTCCCCCTTCAATAGCCGGAGCTGGCAGGCAGCCGCATCCCTGCCGGCTGGGTGGGATCCGAGAGGGAAACCTGGCCACCGCCGCCGGCGGGGTGCCACGCCGGGGATGTCTGGCAGAGGAGAGCACGTCACCCAGGACGTGCTGATGGCAAGGGAGATCTGCAGTCGCCTTGGTGGAGCTGGCTTGACTGCAAGGTCAGCGTGATGACGGGTAGCAGAGGAAATCACGGCCTTTAATTGCAGGTTAGATATCAGGAAACCCTTCTTAATGATAGGTACAGCAAAGCGCTGGAGTAGATTGCCTAAGGAGGCTGTCAAAGCCCCATCACTGGAGGTTTTTAAGAGCAGAATAGGCGAACATCTGTCAGGAATGACATGCACAGAGTAGCTCCTGACCTGGGGAAGCGGGATGGATGAGCACATCTCCTCTCCCAGGTCCCTTCCCTTGCTGTTTCCTACCACTGAGCTTTGAAGGAAAATGGCAGGAGGGTAAGGAAAAAAAAAATAACTAAAAAAAAAAAAAAGAACGGAAAGAGAGATCTGAAAGGACCTCTCTGAAAATAGCACAGCATTTGATGTTCAGAGATATGTGTACTCATTAATAAGTGCATCATGACAACTATCTTTGGCTACACAAACTGTGCTATTTGTTCATAAGCCAAGCAGCCTATATTTGTGAAAGATGCCAGTAGTTTGGAAACAGACTATATATTAAGTCAAGATTTCTTTTTTTAACAAGAAGGAGGAAGAACAAACTACAGCAGAATTTCCTCCTCTCCAAAGTGCTTCAGTTTCTGCACGGATATTTGTTTCTCCTTCTCGGAGAAAAATTATCTTGATCCAGACAGGGGATTTCTTAGCTTCAGTGTCTTTTTACGCAGCCTTAGTATTGGGAGAGGAAATCTGTGCTTGCATTTTAATATTAAGGGCAGGATCTTAGGATAGTGTAAGTCACAAGGCAGGCTGAACAGAATAATTTATTAAGATGGAACTTGTTAATGCAAAGCTTTCACTAAAATGGGACAATGCTTTTCCAATGAAATCCTACTGCTCAGTCCACAAAAGTTTAATGCCACTTAACTGAAAACACCTAACATCTAATTTCCAGGAGCGACAGCCGATTGAGTAACGCAGAGTGACAGAATATTAGTCTGCTTACTCAGTATAAAATTGCCATCTAATTTCCCTAAATGTCCTTTAAAACGGATGAATCATGTGACAGTCACCCCCAGACGTATTAAAGGCGGGCATTAGCTGAGCATCTCCGGTAGGACAAAAAAAGCCGTGGAAAGTTGAACACCATTGCTACAGAAGCGCAGAGAACTGCTGCACGGCTCGCATCCCGTTGCGATGAGCAGAGGAAGTTCGCATCGCCCTTAATGCTATTGTCCTGGGAGGCTGGCTGCAGATGGGGGCAGAAAGCCGTGTTTCCGTTCTCCCCACAAAGGTTATCTCTCCAGCCAGAGGGGCGAGGAATTCCTCCTCCTCCAAACACATCTCGCTGCAAGCCGAAGAAATCCTCGGGGAGACCCTAATCCTTGAAATTCTAGTTCCCGCGGACCGCTGTTGTCCCACATAATCAATTGTCATGGTCCCTGCATTCGCTGCACCAGCAACGGTAAAAATAGTACTCGGCTTCCATCTGTTGAGTATATTCTTTCCAGAAATGTTAACGTACTCGCTCCAGCCTGGACTGGGGCTCGGTGGGAGCCCAGCGTCAGGAGCGGAGCCTGGCCAGGACCTGGAGAGGACACCCCTGGAGCCGCGCAGCTGGGGAGCGAGTCCTTCCCTCGGGGAAAGCCTCCGCTAACATCCTACAAGGGGTTTGCTCTTCGCAAGGACTCCAGGCTTCTCCCGAATCGCAGGGCGATGGAGTGAGCGCTCTCTGTTAGCTTGCTGCCTCTCTCAGCCGCGCTCTACCCGCTAACCTCCACGGCTGTAATTTTTTGCCGCCCCAAGCCTCGCGACCAGCCCAGGCGAGAGGTGCCTGCGCTACTCGGCGCTCCCCAGCCCGGGGGCTCCCTGCCGCTAGCGGCTCTCTGAACACTTGGTGGTGGTCTACGGAGAGCCCGCAGGCCACGTGGTACTAACCCCCCTTGTTTCCAGCTGCTAAAATGCATTTAAAGACAGCTAAAAATACATTAAATACTTTCCTAATGTTATTTTTCCATGTAAGCAACTGCTGTAGCCACCACAGGAATGTTATTTGATCGCCAAGGGGAGGGGAAGTGGTCCACGAGACAATCTGTCTGCTGGAGGTGATCTACAAAGTTGAAAAGAAATTGGGAATGTGCCCTCTTGTAACTTCTTTGTTAAGCGTGCAGAGGAAAACCAGGAGGGCTTTTGCTGGCTCCTTCGGCTGCCCGCTCCCACACCCCGGCGGGCACACGCACGCAGGCCGGCACGCGCGTGCACATCGCCGCCGCCACTTCAGCCGGGACCTGAGGTCTCGCCTGCCCCGGGGGAAGTCACTGGCGAGCAGGGGCAAGCGGAGCGGTATCCGCGCCTCAGCACCGCGCCGTTTTGTTGCTGGGATCTGCCCACAGCCTCCCTCGAAACCTCTCCCCAGCGCTCAGCTGCTCCCGGCTCCCACACGTTGCCGCACAAACCCCACCATGCCGCACCCCCTTCAGAGCGAGCGAAGCTGTACGGTCGCCGAGAAGGAGAGAAGGGGTCCCTGCAAAGAGGCCACCCGAAAGGAGAGTCTGAGGCTCAACTCCTTGAAGGCATCCTTGGCAAGACACGGGACCCTTTGGTCGCCTATCTCTTGGAAAGAGCTGCTGATGCTTTACTGCAGTATGTCCATGACAGACACTGATGAACCTGGACCCAGGGTTAGACTGGATTAGAAAGGCATTTCAGGTCCACGTGTTTAGGAAAAGGCTTGGTGTGGAGATGACCTAGGGAGGCAGGGATCTGGCTAGTGTGGTTAGAACTGGAGAAAATGCATCGTTTGGAATATCCTGCAGCCTCCTCCACTGTGCTGACACAAGAAAGGCTCTCTGTCTTTTAAAATAAATGGTCACCAGGTCGAAGCTGCTATTCTAACCAAATCCAGCCCACTCCTCCTCATTGTCCCTCTCTGAACAGGTGTGAAATCTCCCGCGAAACAGGCAGTTTTGCTGAGAAAAGCTGCCCCAGAAAAATGCATTATGACAAAGAAGGAGAAGGTGCCAATTTGTGGAATGATAGGGCAGTGTTTCTGAAATTATCCTTGTCAAAGCAACTGAAGAATGTCACGTTCATTTTCTTGCATAACTGAAGCACACCAAAAACTCTGAACAAATGTGCCTGAAAATCTGATAAACAGTTATTTATGGATCTTTTCTTTCTTTAAATAATGCTTTTCTTCCAAGGTTTATGGCTCAGAATGGTGCAGTTTTATGTATTAAATTTTTCACTCAATTTCATGGTATAAAATTATCCACAGTTTGTATTTAAAATGCAAGCTGCAAATTCTATTATAATGTAGGTAATATTATAAGTGAATCAAAAGGAAATACTAATAACAGTACTACCCTAGTGCCTGCTAAACTCATAACTTTCATCCTACTGTGTTTAAAAGTCACTCAAAACTTGCACCAAAAAAAAAAAAAAAAAAGATTCAGCTTTCTGGATTCAATATACCTCTTTCTCCTCCATTTTTTTCATATCCTTTACAGAAGGACCCTGATTTCCTGCTGGACTCCTCATCCTTCTGGGAAAAAATCAGGATTTCCTTCTCATACAGCTTGCAGTGCTGTACATTTATAGCCCCTTCTTCTATCACAGTTAAAAAGTACTTGGCCAAAACTGATGATGGCTTTCAGTTTCACAGTATCCAGAAAGGGCAACTGAAGGACCTGGGCCACCACTCTACAAGGAGGGCAAGGACTGAGCAGTTCAGGGACTCGGGCCCGCCAGCAGGTGAAGGTGGCCCAGACTCCCGCCAGCTGCTCAAGCAGGGAACTGCCCTCCGCTCTCAAATGAAAACTCCCCCTGAAACCTCCTTTTCCCTTTACATCCCAGACTTATGCACCTTCTTCCTTCCTCTACTGGATAATAACCAGGCAGCTTTCCTGGCTTCCGTGGGATTGCGCTGCCCTTCTCCCGACGGCCCGCAGCACGGTGATATACGAGACGTGTTCAGGTGGCTGCTACAACGCTCGTTTTTCAAACTGCACAAACCTTTACCCATATCATAAATTTTTAATAACCAGTTCTGAATTGTCAAAGAATAAATATGATAACAAACACATCACACTGAGATAATTTGAAATAAACTTTGTTTATTGCCCCTCTGAACGTTTCTTCGACAAGTCACAGCTGCGTGGGACCTTCATAAAAGTGAGACTATCCTGCTAATCTCCCTTCTGATTCATGGCAGGCCCGATTTGGAGACACTAATGGACTCTGCTTGACAGTTATTGCAACTTATTCAATACACAGCCCAAAATATAGCCAGGAAAGAAATTAAAATATACTACAGACTTCCCAGCAGATTCCATTTTGGTAATGGGCAGCTCACACTGGCCTAGCTGATCGTTCCCGACAAGCTTTCCCTCCCTCTTCACATTCCTCGCTTATTACAATTTATGGGATAAAAGCGTTTTCCAGAGCGTTTTGTGCAATTCGCTGTCAGGTAACTCAAGTACTCCTTTCCACCGCTGCCGTTCCTACCAGGATTCCCCAGCAGAGGAGAGGCTCCTGCGCAGGGCAAGCACACATTTCCAATCAGCCTGCCAGAGACGCAGGGAGGCAGAAAAACAAAACACAACACCCAGGAACAACAAAAAAAAATCCTTGAATGTTGGTTACGGTTAGCTAAGGCTCACAGACCAAACAAATTGCTGTCCCTAATGAATTTGTTTCAATGCATCTGCTTATTTCAAGCTCTGGCATTGTAAATACCAAAGCAACAATGCGGATTTTCTCTGATTGTGGTATCACATATATGATTAATCATCTTGACTCCGAGCATATTTTTTTAAGCAATTGCAGGCTGGTTTAATGAACTCCTCTCCCACTGGCTTTTATAGACTAGTGATGATCAACATACCATTAAGATAAACCTCGCGCCCCATCCCTCCCCTCCCTGACAGCTTGCCTTATTTGCCTCACAACAGTCAATATCCAATTAAGAGACAACGGGTTTGATCGATACAGAAGACAACAATAAGACTTCAACAGCTGGCAAATTCTACACGTACCCTTTTTTCTTAATTCCCATCTTTGTGGTATATAAACAGTTCTGCACTTTGAATAAATGTGGGGAAGGAAAAACAATGGCCAGATCTGGTTGGTAAAGCTTTCCCTTAAATCTGCTGCATCTGTAAGCTACTCCACAACGATAAACACTGGGCTGCGATCAATGCCAGACAGGCAGGAACCTATTCTTTGGATTTGTTGTAGCCTTTTAAAGTGCGAAAATAGAAATCTCTCCCTCTTTGGTTACGAGCGACATGCCAGTTGGGCCATTCACACATGAAAATGGAGGGGGCATAATATTTATTAAAGCAATCATTTATGAGCTGGGTGAAGGGATAACCAGTCTATTGAGGGGGGCAAAACCTAAAGAGAATGGAGCATGTGCAGGAGAACGGGCAAGGAGAGGGTGAATAGAAAGGAGGGGAAGCTTTGATACAAATGGCTTCTTCTACAACCTTAATATCATCTCCCAGTCTTTCTCCGGATGATGAATGGCTGCAATAAAGGGTGGGATGGTGACAGTTATAGGCAGGACAAAAGCAAAACCTGGCTGGTGCTGAGGAGCATTCATTATACTTCCAGATGTCCCAGCTGGAGGTCAGGGACTGAGGTCGCAATATCACCACTGGCTTTGGCTCTAACACCAGGTACAGTACTTCCCCCTACCCTCCCTGCCACCATTTTTGAGGCCTTTATTCAAAGTTTTACTTTCAAAGACGAGTTGATGTAGTACAAATCAGGAAGCCCCCCTTTTCCAGGATTTCCACTTTTCTTTAAAGAGAAGAAGTTATGGCCACAGAGGATGCTATGCTCTTACTGACAAACAGGACATAACTCAAACACCTCTCAGCTTGCTCCAAACACAGGCAGAAAGTTATTTCTAAATAACATGCCTGAGTTTTCCACTGTCCATTGCAACCCTCTATCACCCGGAGGGACTCCGGTAACATATATCATGTCTAAAAACAGGAAACTGTCTATTCGGCCCATAAGTTCAGAGCACACAGACCTTTTCAGGCAAGCGACTATAATTTATCTTCCCAACTTGCCTTGGGATTTGAGAAGTCCCATTCTGAGTTTTCTCCTTTCTGTCACAGTACGATGAAATCTGCTGAGAAATGCCTTTGTCTTCCCAGTTCCCTTCACTACCATCTTCCACGGGGAGCAGCTGGAGGTAGATCCTTGGCCAGGTTTCCGTGCTGACAGGAATCCACTTCTAACCATTCCCAGCAGTTTACTTCACGCCCTAGGGTCCATCTGACTACAGATTTGTTTTCAACTCTGTGCGTTGTTAATACAGAAATAAATAAATATATATATATATATACACATATGTATATGCTATTCTACCTCTTAAAGACAGGCTTAAGAATGGAGATGCTTCCACTAGAAAAAGGAGCAGACAGAAACACATTCATCATCTTCTTTGCCTTCTGCATTGACTCAAACAGCTTGTTTGCCTCCCCTGTCCCTAACCTGACCTGCCTGGCCTCTTACCACATGGCAGAGGCTTGCATGTTTTCCTATTTTGTCACGTCTCCTGTAATCATTATTTACTTTTTCCTGCTTCTCACCTGCAGCTCCTGTCTTGAGAAGCATCCCTGGAGGTTGCACTGGACTCCTGCATGTTCCCAGCACTGCTGTTTCCTCATGCGTACGCATCAGCATGTTCATGCCATCCCTACCATTTCAGGGCAGCACCATCAGCTTCTTAAAGCTTCCACAGGCTTATTCCAGCCTCTCCCATGCTGCCTTACACAACTCCTACTTGTCTAACACTTCCAACAAATACTTAGCCAACAGTCTTGTTTATAGCTCCAGCCTTCTTTAATGCTTCCTCTCAGTCCAATGGACTATTTGGTGTCTCCTCAAGAGTATACTCCTCAAGAGTTGTTGGACCAATTGAAGTCCAGCTGGTGGCCTGTGCAATAGGTCTGCTGCCACAGGTGGCCCTGTCATGTTTTCCTCAAAGATGGAGCTATTGTGTCCACCAGGAAGAAAAGAGATGGGGCCGGGGCATTCCTGTGTGCATCTGGGAGCTGCTAAAATCACAGCAGCCCCCTGCACAGTGAGTGCCCCTGGGTTCTCCATTCAAGGGCTGCACTTGAGGCAGCCAGGTGGGCTTGGCAATATTCAGAGAGTGAGGTACTCCTGGTGTTCCTCTACTCCCACGCTGTAATGCCAAAGCTCGACCCTTCTGTTGCCAGTGCACAGAATTATGTATCTCATTTTAGGGCAGAGTTGAAATGACATATCTGTCTAAGCAGAGCCTGGAGAAACTTGCAGAAATATGGCCTTTGGCCCCTCATCCTCCGTGTACAGCTCCACTAATTCCCCATTGTTTAACCAAGACGTAGAGGCATTTATCTTGGTCACGGTATATCTTACAGCAGGAGGCAGCAAGGCTTGGGGGAAACCAATGCTGTTGTTACTGCTGCTACACTGAGGTATAAAAGCATCAGGCAAAGAACCAGCTCTAAACAAACATTTCGAGCACACTGTTACTGTACTGAATGTTGCTGCTAGCTGAAAAAAAATTGACGCAACTTTCTATTTCATATCTGACCCCAACAAAATCCAAGACCAAATTCTCTTGCCTACATCAGACATCAGGTATTGTAAAGCACAGCAAAGGTCTTGACCTTTGCTTCAACCTGTGCCTCAAGCTTCTCTAAAGTGAAGAAAGCACCTGCTTGCCCTGCACACAGCCACCAGCAAAGCTGAGCTTAGACAAAGGCCAGGGCTAGCAAGATATCCACCGAAAGATGTTCAGCCTACCACTAGACTGGGTCGGCAGGCCAACAAGCAGGACGATCAGTCCGTGTTTCCCGGCACCACCAGCAGAGGAGCACCATAGCGGTGGCCATCATTGCCTTTTCTTCAGCAACAGGCTGGTCAGAAAGAAGAGAAGCTAAGGAGTTCCCTTTTGTACTCAGAGTGCGAGTTCCAGGAACAGAATTATAATTTAAATTCATTACATCTAACCATGTAATTAACATTCATGTCAGTTTATTACAGGCATCTTCACCATCTATTCTGTGAAATGCAACTTAGTGACTTTTTTGTGGGGAACAAGATGGAACAACCATTTGCCTCGCTTGCATTGTTTATATATTAATCGTTGAATTGTTGCTATTATTATTATTAATCTCATTATCCTAATTGCATGTGTTATGTCTTTTTACAGTTGCATTCCTTCCAGAATTAGACTAGTTCATGCAACTCCATTGTTTCTCTTGTTTCAAAAATCTGACGTTGAATCACTGGCACCGAAGAAAGTGGAAACAAGCAGTGTGCAGGAGGAGCTGAAACATCAGCTGCTTAACGGGAAGGGGAAACCTATGAGTATTCTCTAACAACCGGCACGCTTCACAGCGTACAGTGGCAGAAAACTTCACACAGCAGAGGCAAGGTTTGAAAAATTGGACCGCTATAAGCCTTTAAAAGCAGCCAGGGTCTCCTTCTGAAAGTCTAGGTCATGTGCCTGGCACTGCGTCATATGGTGTCTCTCTTCCGCCATTTGTTTATTTGCTTCTGGCAGTTTTGGCAGTGAGGTATCGGAGTGAAATGCACACCACTCTATACATATGGTGGGAAGAATCTAGTGCATCAGTTGAATGCATACTGTACTGTATACACATTCTGTTTTATCTCTGAGCACAGCTGTGCTGTAAAAGCTTACAAAATGTGAAGCCTTCTGTGCAGCAAAAACATCGACAGGAGAAGCTGGCCTATAACTTATTAGGTTGTGACACAAGCCAAAAAAAGCCGGAGTTAAAGCTGACAACTCCTGGCATCGTGATGAAAAGCAGAGCGGCTCAAGTTAAAGAGGGAGCGTCAGCCCCAGCCTTGTGGTGCGGGCTTTCGCTGCCCTGGGTCACCAATGTGCTTTGTTCTAGGACAAGGGTTCCTAGCGCCGGCCCTCGGCCTCCAGCTAGCCACCGGCTAACAAGCGTGCAAATCACCCCGGAGCCCCCCACGGCCGCAGGCAGCCGGAATATATAAGGGGTGCAGGCAGGCTGTGGGCAGGAGCCCAAAGGCAGCAGCGGCTCTCCTCCTTGCCCAGCACAGGAGCCTTCAAGCTGTGCTCAGTCCCGTGTCTCCTACTCCCCCAGCTCTTTGGGCTGAAGGTAGTGGGAACATATGGTAGGAAACTGTCCTGCACTGGTCGGACCAGATGTCTGCGTAGACTTTTTTCCACTACAACCTTGAAACAGGGACTCTTTATTTTAATCTGAGGAAGAACAGTCACACTGGGTCAGATCTAAGGACCCCTTGGCCAGGCTTGTCTCCAGCAGTGGCCAGTGTCAAGCTCTTGAGCACTACCCGAGGAGCAACGGGCCACCGGTCCTTCCAGAGGTACAGGCCTGCCATGAGGGCAGTGGGAGCGCTGTGTGAGAGGTTTGATAAATGAGCCTGGCCTGTATGCCCACTGCTACTGCATTTTGCAGGTATGTCTCGCTGTCCGGCACTGAGCTAGGAGAGGTCACAGTAAACCTCCCTTCCTACCTTCTGATGGACTCCATACGTGCATGTAGGCGTAGGCAGAGGAAATGTGGTGAGTAAGCAAAAGAGGGAAGGGAAACACAAGGTGGGATGGCGTTTTTAGGACTCACAGGGTCTGCCTTGATAAGAAAGGCATAACTGGAGACATCACTTTTCCTCCCTGATCCCATAGGAATGAACCCATGGGCTGCCAGGGCTGACCTGTGTGCTTCCCCTCCATGCCGGGGAGGACGAAATACAACCCCCAGCTAAGTTTAGCTTGTCTGCCTCACCTCATGGGAGCACATTGCATGGCTCTGCCATCGCCCCGCATCCACTGCCTTCTTCCCCAGCCCCACCGGCAACCCCCTGCCTGCTGCAAAGCCAAGGGGAAAGGAGACACGGCCGTCACGCTCCCCGGGGCAGGCGGACAAGGAACAGCAATTCAAATCTCAGCGAGACATTTTGTCCCGTCTCCTATCAAAGACACGAAATAGAAGCAAGGAAAGGGGAAAATAACATGTTCTTGCCTCGAGCATTAATTGCTGCTGATGTTAGTCCATTTTCAACAACCGACTTTAATTGCATCTCCACATCAGATAAACCTACTTTTTCAAATGGTATTAAAATATTATTTTAAAATGCATGGCAGGCTCCTCCTTAAAACCAGGCCATGGTCTGTATTCAAGGAAATTGTATCAGAAAATGTACAACAAAGGGTAGTCAGAGGTTTGGAACAACTCTTATATGAGAAGATACCAAATTACAAGGACTTATCCCCTTACAATAAAAGATGACTGAGATTGAATATGATAGTTTATTTAGGCTGCTAGATTTTATGTTACCAAAAAAACCCAAAACATATTTTTATGTTACCAAAAATGTGGCTATTAACTATCCATTAACTATCCATTGTTTCTCACAATGCAATAAAGCTAGACGTTCAATAAATTTGTGAAACATAAACAAAAGAGAATACTTCTTTGCAGAACGAGTCACCACACATTACCCAGGCCAAAACTACAGATGAAAACAGAAGGGGGGTGATATATTCTCGAGGGACACTTTCACCAGCTGTTAACGACAATGGTACAAACGCTTCCACACTTGAATAGTTTCAAGGAACCAGTACGGAGATGGCTTTGGCGTACAGAGCCATGAACCTCAGCTACGAGATGCAGGGGCTGTCAGGCTGACATCAGCTGGAGTTTTGGGTCATTCCTGCTTCTCTGTCATCAGGCTCTAGGGATTTACTTTGGAGATGGCATCTTGGGAACTGTTTTCATAACTTGAAAGTAACCTGTGGAAATTCACTGGGACTACCATTTCTACAGAAAAAGGTAGGTAAATTTTTTCTGAAAGTGATGAGAGGCTTTCAGAGACAGGGGTTGAGTTCAACATGCACAGCAAGCGCACCTGGTTACGCTACATGTTGGCCAAGAGGTGGAAGGGCAACACATCCGCGAACCTCCTGATGGCACTGGACATAGAGCAGCTTTTCTTATACACGCTCTAGGAAAGACGTGTCATTAAAGGGCTTTTGGAAAGCTAAGAGATCACAGCTTCTCTGGCCTTCTGGATGTCTGTTCACACCACAACATTTTTTCCAGGTGTTGACTTCTGTTGTGAGAAAGCTCAGTGTTCTTGAAACTCAACAACTTTGAATATCCTGACTTGGGCCAGAATGAGACAACTGTACTTCAAACCCACAGATATCCACATGAAAGCTTGCAAATATAATGAGGAGTACAACAGAGATAAATTTCACTCTGATTCCTAATTTTCCTTTCTTCTACTTTTCCCGCGTTTCTGGGCTCGATTGCATGGTTATCAAGGAAATCAACTTAGATGATACTCCTAGAAACATAAGAATTAACCAGAAATGTCACCACTCACAAGATGCCTTTCAGCAGAAGTTTAAAACTTTCTCTCCCCATCTAAGAAATACAGAGCTGCTCAGAGGAATTCAGGCAATTACAAAAGAGCATCCTAGAAAACACCACTGGTGGACTGAGAGCTTGCTGAAGTATTACTAGTTACACAGGCACTTTCCCTATAACACATGAGCGGGAAGGGAAAGGGAAATTATAGATGCTAGGAAATGATTTTGTCTAGACACTCAGCAGGACCTTTAACATTTTCTTTTATAAATTAGGATTTATTTAAAAACGAAAATACCAGCCTCAGACACATGGTTAACAAACTTTGATGCTACAGCTTCAACAGCTATACTACCCAGGTCTTTCAGAATCATCTTCAATAGCCCCCTTGGTGTCCATGAGACCGCCAAATCCGCAGTCTCTTGCTACTGTCAGTCACACATTGTGGTAACAGGGTGTAATGGGGAACATCTATGCAGCACAGAGCCACAGTAAGGAGAACGTAGTGATGAAAAAGAAGTGAAACCTACAGGCTGTGCCAAGATACCCCATTTCTCTTCAGATGGTTTGGAGGAAAACACACAGCAGCCTTGCCATGTGCATCTACGTGTAGCTGAGTGTGAATCTCTAGCTTTAGTTCCACTGTTTGTGAGAAGTAATTGGAAACTTTCGAGTCAACTCTCCACATCCTACAACTACAACCAGGTTGCTTCAAGAGAAGGTGGAGCTGCTGCTTGTAGCTGGGGGCTGGTCAAATGCTCCGAGAGCTCACAGAAGTCTATGTGTTTTTTATTTTCTTTTTGAATCCTTTTTCATCTCTCTTGGGCATTAAGTGCAGGCTGCTGTAGAAGGGTCACTGCAGGAGGCAGAAGGACTTTAAGAACAAAGCTGAAAAGGGTTTTTTCAACAACCCTTGTTGGATCAGCTAGATCAGACCAACTTCCATTTTTTCCACATCCCTGCTCATCTCCCCACACACCAGGGAAGACCTGTGTTATTCTATGGATTGACTCATACAGAAAACAGAAGAATAGGGGGCCCAAGGTCTAGGGCTCAGCAGGAAACCAAACTGCAGTACTCACAATAAAATTGACAGGCTTGATGGCTGGGTGGATTTAAGCAACAGCTGGAATCTGATGAGTTAAAATCACTTCCTGCTAGAAAGTTGATTGGGAGAGTAAATCTTTCATGGATTACATTCAATTAAGAGCTTTCACATCATCGATAGACAGCCAGAAATCCACACACAATATATGCTAAAAATAATTGGGTTCCAGGTTCACCCACCCAGACTGAAAGCATGGACTTGTGGAGTTTGCCTGCCAGGCTGGGTATTGACTCTTGGGGACCAACACGAAAACATACCAGTGCTTCTGGAAGGAGGCTAAACCCATAGCGTTCCTCCAGTGATAACAAAGCACGCGGCTCTTTCATACCCGTTACGCATGTCTGACATGCAGGAGATGGGCTGACTTCTGAAACCCACCACTCGACAAGAAAGGCAGGGGCTTTTTCTGCTCCTTTGAGCTGTGGAGCACAATGTGGCCGAGCAGAGCCCACGCTGCAGGGGAAGGCTTGCTTTGCAAGGGCTCCCAGGACATAGAAGCTGTGGTGCTCTAAGCAAATCTGAGGCAGCTCTCATGGTTTGAGATCAAGCCTCTGCCGTGAAACTTCATGAAACGGCGAAGGCAGAGAGGCAGGTCCTGAACTCCCAGCGCAAAACAAGCCAACAACTGACTGGAAGTACAGCAAGTCCCTTAGGAAAAGCGTTTAAATGTAACGGATTTTATAATGCTAGTATTTGAGATCAAGCAGCGACTAAATCTAGGGTTCTTAGACTGAACTAGAAAAAAAGCAGTTGTTTGTGTATTTTTATAAGAGGACCTGTATACGCCTGCTTTTTCAACACTGGATGCTTATAAAGGTACAGACTGAAAATTGGCCCTCCTGTTTGTATTTTTTTAAAGAAAAAAAAAAACAGAAGTAAAAGGAAGATCAAATAAACATGAACGTGAGGAGAAAATCACAACAGCTCTTCTGTCCTTTCCATCAATGAGTAAGCAGCCTTCCTCAAACCAGACAAAACTACATGTTTCATATTCCTTTCTCATCAGAAGAAAGTTTTAAGAGGGGATGATTTCTTGAAGAAATTTCCCATTAAAATTATGTCCCAACAGTAATGAAGAAATTACAGAAAGAAGTTACAATGTGGGTTCTGGATTTATAACCAGTGCCGGAGCTGAGAGCAAGCACGACCCACTCCCCGAAGGTCACTTGGGCTCTCAGCAGAACCAGCATAGGTTAAGCAAACAAAGCCCATTGTTTACTTTTCTTCAGGGACATTGGCCGCTTAATTTTGTCACGTGCTTTCGGAAATCCCAGCAAAGGAAACATTCTCACTCGTTCCGGAGCCGCGATGATGACCCGAGTGGCCATGTGGTGCTCGGCAGGGCCGTGGGGCATCCCTCTGCTCCCCTCCTGGGTGTTCCCCGCTGCTCGCAAACCTTTGGTGCCTGACCCCATCCGTGCCCCCGGCACGGGGGCTGCAGGGGGAGCCCAGCCCCACAGCACCAACAGGAACCGGACCTCCCTTCGGCAGCCACCGCATCAGCTATGCTCGGCTTCAGCTTTTGTTATAGCGGTGTTTTTCTGGGGGCGGTAGGGTTGTGCGTTTCTGTCTGTCTTATAAGATCAACCCGTGATTCAGAAATTGAGCTGCGTTTTGTCACTCCTCTTAATAAAAACCTGTGTGTCAGACTTTCCTGGCCATTACCCTGATGATGCTAGCTGAGGTGGGAAGTCATCTAGTCGTTCCCCGGTTGTGTGACAGGGACAAGATGCGCTTGGGTCAATGCAGAACGCATGCACAGCATGCAGAGTCGCTGCGCTAAGCAAGGAGGTGCCGTCTCTGCATAACCAATTTCTTAAATACACTCTCATTTTAAGCAGAGGTGGCTTGCCTCTGTCCTCCAAGGAACAGGAGCTCTGTGACAAAATCGGCCCCAAGAAGGACACAGGATTAGAAACAGGGGGCAGGGATTTAGGAAGCCGAGAGGTTCCCTTAATCTCATAAAACGCTCCCTTTCCCAAAACAAAAATCCAGCATTTGGGCCTTGAAATGTGACACCCACGATATGAACACGAGCTCCGCCAAACCAGCCGGGTTTTCTGCAACTCTGACGAGGAATTCGGTGCAACAGCTCGCGAAAACAGGTGGTGAGTGTCCAGTTCAGACTTGGATGCAGTGGACTATTGTACAATTCCCATCTTCCCACCCCTCGAGTTAAGAATTTTCGTGTCAAAACAAAATGGTCAGCGCAGCAAACAGACTGAACTACTCCGTAAAAGCCATGTCTTTTTAATTGCAACAGTTACAAAATACACGAGGTCTCTTTAAGATTTTACAGTACGGGAAATGTAGAAGAACTGAAATGTTTGCCATTCTGCTACCAAAGTATCAGGCCTGCAGCTTGTAGAATATTTTACAAGTGGCAAAACAGAAAGACTTGCTTTTTCATTCTTGGGTCGCATTCACAGCAAGGCAACAGAAAGAATAAGCCCTTCTCTCTTTCCAAGAATTGATTTACTTCAATAAAATCTCAGCCCTCGTTCTCCTGCCAGCTGAAATAGCTGCCTTTGTATTCGTCAGTGAAGTCATTAAAAAATGTGTCAGACTGAGAGAGATGTGTTTTTCCCAGGTATTCCTAAAAGCCACTGAGTACTACAAGTCAGCACTACAAAACCATGCTGCACCACTCAAAGCACTTGTTTCTCCTCGCAAACAGAGTATCATTGTTCTTATTTAAAGAAATAATCCTCACAAAGCTGAAATAATTATTCAGCCCAAACAG
Organism: Anseranas semipalmata; assembly: GCA_013399115.1. Lineage (NCBI taxonomy): Eukaryota > Metazoa > Chordata > Aves > Anseriformes > Anseranatidae > Anseranas > Anseranas semipalmata. The sequence continues at coordinate 189,663 of VXAA01007167.1, read as the reverse complement.
CCCATAGCAAATGAAACAGTCTTTAGACAGCTGTCATGGCTCAGTCTTCCGGAAGCTTTGATTTTAATGAAACTCATTAAGGAAAGAAATTAACAGAAATTAACAGGAAAATATCATAATTTGTCTTGTTTCAGAAAGCTTGAACGGAGACAAAAGGCTCTCTAACACGACACGTAATCTGACCAGTCAAAACTCCCTGTTTCGCTTAGTCTCCCATGCTGAGTAAATAAGTCCTAAGTTGCTTATGTTGCAGCTCCACAGTTTGGTGCAGTGAAACGAAAACGGTAAATGAGAAAAGCCCGGCTTTGCGCGCTGAGGAGCCTGTCTCCCAGCATCTGTACGCTATGCGCTCGTACAAGCACGCGGGAACGTTCAAGGTAATGAATATGCTACCTGTAAATAACCCAGGGTAATGAAAGATGAAGGGTAATAAGCTCTCTGGAGAAGGCAACCATCTTACAGATAGTTCATGACAACTGTTTCTTTCTGCAACACACTTCAGTGAAGGGAAAAAAAAAACAGCACTTATCTTTTCAGATACATATTAGGTATCTAAGTTATCTCTGATTTCCTGTCCAGAAGCACAAAAAGAAACATTTCACTGTGGTTTTTAATCTGAGTGGAACTGACAGAGGAGCATGCTGTGCTATGAGCTGCTCAGAAAGGCAGAGATAATAAAATTGATGTGTCTTGGTTTACTGTCCTCAGCATCTTCTCTCACCCTAGCTGGAAGGCTGCTTCTTGACCGAGCCTGCTGCATCGCTGCCTGGTCCTAGCAGAAGGCGACACAAACCCACCTGCTCTGTGGGCTGCGCATCTGCTCTACAAGGACGCCTGGGCTAAAATCCTGCTGCTGAGGAAGCCAATTGAGGTTTACCTTTCATTTTTGAAGGGGCCAGGATTTAGACCCCACAGATCTGTGAAAGGAGAAGAATCAAGAGGTGTGCTCAGGGGGAAGCTCAGAGGACAGCTGGGGAGCAAAAGGGGCAGGGGAATCCACAGCGCTCATCTATAAGCTAAAACTTCCCCTGGAGTCACTCCCTGCTCCTCACCAAGACCAGTTTTTGTTGCAGAAACGTAGAGAAAAACTACTAAGGACCTGTTGAAAGCATTTAAACAAAAGTATTACACACTGGGCATTTGCCCCTTGTCATGTGCAGTGGCATGGATCCCAAGGCAGGCCATATTATTTGGCCATCCTGCTATGAATCTACTGACGGTGACAGGGGAGTAACAGGAACAGTCACTGTCACTTCCTAGCACGAGGAGCAGGTATAAATAAATGTTAAAAGACAGTGTAGTGCTTCTTGGAAAAAAAAAAATCTTAGTTACACAGAATTCATAAAGTTTTTTTTCTGATTTGTTGCAGAGTTCCCAGTGTTAATGGCATGCAGAAAGTGCCAGGACCCACTAGGGCAGACACAAAGAGCAGTACACAAACGGGAAGAGGCCAGTAAGTACGCAGAAGCTGGTGGCAGAAGGCAGAGAAGGACGGGCAGAGGAAATCAAGACTAATGGAAATGTTGCTGAGAAAGTAGAAAGTGCTGAGCCTTTGGACAAAGGAATTTTGGAGAAACAAGCAACGGCCAAATGACTCCCATCCAGTTCACATAAATCCTGAACGATGACACAAGCTGTATAGGATATGGTTTTGGAAACTGGGTCCTATCCAAATTGCCTCAGTGTCAGAACAACCTGCGTCTGCCTTAACTGGAATCACCCCTACCTCCCTCTTCCTTTATCCCAGCTCACTGGGAAATGCTCCCCTACCTTTGAGTTAGATGTTTGGCAGAAAGATGTATACCTTTTCTAATCAAGAATACCAGCAACATCCTTCATACTAACAAGTCCATGCCTAAAGCAACGACCCACTTGTGAATACAGCTGCTCCAAAATAAATAATCTATTAAAATCATTTGAGATAAGCTGATGAGAATGACCAGAGATCAACCCCATAGCTCACACAGTTCATTCTGTATACAAATTTAATTGTGAACTTTTACTTATTCTGTTAAACTATCTGGACTTCGAGAATGAGCAGAGGAAAGCTTTTGAAATACATCAAAAGAGAGAGTACCTCCTTGCAGTCTCTCAGGCTATTTATTATATGCTTTTGTCTAGTAATGCCATAAGCGTAGACTAGGATTAAACTAAGCAAACCCTGCTGCAATGTAGGGAAATGCCTGGATGGCCTCCAGGAGGTTATTTCTGCCCTAACTACTTCTATGTTAGAGCCATTTTAGGAATACAAATCGGTGGAGATTAGGAATGGATGAATCCTGGGTATCAGACTGCTGCAGGTTCACCAGCTTTCTGAACTAGAAGCAGTGACTTCTTGCAAAAAGGAACCCTCCCCAAATTATCCTTCTCTCACCTATGTTGCCTTCTCCCTGACTCCGAGAGGGCACTGTGTTTCTCTCCCGTTGGCACTCCTCCTCGTGTGATGAATGTATTGCATCAGATTATTTACTTAGGCCTGAAGACTATCCTACGTGTCCTCTACCACACAAAAATGTCATACATAAATGATTCAGAAGTACATGTTTTATCCATTCCTACTGTTTAAAATCATGTCAGCCAAATACTGACTGCTTTACTGCCACTCGGCTCGGGCTTCCTATTGCCTTCAGCCTGGCCAGGAGCAGGCCAGAGATGCCCTGCCTTTCCCAGACACATACGTCAAGCTGTGAGCCCCATGTCAGCTCCTGAGAGATGAGGTGTTCACAGCACCTACAAAAATCAAATCATTACAACCCAGCCCTTTACATGTTGCTTCTGCTGTTGTGCTTAGCAGAAAGTATTCCATCAAACTTCTTTTGCCATCTTGATTTGCTTTCATTTATTCTGGCATGTAATACACTGTGCATTTAGAACATTTATTCACAATAGCTATTTTAAAATTGCTTGCACTTCCTTGAGTGTCCTTTTATATCCTCCCCTTTTTTATTCCAAGGAGGGCAGATATAATTTATTCACCTTCTTATAAAGGAAGCCTGGAATCCCGCTGAAGCCCTTTGCAAACCTCCCACTGCCCAAGACCTCCACAACTGAAACATTATGTTCTTTACTCCCCAGTACTTCTCCTCGACCGTAATCCTTACCCCTAATCCGTGCCCGTCCCGGCAGCGCCTCGCTGACCCTGCTCCAGAAGTGCCGCTGTGAACGCCCCGGCCACCCCGCTGGGACAGCCGTGCCCGCGGGACCGCTCCAGCTCCATCTCTGGGAGCGGTCAGCACGTCCCTCTACAACACAGACACAGCACAGGGGTACGTGCTGACCCCCTTTAGTCGCTGTTCTCGCCTGTACGAAACCCACTCCAGGGCGACTGGGAGAGGGACCCCTATTTCCATCACCATCCCTCATTCTGCTCAGCTCAGGGGGCCTGTCTCTTCCCTGGAAAAAACTAGACACCCGTACCAAGAAACTCACACCAAGAACACATCAAAGCAAACCCCTTCCCCTCCTATTTACATTGGAAACTTCAAAACAGCCATCTAAGATTTTGCCATCAATTTGGCTGTTACTGAACAGTCTGTCCTTTGCTTTCAGCCACATTTATTTTATGCAGCCTGACAAGAAACAGCAGTCAAAACTTTTCATTCCTCTAGTCTGAAAAACTGCTTTTCTTCTGAGTTATAAAGGAAGAAAAGCTTTGAGAACTTAGTAGGCAGGTTTGTTGTTGAAGTACTTTAAATATGAAACAGAAAGCATCCTTCCCGTGGTCCTTTTTATGAGTACATTTATGGGACATTTTTTAATTCTGGAAACAACAGCATGTGGCCACTGCATCTAAAATCTTCAGACCAGATTTTCCACTAGTTTTATAAAAGCATAATTCAACCAACTGCTATGGGACTACTACTTTGTAAAATTGGGTGATCCCATGGAGGATTTCTTTTTCAGTGCCCTTATTGTGACTTACAGCAAAAATAGCAAGATCAAACATTACACGAGAGGCTATTTTCAGCAGGTATTACGCACACTGCGGTAGCCCATGACAATTTACAAATAAAACACAAGGAAAACGGAAACACTCAGAGCACTACTTTCATTTACGCCTGGTAATTTGTGTGTGTGTCCCCTGGGTGCAGGTGATGTTGGTCAGCAAGGATAACTTCCATAAAATCATGGAACTGCATTACACCTGGCGCAAGGCTTGCTGCACCTCAGAAGCGTGCTACGACTTCGCAGAGACTCACTTATGGCACTGCCATGACTCTGGTGGGCAGAGGCCTCGTTTCGTGATGTGACCCTATCTCACGTGGGTATCGGGGCCTCAGCATTGCCAAACATGCGCGTCCCTTCCGAAGGGCCAGTCAGAGCCAGTTAAGCCTAGCAAACGTGTTTGTGCATGGTTCTTCAGCAATACAGCACGCACAAGGCCTGCTAGCTTTCTTCCATAATATTCGCAAATTTTGTAACTGTTGATTATTTATACATTAGACCCACAGACTTTATTTCTTCCATCTTATACCCATCCGTTGTAAATGTAGTGTTGTTGCCACTTGCTCTGTTAGGCACGAATTAATGCATCAGAGGCATGTAATTTATGCATGCTATTTTGTCGAGTCTGTTTGTATGGAATCTGCTTTGGAGAGGCAAGCTGCTCTCTGCTCTGTGGCCAGAAATAGTATTTTTGTTTTTTTTTTTTCCCATTGGTGCCGTGGATCAAGGTAACTTCAGAGCAGTCACCGGGAAATCTCTGATAAGATGGAAATTGCAACGTTCCATGTTTTATGTGTTTTCAGGTAAAGATGATTTGCGCGCATGCAGAAGTATGACACTGGTATAATAGAAAGAAACCCTAGATGACACGGATGTCTGGGGGATGCCATTATCAGGCCAGCCAAAGGACCAAGGACAAAGGAGTGATTTACTCAGTTAGAATATGGCTGTGCATTTCTAGGTTTTAAAAACAACCGAGGAAACCGGACTGCCCGTCTTTCCCAGGAAGCAGTGTTACAACACAGACAGCTTGTTCCACTTAAACGCGCCCCACTGTAATAACAGAATTACTTGGGAAATGAAGACACAACATACAGTCTTTTCTTAGTGCTTTACAATTCTCAGGTCAAGTGCTAATACATACTACAGAGCTCTCTCTGGCAAGTATTGTTAGAGCTGTCATTAAAGACCTCCAAAAGTCTTAACTGCGCAATTGAAAATGTTTCCAAATCCTCTTATCCCAAACATAACAAATCTCACTGTTGTTAAATCTGATGTTTTGTAAATTTGATACTACTTGGCTTATTGAGGGGGTTGGAGAATGTTTTTGTGCAATAGCACAGATCTACAGAAAAGGAATAATGCATCTTCGCAGCAAGGGAGTAACACGGATCTCTGGGAAGGGATTTACGCAAAGCGATGGAAAAGGAAAAAATCAAAGACCACCTCTAGTACAGTACGAAGATGATTCGAGGATTAAAAGGCACAATAATGCCACCCAATTACAGCTCTGTCTAGGTCATGCGCTATGTGTAGCAGAAAGAAGCAAGATGGCAGATACCCTGGGTTATTTTAATTAATTTAATCATGTGACTAATTGGTCTCTGCTGGGTTTCTGTGGTAACTGCTTCCTAAGTGCTGATGGGCAATTGTGTTAAATGTAGCTTGGAAACTGCACGTAGGGTGCAGTGCCTTCTAGAGAGCAAAGGGAATTGTGCAGCTGTGCTCGGAGGGTGCTCCTGCTGGGGCTCTGATTATCTCCGAGCAGACTGCTTACAGCTGTACTGTCCTCCTCGCCCCTCCGCAAGCACGCTTCCCCAGAGAATATGCTTATGTGCAGAAAACGCGTGAGACGTTCTTCCCCTTGTGCGTGAAAGCAGATTTCCTGTACGACTACGTGAAGGCACAGGGACGCAGCAGAGCACATGCTATGTGGAAACAAAGGGGGAGCAGCTACAGAGCCGTGCGTGCACGACTGCAGCGACTCCTGCGTGCACAGCGTGAGGCCCCGGAAAGCAGAACTGTCTTCTTGCCGGTGGCTGTGTTCGAGGGTAAATCCATTACCGAGCCCTGGCAAAAACAACAGGCGAAACCGCTTCTTCCGACTGCTCCTGCACCTCATGTTTTATTCATGAAATCCCTATGACCACACGGGTCACAAACAGCACAGAGTACTCCAGGATGGCACAGAACAGGGTTCAACACTGGCAAACACGAAAATGACTCGTAACAGTCATTCCTTACTTCATGAGCTGAATTCCGTGCCACCATGAATAAGTTGTCATCCTGCTGGATCCAAACTTACACTCTCATCTCCTCGCATGATTAATGTAACAGTACGAATGGAAAGATGATTAATAATAGCAACCTGCATTCCAGTAATCACAATCACACATAAGAGATGACTGTTTAATGGGGTGGTAACTTAAACCCTGTTAAGCGAGCGGACAAAAAAAAAAAAAAAAAACAACAGAGAATCTCAATGGCACCTTTCAACAACAAAAAAATAAGAAAACATCCATAAGACAATACAAGACATGCTGCAAATACAGAACACAACATGGAACAGCAAATGCCATACCTTATCCTAACCTCGCCAGTGAAAATGCAGAAATAGGTTAGGAAATACAGCAAGACATGGTCAGAGAGAGGTTAAAAGTTTGGCAGCTGTATTGTGAAGGCTAAGAAGGTTCAACTTAATAAAGCAAGGGAAAGGATAAGGCAGAATGGTGAAGGAGGAAAAATGTGCTTTACCTCACTGCCTTGGGCTACCGGAGAATGAAGAACTATCCAGCCTGAGTAAGTGTGACACACCTGCGCTTTATTTTATTTGATATAAATTAGGTTAAATTTAAAGTACCTTACCCAGCTTTATCAGCAAAAGGCGCTAGTTGTAGATCATGAGGTACACAGACAAATACCTAATTCCTCATTTTCCCTGTTAAAATGTCACCACTGGCTCGTATCTTTGGATTCAATTATCATCCCACTGGTGTCAGTGGAAACGTTGCCCCTAATATCAGCACAACCAAATTACCTCCTTTGTTTTGACTTTAGTGATCAGTGTCTTACTGCACAGTCTGTTCTGCAATTTATACTGAGATATTCAAACCTAAGTTCAAGACTGAAGAAACAAAAAGCTCAAAATAACCCCATTCGATACACCCTTGTGATTAGCTGCCTTTAGGAAATCAGTTTCAGGAAGCACCTTACAAACTATGCAATGTGTTGTAATATCTCTAGTTGTGTTCTTTGGAAAAGTCTGGCACACAAAGGTACCTGCACATTACATTTTATACTGAAATGTATAGATACAGCGGCTTAAAGTCAGTTCTACATGACACCCCTTTAAAAATAGCCCTTACTATGCGAGATTGAACACAATCTCACATACTGCTTTAATCTGTTCATAAAAAGTCTCCTATACTTTCTATATTTGTATCAACAGTAAATACTAGGAAACACCGGAATTTTCAAAATATCTCAAAAGAACAGTGTGGTGACACAGATAACTTCATTACGAGTTTTAATGAGACATTTGAGGATGATTGCAAGTGAGACAAAATATTTTCATGTTAACAATAATAATGAAAAATTTTCCAGCGACACTCCAGCAAATGCACAGCTTCTCCAGACCCTGTAAAAAGTAAATGGAGCTTTTACAATTCCTGTACTGGGCCAAAATCACAACTGATGTATGAAGCTCCAGTGATATTAATAGAGCGATGCCTGCTCATACCACTATGTATTTGGCCAACCAAATGGGACATGTCAATTTAGATTTGGACTATGTCACCGTCCCTCAAGCTTGCTATGCCACAAGCGCAAGCACTCTGCTTGGAGGATGGGGTCTCGCCGTACTGCTCAGACCATTTGTCCACCCAGCCTGGCAAATTGCACCTGACAGCAGCCAATACCTGAAGGAAGGAGTGAAAAATATCCTGTAATTTTTGCAGTTACAGGATGCATCTGGGGCTTGCCCCAGCAGGAAATATCTCTGGTGGATGAGGTTTGGTTTCTGTTCCTGTCTTACCTGGCCTAGCTATACATTTTGCTAATAATCATCAGTTTTATCAAACCTATGCAACTATTTAATGTAAGCCCCAGCTCAGCTGCAACTTAGGCCAAAGCACTCCTGTTTATTTCAGTGGCTTGTGGCTCAGGCCTTGAACTGCTATTTGTGATAGTTAAGTCTAAAAATTGGTAGTATTATTTTGGGAAGTACTACTGCCTACCAAACGCGAGTGTGCCACCCTTAGCACCTTCACGTTCCCTAAACTATCTTGGACTGCACTGTCCTTAACTCTGCCCATCCTTGCTGCCTCCAAGCCTTGCTGCTCCTTGCCACGTGCTCCATGCACATGTCCCAGCCACGTGGCTAGCCTCAACAGCCCTAACGCTACCGACCCTAGCCACGGCCACTTAACTACCACTACATCCGCATGGTCTGATTTATTACCTTTAATGAGCCTCAGCTTCAGCCTGTTGTCCAGCTTTACCCATTCCACTAAGATATTTGTTTCAGGGTTTTTCCCTAGATATATTAACTTGCTTTTGTCAAAGGGAAAGTAATTTAGTTGCTTTTTTTTTCATTATTTCTAATTCCTCCAGAGAATTATTTTGGTATCTGCAACTCCTCCCAGCTTAGTATCATCTGTGGAGTTTGTGAACATGCTGCCTGTTCTGTCCTGGAGATCATTAACGAAACATGAAACAAGACCAACCTAACGCATGTCCCTGTGGTACCTCCCTATCCCCAACCTGATATGCTGCTCTTTATCACCACCCTTTGCTTTATTCCTTGAGCCCGTTTTCAGGCCGCTTGACAGCGTTCACATCCAAAGTAATTTGAATTAATCTGAGGGTAAGATTTCATGAGATGCTATTTCAAGTGCTTTACTAAATTCCAAATCCATTAGAACTTCTAATTTCCCTCCCTCGGCTAATTACTGTGCGTGTGTGTACATACTAGCTGTGTTTGTTTGGCAAAACCTCTGTACTCCTATGTTATTCCTTGCCCATATGGTTTAACTGCAGACAATGGGGATTTGGTTAAGTGGGTTTTGTGTGTTGAAGTATCTGCTTTTTGTTGAAAAATTCAACTTTTTTTCTAAAAACAATTAATTTTTCTGTAGCAAATTGAATTAAAAACTTTTGTCATGCATATAAAAGCATTCCTCAGCAGTATAAAGTAATTTTTGTGTTGGCACTACACTCAGGTCCTTCGGAATGCAATCAGCCTCATGTTTAAATGTCCAACCTCATATGGAAATGTGGACTGAGTTATGCTGCTGTGCCAAAAATGCATTCATTGCTTGCATCAAACTACCCATAGACATCAAATAACACATCAGAAATAAACAATCTTATCCAGCAAACGTGATTCGGAGTCCAAATAAGCTATGTTCACCTAAATATCTTTGTCTATTTACAACAGACAATGTTCTTTACAGTGTTACAACCCGCCAGGTCATGTCTAACTGAAAGTTACCTTATTCTGCCACTAAAATTAAAATTATTTAGGAACTTTCAGCTTCATTTCCAATGCTCAAGAAGAAAGCTTCTTATCTCTTTCTTTTNTTCTTTTCTTTTTTTTTTTTTCTTTTTTTTTTTTTTTTTTTTTTTTTTTTTGAAACACCATACAAATGAATTCCAAATTTTCAGGAACAGTTGCTGGTTTTAATGATATATTGCAGATCCTTGTCAATATCTCTGCTGCTTCACACTTTTATTTCCTTAGGAACACTCGGATGAATACCATCTGGTCCTGGTGATTTACTGCACTCGAGTTGCTGAAGTTGCTCCATAACTTCCTCCTAAGAGACTTCAATTTCTGCTATAAGGCCACACTCTGATTTCCTGTGAAAAGTGTCCTTGGAACAGGAATTTCCTCATCATCCTCTGTGGTGAAGGTGGACACAAAAAATTAATTTAACTTTTCTGCTGTTCTGCTATTTCAGAAGGGGCCAGAGTCACTGCTGGATGGCCTACGGGAGCTGGGGACTTACAGGGGGCTCTCCTTTTTCTATAGAGATGCTTTTTCTACACCTTCTACAGTGCTGTGTATATATGTCTTTCAAATAATTTCCCTGTCCTTTTATTTCCAGTGGGCACTTTATCTCAGAGACCTTTTGTTATAACTGACCTGATCGTGTTTTCAGATTTTCTGAAGGAGGAGCTTTGTCTTAAAAAAGTCACACATTTGGTATTTCAAGTGTGCCTGAGACCCCACTGTCATTTCCATAGTTTAACAACCACACTTCCAATTTGGAAAAAAATGTTTTTTTCCTCTCTTGCTGTGTGAAAAACCACAGAAACAATGCGAAAGCAGACCACATGCAAAATAATGAAACAGCCTGTACACAATGTACAGTTAAATATGCATAGGGCCTGATCCAAAGCTCAGGAAAATCAATGGGAAGTCACCCACTGACGCCAAGGGAATTTGGATCAAGCCCAAAGTAAGAGCACCAAGAAGCAGAGCGAGTTTTTTGCCTCATCTCTCAGCTACAGTAATCATAGGTGTTGTTTGCAACAGTAGTAGGTAACAAATTTTCCAATAAAAGTGTGATTTTTAAGTTGACAGTGTCCCTTTAAGCTTATGCACTTCTTCACGTAACTATGCCAGATTTACTCTCCCCTTTCTACTTTTTCCTTGCTCAGAGGTATATGTACCATCTGTGCATCTAATATGGTGTTCTTAAATAGCCTCCAGAGTGATTCAATGCTCCTTTTTTTCTTTTTTAAAACTTTCTCTTGGTTAACCCTTTTCCTCATTATTTCAGGGCCTTCCCCTTCAGAGTTCCTCTTCCTTCCTTTCCTCAAGATGAAGTTTCCATACAGTGGCTCTGAAGCTAGGAGTGTGGTCACCTGTTGTTTTAATGCCTATGCATTAGATGAAACTCAGTAAGAAGCTGCCTTACCAAGGTGTTGATATTGATAAATTGCTTCTACAGATGGAGGCATAACACTCAACCATTTGACAACAGCCAGTTAAAGCTGGCCATTACTACCAAGCCATGAAATTATTCAAACCCACCTCCTCATAAAGATCTAAATGTCAGTTTTCTTTTTAAATCCCTAGATTAATCTTTTAAGACTTATATTATCAGACTTATCACTGGAAGCTTTCAAACGCTGGACGGGGCTTTGAGCAACCTGATCTGGTGAGAGATGTCCCTGCCCGTGGCAGAGGGGTTGGACTGGATGATCTTTAAGGTCCCTTCCCACCCAAACCACACTGCGGTTCTATGGTACGTAGTTCCTGGAGCTCTCGTCCACCTGGTCTGGTAGTGTTGTGCAGCACAACTATGAAAGTGTGGAGGCTAAATTAAAAATAATAAGGTTAACTGAGGCTGAGTTGTTTGATTTATAACTTTATGGGTTTCCCATTTGATTTGGCAATCTGAATTTCAGGAGAGGGAAGGGCCACAGGCATATGGGACACTGATCAGCTGTATCTATGTGGTACGGGGAAAATTCCTGTATCTGGCCACTGCTGACGGGGCAGCTGAGTCCCTGGTGGGTCTCACGTGCTCCCCAGTGAAGCTGCACTGAAGTTCCTTCCCCACGCAAAGCCCAGCTAAGAGCCAGAGGGCCTCTCTGCTCTGCTTTCAAAGTAAAACGGGTGGAGATGGAGCCACGTCTCCCCCTGCCAGAAGACCTGGCCACCGCCCGAGCAGCTCCACCAGTGCCTCCAACCCAAGTGCCCGCGTGTGCAGCGAAGGCAGAGCCTGGCCGCCTGCTCCTTAGGCAGCAGATGAAAGAAACCAAAACCATCTGAAGCCACATACAGGCACAAAACGCTCCCACCCCCAAAACCATCAGATACTTTATGACTGTTCCTAAAAATTATTAAACAGATGAGTACATTTACTTCAGCTACAAAATTGCATCCAGGCTGACAACTTGCAACATATGTTTACTTTCAGCCCAATTTAAATTCAAATGGGTGAGTTATAAATGCTTGGGTTTTTGACAGAGAGCAGCCTGTAATTGCACTTAGCTGGCCAGCAAACAGTCTTTTACTATTACAGAAATGATTTTCTACAGGAAAGATATTTGACATTTTCAGACTTCTGCCCTACAAAAACTACCTAGCTCCTCCAGCAAGTTTAACACTTGCACATCAAGCACTACTTGATATATAGCAAGAAGCTGACTTTAATTAACAATTCCCGGTAGTAGGTTTTCCTGTTCATCCAGCAGCTTCTAAGTTATCTCCATTTGGCCTCTCCTAGCCTCGCAGAGATTCATGAGGCCAGATTCAAGGTTAACGTGTGTAAGGGCTTCTTCCATCTTCCCATAAACCAGCAAGTGTTTGCAAACAAAGCTAAAGGGATGAAACTTTCCTACCTAGAAGGGGACAAAAGATGCACAATGTGATTTTTCCTTTGGTCTGACACGGTTTCATCCTTGAATTTGACCCACGATTTCTACATGTGATGGAGAGGGAAGTCACCGCTTCAGAAGGGCAAGAGAGTAATTAAATACAGACCATCAGCTGACAACAAATGTCACAATTCCACTGGATTGCAATCTCACCTGCACAAATTACTCAGCCACTAGCTAATGTTGGAGAGAATTGTGACAGCAACATGTGCTCCTGAGAAAGGACCAGAAATGACAGAATTTCACCTCGTTAAACTATGTGGTTAATTGTAATACTCCATGCATCTTTTCAGGAGTGTGAACAGGGGGTGTCATTCACAACAGTGTTCCTAATCTAAACATATTTTTGAAAACTGTATTTGCTTAATTTTGTTTTTTAAACAAAAATATAGAGAGAGTGAAAAAATACTCAAGCTACTTTTTCAATATTTCCCTGAGTTAATGAGCTGACTGGGAAGTGAACAGATGCATTAAGCCAATAATTTATTCAAATGTCATGATATTTTTGAACAAACACATTATTTAATATGCATTTCATTATTTGCCCAGCTCTTATTAGTATTAATGATTGATGTGTTCATCAGGAAAAGGGAAAAGTGCCATCAAATATAATCTGTGCAAATTAGATTCACTTTGGAGATCTACCCTAAGTTTTCATCAGAATAAGCACTGTTTTTGATGCTTATTCTGCACGGATCATGTGGAAACAAAGCTGGAAGGTTCATAAATTCATATGAGGTCAAGGCAGCTTGGGCTAATCTAACGCAACGTGAACTGGAGCACAGGGGAGAGCAGTATGTTATTGCGTGATTGTCTAGCTCACATACATTGGAGCCAAAGGGGTTCAGAGGTAAAGTAAGCACCCGAGTATATCGTATCTGCTCATTTTCTGAATGCATCATTGTTATGCATCTAAACTCTTTAATCAAAAATCCCTTGGTGATATAAAAATGTGCTGGACACAGATCATGAAGTCTACCTTGCCAAACTTTTAACGAAGCAAAATGTCTGTTTTTCCCCTTGCATCTCTCCTTCCCCTCCAAAAATTCATCTAAGTAAGTGATTTAAGACTTCAGTAAAGCACTTTGGTAATCTCCAGAAAAATAGCTACCAGCAATTTTTCTTCCTCAGTCTCTCTGAGGACATATCTGGTAAAGAGAAACTTCTTTCACACCTCCAATATCAAGGTGTCGCAACATCTCCCTCTTTAAATCCAACTCATTGGTCTAAACTGTGTACACCCCCTGTACAAAAACCTTAAAAGCTTTTCTAGTCAAGTCCTAATGCAATTAGTGGTATTTTGTTGTAACATCTGCACAAAAACAAAACCTACTTCTGGCACCGAGGATAGATGCAATCGCTGAAGCTGTCCAGAATTGATGCGAGGACACCTCGCATAAGCTGGTCGATTCATTCGAATCAAACGCCTGCTGTCCAAGAGGTAGCAGATTCTGAGGTCCTAATTAGTACATTCATCTCCATACAGCCAAAGTAGCCAGAATGCAACACGACTGATGTAATGTGAGACGGTGGTTAAAATTAAAAGTGAACACGCCTTTTAATTGTATTGGATACCTGCTAGTAATTCAGACAATGGGAATTTGATTCAAATTTATAGTATTAAATGGCAGCAGATGGACAGTAAAATGTCCATTGAGTTTGCAAACTGACAAGCATGCTGGTTTGCCAGATCCCTTCATTAAGTCATCGGTGGCATCAGTCAGGTGCTGATGCATTTCATCGTTAGCAATGTTAATAAGTTTTGCTTTGGTGTGGGTGAGCAGCGAGATACTCTGACCGATGGTCTCAGCAGGTTAATTTGGAACTTCACTTGCCTCTTGGAACCATGGAAAACCCTTCCTCTGGTTTAGGGAAGGAATTTTATGAGACTTCTGGTTTCAGTATCCAGTAAGCAAAAAGGCCAGCTGATAACAGCTGGAGAATGATGCTTACTCTTCTCTCTTCGGACTAACGCCACCCATCTCTTTCATGGCTCTGGATTTGCTTTTTATCTCAGTGTCTGCTCCACATTCTTGGCCACTGTCCGGGGCCTTCTACCCTCCGCAGACTTTAACAACATCCTCTGAGGGAGGATGTTTTCCTTCCCCCCCTTTCTCCAGATAGTTCCTCAAAGAAGTTTGCAACTGTGCCCCACGCTTAAACTATTTCCTCTGCAGACTCAGCGTCTCATCTGCATTCATTCATCAGCACTCATTTATATCTTAACATAGCAATCACAGCTATGGAGATGCTTGTCATCTTTTCCCCTTCCACCTTCAAGCCTTAGCAAGAAACCTTATTAATTGGCTTCTGTGGCAAATATGCATATTTGCACCTGCATGTGTGCACATACAGACACAAGCACACATAAAGACACAGGCACGCATCCTACGTAAACCCACATCAGAACAAGCAACTCTGTGAACTGTTCATTAAATTATTTCATTTCTCTGCTGCTCCGTAAAACAAAATACAGACGCTCGCATGCAAACCAGGTAGGACACCTGCTCTACACTGACCTTGCTGAACACCTAATTAAAGCAAGTTAAATCTCTAGGAGAAATAGGTTTTCTATTCAGAGCCGCATGTGTTTCAAAGTTTATTATGGAAAAAGGAGTCTGAAGGAAGATGTAACAGCTAAGCTTTTCTTTTCTTTTTTTTTTTTTCATCAGGGGCATTATTCAAATCAAGTTGCTTTAAGCAATTTTCAAAATTTTCATGAATGACGATCACTTTACAAATTAAATTTTGCAGGTGCCTAAAAAAGAGACGAAAGTAACATTTTTTGCTATTACTCATTGACTTAACAGGGAGATTGTTAAATATTTCTTATTCACTTTTAGGCTGCATAATTAAGCTTGAAATCAGGAGAACTTTCTCTGACAATCCCCAGTAATAATTCCGCGGAATGATAGCTTCTGTTTACTCCGAGTTTTCAGTATGTGTTTGTATATACATGTCCATATTAATCACATGTTGTTATATGTTAATTAACCTAAAAATTATTCAGGCAAGAGTACTAAAGCTTTATGGTGCTGTGTGCGGCTTATTGTCTTGAAATACAATTTGAAAATGTAAGGAACAGAGGACTACAGAAATGTGTATGACTCCCCGCAGCCCCATTTGATGGTTCACCTCCATCCTTGCCACGCAGAGGGGACAGAAGAGCATAAAGCACACCCTCCCCATGATTTCAGTCCGCCACTGCAATGGAAATACCTCTGGCCGCTTAGGGCAGCAGGGAGAGCAAAGCCAGATGCTGCCTTGGAGGATGGTCTGTCCCGAGCCTGCATCCAAGCCTGCTCGGTGGGCTGGGGAGGCAGCTTCTCCCCTGCACGCTGCCGACCCACACTGGGTGCCATGAACCCCCATCCCGCACAGGGGGAACGGACCCCTCACCATTTCCATTTTCGTGCTGCTAAACAGCAATTTGCTTTTGCTCTTTGATTTACGCCTTTTTGTTTATTTGTATGAATGAAACTTGACTGCGCTGTAAGGACAAACATTTATCACCTTTTTTTCCTGATGGTAGGGCAGTGCAAAGCAGGGACAAGGTCAAATATAAAATACTGGCTGACAACCTTGCGGCCACTTCCTCTCTGAGATCTTAGTCAAATCAAGTAAATTATTCTTTAATATATCTGTGAACAGAGCTTATAACCTCTACGAATTCAGTCCTCATGCTAGGCTTGGCCATTTGGTCATAATAAATTTGTTTTCTGACCCATTGATTCAATAAACTTTATTTCAAAATTAATCTTTTCAGGCTTCAAACTCACTGGATCCAATTATGAAACCGATAGTTCCCTTTAAATTTAATATTCTGAAACTTGGTGGTCTAATGCTTTTTGCCCTTATGTGCCTCTTTGGTACTTAACTTTATATTAGTTGGCCTATAAAACTAAATCTCTTAGGAAGAGAGCATCAGAATGGCTCCCAATCTTAAATCTATTCAATTACAAACATTAGTATGAAATGCTCCCTTTCCTTCAACACTTCCTTTTAATTGGTATTATTATGCACAACAGGTTATCATTATGCACTAGTTCATTATCTACATTTGACTATGCATACTAGACCAAACAGAAACAAGAATTCAGATTTGGGTTATTTTTGTTTGGGGTGGTACTTGAAGTCTTTTCTAAATCAGATATAGTCTAAACACTTCACTCTCTGCCTAAAGGGGTAAGAAAAATCAATTTTTTCTTCATTTATTTCTAGTAATTTAGATAAAATTACAGTCTGTGGGGAGACCCATTATAATTGCAAAATATGTATATTTCTGTTGTTGCAAGGCATGGCTGCTAATACAGATAATTTTAAATGGTCATGACTGCAGGATACTCAGGGCAAAATTTGCATTTCTTATGAGAAGAGCAACCTCCAATTGCACAAAGCCTTCCTCCTCAGCAGCGCCCAGCCTCGGCCACGAAGCTCCCCAGTGGCCCTGGCTATGCAGACGCAGAGCACACACCCACGCGGTGCCCGGAGCACGAGTGGCACAGCTCCGCTGTGACAAAAGGCACGGGGGGATGGATGCGCGCCTCCAAGGCCAGCAATGTGCCTGCTTAGCCCGGTGCATTGCTGCTCTTGCTACACCCACAGCGTGAGATGGCCGGGGACTGTCACTGCCCACCCAGCCTGGGGCTTTTTGGGGCACTCGCGCTGCTCTCTGGGGGCACTCCAAGGCAGTCTCACGCCAAGGCTTCTCCCAGATGGGGATCTGGGCACGCAGCGCATCACTGCGCATTGGCCCTGCCCATGGGAGAGGATTATATTAAGGTGGCGACAAAAATCCTAATTCTGAACACAGCAATCAGCATTCAGGGATGTGTAATTTGCAGCCTTACTTGGTGGCGTTTCAAGACATCAGCAACAACTTATTCTTTATTGTTTAAACAGTCCTATTGTTTTAAGCAAGTGATTATTACAGCACTTCTCATCTGAGGGAGAAAGGGAAGGCTGCTCAGCACGATCCATTAGGAAATTCAAGCCTTAAACCAAGTGACCACAAAGTCCTATCAGCTCCCTGAAATGCAGCAGCTGTACATATTTAGTGTAACACAACCCTATATTGTTGCAGAGGTCCGCTGTTTAAAACACACATAAGGCAGGTGAAACGTGACTATTTTACTCCTCTGTTTGAAAAATGAGAAAGTGTGGAGCAGGGTAACTTCTCAAATACATAAATAAGCATTAGACTCATGGAGAAGACAGGTACGCTGTTGCACTAGTAATAACAGATTAAAGGTCAGCGGTTAAATCTGAAACTATTGCAACCTTGTTCCTTCGATCTTGTTCCTCAACACTCTGCTCTATTACTAACAGGTGAAGTGCAAAATAAGAAGCAGGAGGTCTGCTGAGTTCTCCCATACTTGTCTCAATTTAATGCCAGCATTTCCTAAATATTCTGTCCTCTGATCATTTAATGACATAAATACGCATGCAATGGGCAGCTCCAGATTTCCCCTGCTGGGCTGGATTCTGTGCAATTATCAATTCCACAGGTGCAAAGAGGGAGAAAATTTGACTCGCTGGCTTATTTTGAAGCAGAGCTAATGTAGCAACCAACATGTCATCAATTTTATGCTATCTTGCCACGTTTTGCCAAGTCCTCCAATACGATCTTTAGAAGCTTTTCTTTTCTTTTAGTGAAGGATAGGGCATTTCACTGGGATATAATGTTATACTAAAAGACTAGGAACATCTCTTTTTATTTAGATACAAGCAAAATAAGAAATGGTACAGAGAGCTTTCTGGATGAAAAGATGCTGAAAATATCCAGAAGTGCTTAGTTTCCAGCAGTTAACAGAGGTGTAGAAAAGGGAACCAGGGGGAATAAGATGCTCTGAGTCGTCTTTTCTCATAATACAAGGACAAGGAGGCATCCAACAAAGCACACGGGTAATAAATTCTAAGTTAGGTAAAAGGGAACTTTTTCGTATGTTCCCTGACTGATTGAATTCATGACCATAAGCTATTACTGAATCCTACCACTCATGGTTTAGTAAAAGGTTGAAGTACACCTACGCATTATATTAACATTTATTTATTTTTAATTAGTAGGGGATCTCAACCTTCTATTTCAGGATCTAAGGTATAGATTAAAGAGAATCCACCATCAATTGGTTGTACTTTCTCAAGGTTTCCTGAGTTATCTGGTGTTCATCACTGCTGGACACACAGGACCACCTGACTAGGATCACTGGCAATGCCTCTGCTCTTACAAAATCTACCTTACTCATGCCAATATGTGTCTGAAAGTCATGGGTGCACCATCCGACCGTGATCTGGATCCTGTTAGCCCACAGTGTCTTACACACTGTAAGAGACATTGAACTGCATGCATATAAATGTGCAAGCGTGCACATACACAGGAACTTGTTCTGAAAGGAGGAGAATCCTAGGAGTATGTATTTCCCTCCTCTACATTTCTAGACAGAAGCATGTAAACACCACTCCTGGCAGAAGACTCCACGTGACTTTAACTTGCCTGTCTGCTCCAGTAGACATTATGAGCTTGATTCTCCAAGACTGCCACTGAAATTCCACTCTACTGATTTTTGCAACTTAATTCTTCAGGCACTTTTTTTTTTTTTTTTTGGCAGGATGATGTGACCCAAATTTATTAAGGAGGGTAATTTGCTATAACAGCACATCTTGAATCTAGAATCTATATGTATTTATTTGTTATTATCACATATTAAAAATACCGGATTTGGAGACCTGAATTTTGTTGCAACTTGACAGGCCTTGAATGCTTTGTAGCATGAGGGAAAACAGTATCATTCAGAAAACCAAAATATAAAGGGTTTTATGAATAATAAATATTTCTAAGACAGTAAAGGCTATCCAAAGACTCCTCTTGCACTAGTAAGTACCAGAAGGACACAGTTACTTTTTCAACAATTAAAAAAAAAATGCTGGAGTGTTCCTTCATTATTTTTCTTTATATGACATATTGCACATGCTGCTGCAGAAAAACAGCTGCTGAAGTAGCCTAAAGGGCATTTTCAGGCACCGTACTTCAGCGATTACAGCAATTTTTGTAGGCATTCGATATTAGGATTACATTCTAATTTTAGACAAAGTTAAATTTAAATTGAGTAGGAGGGGTTTTCACTTTACTTTAGATGTTCTAACATCGCTTACCCCAAACCAAGAACTGTGTAACATCTAAATTTTGCAGCCATGATGATGTATTAGCCATGGTACACTTTAAAAGAATGAAACTATAGCTCACTAGCATCAGCGGGAAGATGCCCACTGTCACGATGGGACCCAGACTCAGGCTTTAAAAGCATTTACGCCCTGGCCACGATCCCACTGCCGTGGAACTTTGTGACACAACTTCCACTGCCTGGTAAGGCTGACACTGTCACACGCAACCACCCTTTGCTCTATCTGCACGATGCCTCCTCTTAGTGGTGTGTGTGCAGCAAGCATCCTAAGACCCTGAGGCCAAATCGGGACTCGTATGTTCCTGTTTATTATTATCTAAACTCACTGACTCTCACAAAACCCAAGCATCAAGCT
Organism: Anseranas semipalmata; assembly: GCA_013399115.1. Classification (NCBI taxonomy): domain Eukaryota; kingdom Metazoa; phylum Chordata; class Aves; order Anseriformes; family Anseranatidae; genus Anseranas; species Anseranas semipalmata. The sequence goes on along the minus strand of VXAA01007167.1, from coordinate 169,791 downwards.
GAAGGAAACTGAAAGAAACAAGGTTAGTAAAGGGCTGACAGTCCAACAGACAATACAGATGGAAAGTGGAGGGACTGGGTGAAACAGAGAAAACAAAAGAAAAGAGCTTCTGTTAGATGCTAAATGAGACCCAGGCTGGGCCCAATTAAAGCTATGTCTATGCGGGTTACATCTTTCCTTATTTCTCTTACCTTGTTTCTCTTGAAATATGCTCTTCGGCAAGCTGCAAAGCACTTCTCGCTGCAGAAGCATTTCACTTCACTTCCCATACTCAGGGAATAGCGCTTGATTCCAACTTTCTGGCACCAGGCACACATTATTTGTACATTTGACACATCATCTTCTACAACAAAAATATAAGAACAATGTTTACATGAGATGCAAACACCTTCCTCAGACATCTGCACACTTACTCTTAGATACAACCAGCACCGGCTCATCTTATTTCTAACTCTCACTGTTTGGGAGCAGAAATGTGCCTGCCTGTGGCTACCAGCTCCTTCTGCAGGCAGCCAGTGACCTGTGCCAGCCAGGCTCAGCAGAATGGCAGAGCTTCTAGGATGGCTGGAAAAGATTATTAGCTTAAAAATGGTGCTTTGCTGAAAAGCTCTGGAAGTCTTGAGAGCTTTTCAGCATGTGTAAGAGTGCACAAGTCTTTATTAAATAAGCAACCAAGAACAGCGGCTTCGTAAGTCCTGCTGCTTTGCTCTTGTTGCTTACAGTCCACTGTAGTGGGCCCTTCGGATATTCAGCTTGGCAAGCTGGTGACAAAACACACCTGGACAGTACTGCACCAAAGCAGGTCTCTAACAAGAGCCCTCTGTTAAATAAGAAGGAAAACAAAATGCCCCATTCCAGCATTGTTTCGCAATAATGACTAGCATATGAAATGGGAGCTCCCATTGGAATACAGCAGTCACGAAAACCCAGACTTGAGTAAGAAGGGAGATGCAACATTGGTAAGGTCTGCCAGGTTACTTCCCAGTCTTTACGCTCATCAGCCAAATTTTAATTCAGACCCCCTGCGACTCTTTCAAGTTCTTCTCAAATGTGTGTTATGAATGTGACATCTATGCCTTTTGAGATGTACAACTGGACTCATTACTGAAGTCCTGGCGATATTCTTGTGCGGTCATTATTCTCACCCAGCTTCACAGACAGGCAGGGAATAGTTAAGCCTCCTAGGCAGATGACTGCAGCAAGTTAGCGGGAATCTTTTGACTTAAAACCCAGAATTCTTCAGTTCTGATGTCCAGTCTATTGTACAGCACGACCTTTCAGTTACAGGCACCAGCCATTGTCTAACTGCTGGAAAAAAAAGTCCCCGAAGACTAATTGTTAAAGCAGTTCCTAGTGCATGAGCTGTGGAGAATTCATGGCTCAGAGAGTCTGTCATGCAGCCATCCCATTTCCCTATAAAGGATTTGTTTTCGAAGCTACACTGTCATCGTTCTGTAAAATTATTGGCAAACTAATTTTTAGCAGAGTGATTTGGCTCCTTCCCCCAGCTGTCATAACTCAGAACTACGTGCTGCATTTTATTCACCTTAACAGAATAAATATTGCCAGATTAATAATTTTTTTCCTTCTACAAATTGTGTTATGATTTATAGCCACAAATAAAATTGTACAATGTAAAAAAATGACCTCTTAGTTTTAATCAGACTGTCTACCCTTAAAGCTGTATTTAAGGCTAAGTTGTAACACAGATTTGTGTTTAATGCATTTTATCATTTACTCTTCAGCGGGATTTGCCAATATTATAAATGCTTTAATATACTGAACATCGAGGGAAACCAAACAACTTTGGCCAGGCTTACCACCAGCCATGCAGAGGGCGAAGAGGCCTGCCCCGGGGCTGGCCGCAGGCCGCAGGCCAGCAGGCATCGTGCAGCGTCGCCGCTGCTTCCCCCCGCACCGGCCTCGGGCCTACCAGCCCAGCACAGCCCAGCGGCTCTTCTTACTGCTGGTATCCCGAGCCGTTTGAAGTACCAAGCTTTTACACAGGTGTCCTGACTCAGCTGCTTTTGCACCATAATAAACCAGCTCCTTACAGACCGAACTTGCCCCTTTGAATGCACCAGGACAAGAGGAGACCCTGTGAGCCAAAGGAAAACAGCTGGCAACCTCTTGTCTCAGATAACAGCAACATATATTCTCCTACCGACAAGAAGTATTTTGGCTCCGGAAAATAGAAGATCTACCAGTGATACCTTTGTAACAGCCTTCATTACTGGTGAGAATAACTGTCATTAATGAAAAGAGAAAATTACAGAGCTGCAAGAGAATTCACTGGTAAAGTAGGTGCCGGAGCACCTCTCTTTGAAGCAGGTTGGCTTGTCTCGGGCACAGTTTTAAAGAGAAGCACAGAGCTCTGCCACTGGGACTGTCAGGAGTTTTCATGCATGACTTAACAGGGGAAATAGCATAGCTACCACTCAGCTCCTGTCCATGGACACACATGAACTGCCTCCCACGGGTGATCAGAAAGACCACACAATCGTCCAGTTTCAGTTACATGGCATCCCAGCAGCAGCAGCAACTGTTTACACGGAAAGCCACATCACGCACTCCTCTGCGTGATGTTATGCAGGACGGTAAGGCTCAATCCACCTCCTCCTGCCAAAGGCTTCCGTTCATACAGACCCCAGCAAGAAGAGGAGACGGGAGGGAGAGGCACCTGCGCAGTCAAGGCCCTGACCAGCACAACTTCGCCACCACCTCCAGGGAACCCTCTGAAGCAGCATCACTTCACTTGTGGTCCATGGGTGTGACAGTCAATAAAACAGCAGAAAATGGTCCACAAACTACTTCCAGCTGCTGTCTGCACCTCCAGGAAGACACAGCTGATATCCAGAAGGCATCATCAATATTAATCAAAATGGTCATCGTTTTGGAAGGAGGAAGAGCAAAAGGGATCCAAAGAGTCTGCCTAAATACAAAGAACTTAGATTATTTCTCTCTTCCACTCCCTTCTCCCCCAGTCATCAAAAAATAGTCACACAATATAGTCCTTCTAACACTGAAAGTAATAATAGAAGTGGATGCCTCTTCCATTTATAGGACTCAGGAACACTGCTACAAGAGAATTATCTGCATACTGGGGGTTCAGGGAATGTTTTCCCTGGAACAGTACACTGATACTTTTAAGGCACATCTGCTCTCTCAGGTGTAGGTCTGGCCACGTAAATTTTTGATGCAACTGCATCTCCTTGTAATGCAATTCAGCAGGTGAAAAAGGAGAACATCCAATATCGTGTGACTAATTCCCTGTGGATCATCAACAAGAGCTCTGTGCAGCTCAGTGGGAGCAGAACTTGCTCTAAAAACAACTCCTTTCTTTTAGCTTCAAGTGAAGCTAACTTGGGATAGGTACAGAGTGATGCACTATGGCTTACGCAGCAGGGTACATGGATGACAGCTGGGGACAACAATAAAGGTCCAGACCTGATAGTATGCTTTCCTTCTTGACAGTGGTTGCAATAGAGATCCGAGCAGAAGCTGGGAAAGTGCTTGAGGGATGTTTCACTACAGTGTATTAAACTTAGTGACTGAAAAAGAGGACTGCAACATTAGCAGAATATTAATAGTCCAGATATCTCTACCATTACAATCCACAGCAGTGGGAAGCAATAACTTTCAAAAATCCACTGAGATTGTGCAAAATAAGGAAAGCCAAAGGCCAGTGCTTTAATTGCAGCCTTCCTAAACACAAACTGGAATAATCCAAAACCAGTAATTCAAATCTTCCATTCAAGATAAGATTCCTCTCAATTTTTCACAGACCTTTGTTTCATAAGGCCAAATTCTTTAAAAATCACTTTACCAGACTCTTCTCTTTCTTTCAGGAAAATGTATCAAATCCCAGTATCTGCAGCACTCAGCAAGAAGAACTTAGGACAAGAATGCAGGGCAGCGGGGAATTTCAAATCGAGTAGTTTGAGACTGCATGCTGAATCTTTCTTCTAAAGTCTTTCAGGTTAGGTCTGCACTAAGAAAACCCGTTCTCTGTAATCACACAGGTGTACAACATCGGCACTGCTCTCCTGTGTACACAAACTTCTGCTGGTAGCCTCGCTGTGCATATCTGCTTGAGTAACATGAGTTCACCCTGACAGCATGCCCATGTCCATCATGTGAGCTCTCGCTGGAGCAGCTCTGTTGATGAAGATCATTCACCATCACTTTCAGGACTCACATGTTTGTAAAGTACAAAAATAACACTTGCAAGTCTCAGGACAAATCATTTTGAAGTGAAAGCAAATGTTTTTAACAACTGCATTTTTTTCTCTATCTGGGCTTGCCACTTTATGGCTGCTCTTGCAATGTGCTTAGCATGTTCTCAGATTTGTCACACCTATGAGAGGTAGCACGGGTACTCATACAGGTAAGACACAGGGGAGCTGTCGCAGCAACACTGAATAGCAACGTAGAGTTTTCAACAGAATATCCACACTGCTGTTTCCTATAATCACATCAGGTAATACAGAGACGTATTCCTTCCACACATAGTACAAGACCTGAATTTCCAGCCGCTCTTCATAGGAAGAGCTATTGTGGGAGTTCCAATACCATGTTTTTTCTACCCCTGGGTTGTGTCACTACAGGTGGAAGAAGTACTCCCTGCACCCACTGCATAGATACTATTCAGATACATCTCCTTGTGTTTTTTTGCCTGTGTATTTTTCATAATGAACAATGCAATAAACACGGTGTGTTTGCAGTGTTAAATCATGTTCCCAAAGGGAGCAGTTTGTATAACAAGATAAAATTATCACATTATAATAACTAAATATGCATCAGTCTAAAGCATGCTCCAATTAATCATGAAAAGTTTGCACCGCCTCTTTAGGTCTTAATTAAGCAGAATGTTTGGTATTTTTTTTCCTTTCAAAACAGTGTGAAGGAGCTGCAGAAAATTGTTCCTCTTAAAACCAATGAGCAGCAGTTTAGACTAATCAATCTTATGTGGAACCATAGTTCGGAGAGGTGGGGAGAAGTGAAGGAAGATGACGAGTACAATAGAGCAAATCCATCATGTATAGCTCTCCCTTTATCTAGGCAAACCAGCATGGCCTACAGTGCTTAGCAGGATGATCCTAAAATCCCTACAATTCTGGAGTTAAATCCCGATCAGTTTACTAACTTTAAGGCTGCAACATTCTGCTAATACTGTTTTGAACTCACTGATATGCATTTTCAACTTTAACTCTTATTTCACAAATCCAGACAAAACTAAATGCAGACACAGCTCTAATCCTGAAGGTTATGATGATCCCTGGACAGGTGCTCCAAAATCTCACTTTCCATATTTCCTTGCAAGAACTTCAGCAGGAGATGCTCGATTGTTCTGGCAAGAAGAAAATACTGCTCCTGAAGGTGCCCACCTGCAGTACTGAGACAGTTATGTTGAGCAGAAGGAAGACCATGAGGACGCAGGGTCAGGGACAGAGATCCCAAAGGGTACATCCTCTGGACTAAGCGAGTCCATGTGGAACCCATGCCTTGGCTTTGGTTGTGTCCATGACCTGATACAGAAAATATTCTGGCAGCCCATCTTCCTTGCGTCTCCCCACAGCCCATCTCTTCCTGGCACATGAGTTTCCTTCCACCACAGCTATCAGCAGCCAGTCCTCCCACTACTGCTTTCTTCTTCTACTTTTTTTTTTTTTTTTTTAACCCTGTGTTTCCTCTTTGCTGCATCCCACCCCCTCCCACTGGCAGTTTGGATCCCAGTTTTTTAGGGGGGAAGGTTAAGGAATCTGCTAGAACAGCCCCTTGGCGCCATGCTGGGAACTACACTCAATCCACCTTTTTTTTTTTTTTATAGCTGTGTTCACTAACACTTTCTAATGAAAAGCTGCAAAACTCCCTTTTAAAAGACATTAGAACTTAACCTGACATCTGCAGCACCAACAATAAGTGTTTGCTGTTCCCACTGGGACCAGCCAGGATTTCATAACGGTTAATTCTGAGTTGCCTGGTTGGCGCTCCTGAAACCCTGGCTTTCCACTGAAGACAACCAAGCAGCATGGGTTCAGATTTTGTCACCCCAAAGCAGTTCCTGATGTAGACATTCCCAAGCAAGGTAGAAGCACCGTTTCCGTAATTTTTCTTATATCCAAGATGCTTTATCTGATTAAACTTAAATGTAAAAAATGAACAAACAAAACTCATGCAACATTACTGCAGAATGCTTTGTGATAGCACTTAAGCAGTGCTCCTAAATAGATGGGGTGTGTGACAAACTCAAGGTACAAAAAGTATCTTGGAAAAAGTAATTATGAGAGGAAGATTAAAAAATAGGGCTTACAACAGAAAGCTTGTTGCAGCCATAGCCATGGAAATACCTCAGGGGGTCTATAATGCATTTCCTTTTAAAGACCAGTCTCTTAAAGTTCGCTACTCTGCCAAGAAAGTCAAGTGTCCCAGCTCTTTTTAAAAAATCATTTGGGAGAACCACGGCTTGCCTGTGCTTACTATGCATGTGTTGAGGCATATTCTCATGCAAAGTTCAGTAAAAACTGAACGCACAACACAAATAAAAGCTGGCATTTAGGCAGGTTTTAAACATGCAAAGAAAAAAGCACCTATTTCAGCTAATGGAGGGGGAACTCCCTGTGCATTTTTAATATATGCTATTAAAGTGCATACGTGGACTTTGTGATTTTCTTTTTAGCACAAAGGAAACACTTGGCCCTCCAGAGACAGCAAAAGACATCAACAATGGGCTAGATGGGGCAGGCATATGGGCAACCATTGGCATTTTAAAACACAAGCACTAATAACCCTACGATTAGTGTAAATTAAATGATATTTCAAACCAAAAACAAAGAAAGTATTTGAAGAGCAGTGACTATAAGATTTGTTGTGGTGGTCTTTACTAGAGAGCTAAACCTGCAGTTAAAGAAACTGTAAAACTGTTCAGCAACTGGAATAAGATTTGAAAAATACTGAAGCAGGATCCAGAGTGCAGTAAAATGAAAGTCACCTCAATATATAGGCTTAATTAGATCTGATAATATGGTCTTTATTTAAGGGAAACTGCCACTGGGTTCTGCCTGGAATAAGACTTCTTCATAATGCAGCCATAGAACCAATTCCTTGGTGAATTCAGACAGATAATTGTGGGATTCAGCTTTACTGCCCTGCTAACTACCATTTAAAAATCTTTTATGCTTTTAGATCCCTCCAATATAATTTAAATATTGATACGGTTTAAAGCATGCAGCTCCAGAGCGTTCTTCAGGCAGGGACGCTGCCGAATCCCACGCGTTGTGTGGCCGACGCAGCAGCTCACCCAAGTTACCCCTGCCGGGGCTTGTTTGCGGCACTGCGGGTAGCAGATGTATGCCATACATTGCGCCTGCATGGGGGGGAACACTTCTGCCAACACCCGTGCTCGAAGCCTTACAGCAGTCGTAATCCCCTGCCGAGGCACTGCCACAAGGGTCTCCAAGGACAGCAAACCAAGGATCAGGGAAAGGGAGACGCTGCAACCTGCAGCAGGTGCCGGGGGAAGGAGGGAGCACGCTCTTGCCTGCATTTAAAGAATTTTTTGCATTCTTCTCTTGCATTCTTCTAAAATCAAGAAGACTAAATCTTGGCCACCCTGCATCCCATGCAACAACAGACGCCCGCGCTTGTCTGAGCGAAAGGGCAGAGTCACTGGGCACCCTCCCAGATTTCCTCTCTGCCACTAAGGGCTGCAGAACAAACGGTAGGATGGTTGGTACCGAACACTGCGATCAGATACCTACACAACTGTGGTGGTATTTTTATTTCCAGATCATTCCTGGCTATTGCATTTCTGTTCCTTGCCATTTCTATGTATTTTTTTTTATTTGAAAACAATACTTTCTTTAGGTTCCTTTGTAGAAAGTAAGAATCTTCTAACACCAAGCAAAAGTCATCTTAGTATCAGTATCAGCTTGTTGCAATGGGTTGCACTCGAGACTAGCCCTGAAGATCACTCAGGGTCTGCTGCCAGCACTACGCACAGCCAGCCACCTGCTGGAAGAGGGACGGTTATTAGCCTCCAGGAGACCACTACAGCTCTGGAGGCCGCGCTGTTTTCGTACCTGCTTCCTGATGCAGGTCGGATGGCTGATGTTGACCAAAAGCCTGCTTTGATCTGGATGCTGCCTGAGCAGGGTCTATCTGCCTGATATCTGCTGAGGGTCTATCAGCACTCTCTCCTGAAATAGGAATTCACACCCTCCACTGATGGACCGCAGCCTCAGCTTGTAGGTGGTCCATGCACCACACAGGGCCCATGAGTTTAACTTAGCCTTTTTTGGGTGTAATCTTAGGGTACTGCAAGGAGACAGCACCTCTCTCGGAGCTGTTTGTATTTGGTCAGGTGGCAGTCTAATGTTTTCCAGGACTGTATAAGCAAATTTTACCTAACACATCATTTGACTAACACAGAAAGCAGAACAGCTTGAAGGTGAATTTTAGTCACACTGCTCAAAATGATCTGGTCTTCAAAAGAAAAAAAATACTTTATCGTAAAATAAGCACAAGGGGAAAAAAAAGGTAATTTTGATAACTATTCAAAGTTTTAGCCTGTTCATTTAAAATGCAAATGTAGATAGTAGACTGTCTGAAGTTTTCCAGCACACTCAAGGAAGACCTAATCTGCTGAAATCTTCAGTGACTGCTTCCTAGACATAGTTCATGACCAGTACTCCTTCCTCCTCTTTCTTGAACTGGTGGCTGCTTCTGATATTAGGAATCATATCTGCCTCCTTGGAAAGATATGTCTTCCCCCTGTGCTTTTTCTATCTCTGTAATTGCTACATCTGGGCACCTTACAGAATATCTGTCTTATTTCTCCCTTCAGGCTTCTGTGAGCATCCCCAGTGCTCTGCTCTTTCTCTTCTCCCTCTTACCTCTATAGAATCTTACCTTCAAAAATTATCCAACTAATAACTCACTGTGGCTGTTTCTTGGATCTGCTTATCCTCTTCAGACCATTGCTCTGCTGTCCAAACGACTGCCTCAGCCTGTCTCTCTGACACTTCTTTATGGGTACTGACCCTTCAGTTCAAGATCAATATGTCAAGAATTAAAGTCTTAATAACTTTTCCCTGAGTGCTCACTCCATATTCTTTGCTTAGTAACAGTGGACCGCACCATCGTCTTTCCTGTCCTTCAGGTTCACAATTTAGACATGATTTTTGTCTGTGGGCACTCTCTTTTGAGCTAGATTTAAATCTTGTTGACTTTTTTCCTATACAACATCCAAAAGCTCTCCCCATCAATCCACAAAAACTGGACTCATCCTGATTCTCAGCATCTCACATCTCAGTCTCTGCAGTGCATCACTACCTGGTTTCCCTCTGGCCTGCCTTAAGCCTGTCAATGCAAAACATGTTGCAAAGGTCCCTCTCTGCCCAGCATTTTAACCTTGAAGTTTTCCCTTAGACTCCTTCTGCCTGCTCCCTTCTGTCCCCTTCCTTCATTTATTAACTCCACCAAATACAAGCTGCTCTTCTTCTTCCAGCAGGCCATTCATAGACTGTCCCCACCATGTTGAAAATACTGACTTTCAGCTTTAGCAATCACTGATGCCAGTCTTTTTCAATTGCCTACATAATTCAAATGAGCACCTTTGTGCTGCTCCCCAGGTTGCCCCCTAGGCTTGTGGGGGGCTCCTAGAAACATCCCCCCAGTTACTCTTGCCTGGCTTTGCATCACTCTGAAGTTCTCTGCTTTGATGCAGTGCTCATAAAACGGTGTCAAAGTGTGGTGCCAAGACCACTGCCTCGCACGCTGGCTCTCCTGGCTCCCTTTGTACTCCCTTTTCTACTTGTATTCACCCGTTGCTTCTTGCCTTACACTTCACTGCAGGCTCTTTGGGGTGATCATGACTAGGGCTCCTACGCCCTAAGATAAAACACAACAATTACTACCAGCGCTTATTGCAAATCCCACAAAGGTTGTGGTTCTCCCCGCTCTCCAGTATTCCCGAACTTTGCTTTCTAAAACAAAGGTGAGATAAATATGCTCATTTGCTCAGAAGTCATGATAATCTAGTGCTCATTACTGATCATGGGATAAAGTCAGAGGAGGCAGAGATTATGCATTCATATCCTTTACAAGAGTAAAACATTGATTTTCATTGTGAACTAGTGAAGTGAAAACCTAAAGATGGAAAATACTTATGAAAAGCCTTGTCCGTGTACTACCTTTATGGGTACATCTGAATGCAGGATCACACACGGTAGGTGGACGGGCAAAGAACAGAAGGCAGTTGACTTGGCCAAGGTTCCCCTGTGCCCACTTAACTACTGTTGCAGTAATTTGTTTTTCTACTTCATCGTTCCATCTCCTCCTGCTTGTTTGATGTCATAAAAATCCAGTCACTGTGGCAGTTTGCACAATGCATGTTATAGCCTTGTGTTCATGTACCACAAATTCAGCATTCTGGATTCATTCATGACTCAGATTGGAGGAGAAAATAGCTTGGGACGACACAAGCCCTTGATTAAAGCTTTAGGGCCAAATCAACAACAGCTGAGGATCCAGCCCATATGGCCCGAGATCTTTAGCTGTGCAAAGGCTGCAGGAATGGGCCCAAATAGCTTTGGTAATTAGCAAATACCATATAAAATAGATGAAAAGTCTTTGGCAGGGAGTGCATATTGGGTAACATCTGAAAATTACTCATAGGATATTAGTATACTTCTTTAGAGAAAAAACTCAATGGCATAAAAATAATTTGGGAGTGGCCACTGTATCTGTCATGTCGCTATCAACAGGCAAACCATTTGTTGGACCGACCAGAACTTTACCATTACCTTCAGCAAACGCAGTGAAGGGCAGAGGCAACCACCTACCCCTGGGACCTGGCCCTACACGCTGCTCTGCCTCTGCAGAAGCGTCCTTGTGGCCGGAGGGGACGCTGTCACCAGGCTGCCTCCCTGTGTGCAGCGGGCCAGCATCTTCAGCAGGTGCCACGGGTCACCTCGGTCACCCACCAGCACTCAGACGACACCCAGGGACTTCCGCGGAAGCAGGACCGAGCCTGCTGCTACCTAAATTCACCAATTACCGCACCGTGTACAACAGCAGACAATAACATAGCAATTAATCACCCTAGTGGAGCTCTACGACTTACTTTCACGGATTATGGTAAGCAGCATGCAGAGTGGAATAAATCATTTTTCACACAAACTCTGAGGAATGGCATGTTATGAAATCACTCCTGATAAAAATCTAATGAAAACGTACAACATTTCAGTATAGTCTCCTGGGTAGAGTCAAGATCATATTAAACCCTCAAGAGACGATGGTCAGGGATTTCAATGAGAATCAAGAGACAGTTTTCCCAGGATGAGCTTGTTAACCTGATATAAAGACGTGGTATCGATTTGATGGCTTTGTCTCTTTCACTGTTTCCCTCCTGGAGCCTATTTTTAATTTAATCATCTTTCATTAATTTACTTAAAGGCTTTATTCATCAAAACAATATCATTTTTTTTAAAGCAGATGTTGCTCAAGTGCTGAGGGAGTATAATCAAGCATGCAGAGTGTCACAAGCAGCAGAAGAGACTGTCTGTTGGTATTGCATTTGCAGAAGTTTGTCAAGAATATTAACAAAGAAAGTCACTCCCCCATTCTGTCTTAAAGTTCCCTGCTACTGGTTATTAAAGCACTCTTACAGATAAGTCATATCCTAGCAATCTCAGGACACGTGTCAATGACAGTCATCATTTTTAAACGTTCATTAGGATTTACCTGCTGGTGGCTTTATGAAAGGTGGCGGAATTAATGGGACAATAATAGGTACATTCCCGTGATCCTTTGACCCTGCTGGTGAGTCTGAAAGTCCATTTCCTGTGGCAAGCCCTGGGTAGCTTGTGTTTATATTGTACGGTGAAATAACACTGTCCTCAGGTAATTTTGATTTTGGCAAAGAATTTTCTGTAAAACACAAAGAACACATTGTACAGTATGACAGATATATTTCTTAGATGCCCCTACATACTTTCACCAACCTGTTCATTAAATTACTTACCCTAATACGAGTGCACAAAAAAAAAAAAAAACATATTTTCACCTTTAACAAATGGATACTTTCCAGTATTCCTCAGAAATGTTCCATTTTTTTAAATCAAAGTCACACTAAACACAACTATATATTTTTTTTTAAAAGGTGGGATTGTTTTGTCATATATATATCTCTAGTACGCCTTATTTAATCAACGATTTCATATTCCTGTCCTTTACATGCCCTGTTTTCGTGATGATCACACTCAGCAGGCTGTGACTTCACCTGTGCAAGAAGCAGAAACTGAAAAATACAAGAATTCCTAATTCTCTCTCAATAAAATGAGTAGCAGTAGCGGAAAGGATTTAAATAAAGGAACAAAATATGGAAATTAGAGCAAAGTGTGCAAGAAATGATGACTGTCATGATTCTAATTCTTTAATCTCAAAGCACCTCTGAATTTGTATTTGTAGGAATTTCTCTAATGCACCTCAGGTAGCTATGGGGCAGGACTTAATTGTTATTAGTCTCTCTCCTCCTGTCACTCAGAAAAAGAAACATACTTTTTTCTCTCCCACAGACTGCATACACCAAAAATCTCTACCTGGCACAGGTATTCAACATCTTTGTTTGGTACATAAAACATATGATTTGTATCATGTGCCTATAAAAAAAAAAAGTATGTCACAGACTTCATTAGGTATAGACTGGAGCCAGAAAACATTCAATAGAAGATCTATTTATGAAAACATAAATAAATGAATCCCATTACTACACAGGAACAAGTTTCTTCAAAGGTGGCTTAACAACACTGCATTTTCAACCAAATATAAATATTGATCACCGATGTCAGTACACAACTAACAAGCTGCAAACATTCATTTTTAACACAGTTAGATTGGTTCACCTTACCTCTAATTTTTCCACCTTTTTTCTAGCCATTTCTTCTTCAGAGCTGGTCTCTCTGGTATCAGTACTCAGTGCAATACTCAGTGAGTACGGTGCTGCTGCTTGCCACCAGAAAGCAAGCTCAAACACTGCCGGCCACAAATGCAGCGACTAGTGGTACTCCGAGAGCATAAAAGCTTCAGCAGTTTTCCCTCTACACCCCTTCTTTGAGAAACCCTTCGTGGGAAAGCCAAGATCCAGCAATGTCCTATTCTCCTTTCCCCTCTGACCACGAGCCCCTACCTACCTGCTGGGGCTGAGGAGTCAGAAGGCAGCAACTGAACTGCTCAGCAAAAAGGCTGAATCCATCCTTTGCACGTTGAGTAATTTCGTATCACATCACGTGAAGATCCAGCAGCATCCCAAACAAATTCCACCCCTTGAGAACTTCTAAAGTACTTGCAGAACACAGCGTATTACAAACATTGCTGAGGAGCCTTTTACGAATGATCACGATGATTCCTGCATGCGTTGTGAATATCCCAGCTCAAAACCTTTTGGGATTTTAAAAAGCCTTGGGCCAAAAGCCTTTGTTTTGAAAGCAAAAGGGTTTCCTTAAATCCACACCGCTAAGAAAACGCTCCCTCTTTTTCCAGTGGCGAGCATTTATTGGTACCATAGGAACGTGACTTTCAGCTGACTCACAAAAGGTATTATTTGTGAAGATGTGTTACTAAGTGCCTACTAACAGCAATTTTCTTAAGTGATTTTCCCCGTACCCTACCGGCTTCCTCTTACTAGGAGGCACTCTCAGATATTTTTATTTAAATCTACCACAAAGCAAGCAGCAGAACATGCTTCCTAGTCCACACCAATTCAGACAGGTTGAGATATTAATCCTTCTTTGTGTGAACACAGAAACATTAAGTCTCATTACCTTTGAGAACAGAAATGTGCTGGCGGCTTTCCCCATCTGCAGAGTAGTTCCTGAATTCAATATCTTCTCCATCTTTCAGTTCAACCTTATCATAACCATACCAGCCAAGGAGCTCATTCATAGTGTTTTCTGCGAAGTTCTGAAAGAGAAAAATTACCTACTTATTTATGTAATCAATAACCATCTGGAACGAAGGGAGGACTACATAAATCGAACGGTATCTGTGCTACATGAGGAAGTGTCAGGTTTGTCCCACCTCCTCAAAGACTAATGTGCATTTCACAAGTCAAGTGTATAAAGTGTAATGCGTTTAAATCTCAGACTGGCACATGTAATTATGACAAAGGCTCATACATCTGTAATTTAAAGAAAATGAAAAGGAGAGTTATTTATGACTTTTACTCTGGCATTCAGTGTCAGAAATATTTCACCATACATTCGTCACAAAAATGTATCTGTGTTACCATAAAATATTTAAGACTGCAGCAGAAAAACAAGATATGAGTAACAGAAAACTAAGATTTTTTCAGCCAGCAGTTAATCAATCTTACTGCACTACAGCCTTTTCAGCTGGAGTAGGTCACCGACACAATTACAGTTCCTTGAGGTGCACATGAACCAAATGAAATAAAATCACAGTGAAGACATTTTTCCTCAGAGTTATAAACCCCTGCATAGTCAAAGCACTTAAAAATTCTTCACCATGAAAGCATTTTACCATCATGTTTCACATAAAAATTTCTTATATTTGTTTAAGAAAACCTTTTTTCTGTTTTGCCATATTTATTTTTAAAACAATTTCCAAACAGCGGTGTGGTTACATTTTATGTTTGTATGGAAATGCAAAATATGGAACAAGACTGTCATAACTCTCAAACTTTACTAAAAAAGATGTCCTCCAGGTCATGTCTCAAAAATATTTCTGCAGAAAATGCTCATTACTGGGCCAGGAGATTTAGTGGAGTAAGTCAAGAACCCTGCAGCCAGGCAACGAAGCTTTGTGAAACTGGATGGTACCACAGAGCCATGGCTTATGGGTTTAGGAAACTCCTGAGGGAAACCGGCTGATGAATTATTGTCACTGCAAAGGTCAGTTTAAAGTAATATGACAAATGTAAAATGAAACAAAAAGCCACATACAAAGTCTTTCAGCTTAGTCTCATTGGTTTATTATTATTATTTATTGTTTTTATTTTTATTACTATTACTTTTAAAACAAATTCCAAACTTGATTTTATCGTAAAATCTTGACATCTAAAATAAAGATCCTGATAAGCAATCTTCCTGTGACTCTGGCTAGAAAAAAGCAGAACATGACACCCATTCAAAATAAATGGCATATGCCAAATCTACAGGTTGCTAGATTTCCTCTAGCAACTGCGCTAGCTCAGTTTTTGAGTGGGAGCAAGCCTAATGACAGAACACAGCAATTCTCAAGTCATTTAAATAAATAAATAAAATTAATCAGATCCTAATTGCTTCCGAATCCCAAGCGGCAGCAGGCACCCTGCCCCAGAACATCCGAGCCGCGCTGCTGCTGGCTCATTCATCACACCAGATTGCATAGGTGTTCCTGTCACTCGAGGAGCGCTGTAAAGCAGCTATAAGCAATGCACACAGGCAATTTATACTCTTCCAGGAGTATCACCTGTGCCATTGTGCTACAAATATGCATTCCAGAAAAAGGAAAACCAAAACAAAAACCCACTACAGATCCATGGAGCATCAATTTCCCTGTTTTTTCCCCTTTTAATTGACCTCCCGCTGGAAGCCTCAATTCTGTGGCTCTTCCGTGCAGCCCTGAATTGCCAGAAAACGCAGCACGGCTCCACATCTGCACCTAGTTCCAGCATTATAGGTACGAGAGCTTTGTGTTACATCTCAACTATGTCACTATTGCAGGTTGCAACAAAGAGTACACTGCAGTGTAATGTGGCTAATACTTATCCCCATTTCTAAAATGTATATTTAAATTCTTATGTAAATGATACTGTTTTGTGAGTGTTTTAAATAACACCCAAAGCATTTGTGAATTTTTTCTAAAGTTTTTGTTGTTTGTTTGTTTTTAATCTTTTAGAAGACTTCTCCCTCAGTGCTGAAAATCCAAATGCAATAACCCCATTTCCAGCTCATGGGAACCCAACCCTGAAATGACCCAGAGACAGCAAGCGAAACCTCACCAGTGCAGCCCACCCAGGATGACCTGAGGGGATCCATGGAGACCCAGAAGAAAGGTCCGCCACCTTCCCTTGCTTTGCCACATTTCAGATGTGGAGATGCAGCCCTGGAGATTAATCCAGCAAGGTGGAGGCCATTTGACAAAAGGCTGCCTGACTTAGACTCCATGCAACCCAATTAACTGAGTAGCTCTAAATTTGCCTCCTGTGGATGCTTTGTGTTTTATTTGCACTGTTGATCAACTCAGGCAATGAGTAATTTTTAATTACTTGTCAAGGAATATGTAAGCAAGGCTGTGTATGTTTATTCTTTCCTGCAACAAACTACTGTCCCTCTTCAGAATCTAGTCAAAATGATTGTTGGGTTTGCAATGGCACAAAGCTTAAGAACCTTTCAAGCCTCATTTTACTGTTCGTGATGAGTGATGCACAAAAATGAACAGTCATAAAGACAAAAAATACAGTTGATTTTGAAATTAGTCATAATAGAGACTTGACTTTTACAAAAATAAAGAAATTAGCAGGGTCTTTGCTATTAACTTCAATGAGAGTATAATGAGGTCACATATCAGTGGTAACAAAAGTAAATATCTTTTTTACACAATGACTTCTCAACAAGGATGCTTGAATAAAAGAAAAAAAACAAACAGTTAAGCCATTCTCCTTCATAGTTTGTCTTACCTACTACAATGATGGTTATCACTCTTAATACTGTTCTCTCAGTGGCTAACACCAGGGCTGCATTACAGAGCACTCTGTACATAGCAAACCAAGAAGATGATCCCATCCTTAACAAGCTAATGGTCAAAGCTGAAAAATGTTTTTTTTTCCACAGTAACTCCCATGCATAGATGAGCATCCACAGACCTACAACATCACCTTCCCTCAGACTCCTGATTAAAATACCCATCCACAGTGAGGCCTAACATCCTGTCCCTCTAGATGATGGTCACACAGGTCATGTGCTCATTGAAGCTACTGCCCTGAAGCTGACCACTATCGTTTCACTGTTTCCATGCATTCTCCTTTCTTTCCGTATCAACGGTAGGCCCAGTCTAACTGGATTCAAGATCTGATGACAAGAGGGGATGTGTAAAGACCAGTGTGGTTGCAATAACCAGATACAAATAACGAGGTGAGACGATTTTTCTCTGGGTGAATGCAGTGGGTGGGGAGAAGCTCAGTTGTTGGTGAAGTTAAGGAAAGGAAGCAAGACGATCAATACACAACCTGTACCTGCAGAGCAGAAGCTTACTGAAAGATGTACAAGCTTCAAAGGCTTAGTG
The DNA here is from genome assembly GCA_013399115.1 of Anseranas semipalmata. Lineage (NCBI taxonomy): Eukaryota > Metazoa > Chordata > Aves > Anseriformes > Anseranatidae > Anseranas > Anseranas semipalmata. The sequence goes on along the minus strand of VXAA01007167.1, from coordinate 152,505 downwards.
AAAGGAAGGGTGATGACTGTAACCACGGTGCTTGAGAAAAGCAAGAATGTGGGACCTGACATCGGAGCAGGAGAATGGTAGAAGCAGTGATGAAGTACGCTAGAGAGGAGCCAGCTGAACTCAGAGAAGATGGACCTGCCAGAGCCCAGGCAGAATGAGACGTGAAGACAAGTATGGGTGACAGGGTGGAGGATGTGCATGGAGCTGCAATTCCAAGCTTCTGCAGGACCAGGACAGCAAAGGCACCAAGCTAGCCCATGCCTGCTTCCAGACCCACTCCCCAAAAGGATGCGGAGGGTCTGCAGGACGGAGGCTGCCAACACAACTCCACAGCCCTGCCAGAGGGCCGGGATGCCACGAACAACCAGTACACTGGGGAAAACCTCACCATGTGTCCCCAGATCCCTGCTCAGCAATCACACTGCTCGGCTGGAACACGAGAGCCCAGATCCACAGGTTTCCCAGCGAAATGACAGCATTGAACCTCACTGCACCCTGCCAGGAGGTCATACGCAAAGCCCCCTTCCTCACTGACAGCGATTTCTGCCCCCTGCTAGGTCCCAAAGCACTTATCCCTCCTGTGGGGCAATGTGTAATTTGCATGATTTAACTGTATGATTTCTCCATTCTTGTACCAGGCAGAAATGCCCTCCCCTTTGGAAGAGCCAGGCTAGCTAACTAACCATTATACTCGCTATTTTGACTTGAATTTGCTTCCTATTCACAGGAAAGACGAAGAAGAGTGCATTGACTTGCCGGGCTGTGGTTTCTTTCCTTCATGAGGCCGACTTCTATGTCAGGCAGTAAAAATATAATCACATTCATTTCCACTTTAGCATTCATTTCATCGTAACAGTACACCTATGGCTTGATTTTTTACGTTGCAATGCATCATTTTCCCAAATTTTCACTAACTAATACACTCTGAAGCTAAACTGTGCTTCTCTTTCCTTCTCATAGCTCTTGCCTTTCCTTCTCCACGAACCCTATCCACAGGGGGCAAGGCCTGGCCTCACAGACCCAGGCCTGGCAAACGCGGAGGCAGGAAGCGCGCAGGAGAACGAGTCTGTCAGACTCATTTTCTTCTAGGTTTTACTGCTGAATGTTTATTTCAGATTTTGGAGGAAGCACGGTGGCTCCCTTCCATTTCCCTGCACGCACAACCCGCCAGGTGTAGAGCCCCACAAATTCGCTTTTCGCTTTCCCCGCACGGAGGAAATAAAAACGTGCCCGTGCTCACGACACAAACACTATTTTATTTGTTCTGCCGGCCCCCGCTTCCCTTGCTCGTTTCTGCTGTCGCCATATTGAACGTTACGGTTCGACCTTCACGCTACCAGCGAGCCAGTTTCCCGGGTGCTGTAATTCCCCGCGTCCTACCAGACACGCGCCTGGCTTCGCGACAGGGGCCTCCCCGCCATGTCGGAGCGAGCCCTCCCACGACGCACAGGTAGCGAGGCCCCCGCGCCGGCAGCGCATCTCCCCTCTGCAGCCACCCCACAAGGCTGCTTCCACGCAGGCTCTGTGGAAAAACCCGCCTCGGTATCCCGAAGCAGCACGACTGATAAAAGTCTGTCTGCTTTTCCACTCTCGCAAAGACATTTTTCGCTTTTCAGGAGAGAAGGGAGGAGTTTCCTTGAAATCTCTTTAACGTTCACGGCTATCTGGCTCGCTGCGAGCGCAGCGCGGCTGTGCCTGTTCCACCGCCTTCCTAATTCTGACAGTAGTACTTCTAAATGCCAAACGGGGAATATTAAAACACTAAACCGAAATATCTTCTGATGAGTTTACTATTAAACTGTAACAGATGGGGCTGTCTTAAGCTGTAGGCATCAGGAATGGAGCCCAATTTTAGATCCCAATTCGTTATTGAGAATATTTATAGATGGTAAACTCCTTGGGCGCATGGACCAGCCCCGTGAAATTACAGCACAAATTAGCTGCTAGCTTTTCAACTGACAGAGACTCTGAACATGTGGAGGCACTGTCTTGTTTGTTCAGGGGAACCTCCAGCGCTACCCACTTGCTGCAACGTCTCAAATCGATTTCAGCGCGTTTCGCGGGATTTCGGCGTACCTGGCCACTGCTCTCGAGCGGCAGGGTGAAAAACAGGAATAAGCTGAGGAGGGAGGGGTGTGAAAGCCACCACCAAGCCTCCGTGAGCGCTTTCATCAATTAAACTGTAAAAAAATATCTTAGTTTTGAAATAGTGCCAGCTTCCCCGATTCTGCTGGCTTTGGATACGTTGGGTGCCCCGTTATTCACCAGCACGTGAGGAATGACACAACTGAATTTCAGAGTAACTCTGCTCTTCTTCCAAAGTGTGAAATGAACAGCGCTACCTCTGGGCAGAGGGGTGGGGGGTGGAAAGTATAATCCAAAGAAGGAAGGGGGCAGAAAAAAAAAAAAAATTAGAAAAAAGAAAAGCTGTGATTGAAGGTCACAAAGAAACAAAAACAGTTCCCCCGAATATATTTTTCATTGAAACGTAATATCAGAAAACTGTGCAGAGTCATGTACTTTTTGCACACAACATTGTATCAAATTAAAATTTGTTATAACCATCATGTACATTAGGCTAGTGATAACAAAAATGTAACTTAATCCCTGGCACAAGGCAGCAGCAAGCAACGCGAACACCCGGCCGCGTTCAAACCGAGCGGTGGCACCACTGCTGGAATACACCACGCGCGAGCAGTCAGGTTTTGTGATCGCTCCTGAGTAAATATCTGACTATATCAAACAGCAAATCTTGAAGGAAGTCTCTGTGATGAGGTAATTTTATTGCTCATTCATAGTGCCTTGCATTTGCTGTACTTAAAATAGACACTTGTACCAATGGCCTTTTTATTACCCGAAGAAAAAAAATCACATCTACACCAGCCCTTTTTCTTTCTGCTAGCAAAGGGAGGCAATTCGATCCAACGTGGGCTGAAACCTGAGTAGGTCACTGTACACCATGATAAAATTCCCTAATCCCTGAGCCAAATTTCCCTGAGGGGGCCCTCCTACTTCTCCTTCACTTTCCAGGCTGACTTTTCCATTCCCTCTCTCGTCTTTTCCTCCCCTTCATCTCTTTCATTTCCCCTACCTTAAAGCCTTGATATCTGATCTGCTGCTGATACTCAGGTTACAGTTTTTACAGCTTAGGCTGTCTATTGCTGTATACATTCCTTTCTTTCTGCTCTGCCGTGATTACTTACCAGAGCTTATTTTACACTGGTCCAGATGAAAGCAGTTCAGATGAAGGGAAACAGCCAGGCTGTTTGAACATTACAGATACGAACCTACACAAGGGCACATTGTGTTCCCTGTGTCATTTTGCTGCACACATTTTGCACAATGCAACCAATTTGTTACATTATCGTATTCCTCGGGTTTATGAGAACAACTAGACATCTTAACTCATCAGTAAATAGAAAGCGCAAATGATCTTCACAGGATTTTAACTTTTCTCAACGAGCCAGAAATTCAAACAACTATTTTTTCCCCCCTCCTCTCTTTCCTTCTAGGATTATAGCAGCCAACTGTCCTACTAAAAATGCCGTCTCCCAGCACGGCATAACAGCGTAATAGCACAGTTCACACTGTAAGGTGGCCTGTGTTTCGCGAGAGGCTCTGCCACCGGCTATCTCACCCTCCACCAGGAATCCCATTGGTTCAAAACGCTGTTTCTATCTGCCCTTAATTACTAAGTCAGCTGAAATCTTGAGGTCTGTAGCCTTAAGCAGCTATCAATGATTAAAAAAGAGAAATTCTCTACATGAAGGCTAATGCCAGCACTTAATACCAAAGCATTAGTTTAAAATTGTGTAATTTTTCTCCTTCACACAATGTTGTTTTTGTTTCTTCCTCACCCTTTCAGACAAACATCTGTTATACTGTAGAAGAACAACTATCTCCCAAACCGCTGAGTGTGCCTGCAGCCAAAGTAAACAAAACAAACCCAGAGGATCCAGCACAGTCAGCCTTTATATCCAGCCAGGATAACATTTCACATGTTTTGATTAAAATTAGCTAATTTGTAATTCTAGAACCTATGAAACTTAAAAGCTGCAATCCGTATAGATCGCATTAAGCAACGTTCTGAGGGGCCAGTGCCCCGTGCTACAGATCTCCGCAGCCCTCCAAACTATGCAGGATCACAATAGCAACGACTCTTACTCTCCGGTGCCCGCACAGAGCCCTTTCCGAAAACAGGATGTGCCATACATCTCGCAAAGAATAATAACGCTCCTTGGGACCCGAAACTCGTAGGGTTTGTTTCCGAAGAGACGCGCCGCCATGCAGGGCAGCGAGGCGTTATTTTGCTCGCAGCGCTGATACTACTCCCGTCCACATTTTCCCCTCGTGTGTACGCGGCACCGTGCGTGCCCGCTCGCTACACAGGCAGCACGAGCAAGACTGCCTGCCCTCAGCAGGAAAGGACACCGCTCCGAACCCAGCGGTGTGCAGAAGAGGGGAGGGGATCGTGCATCCCTGCTTAATTTTACATGGGGAGATCAGTGCTCCGGAAAGCAAAGATATTTTCACTAGACATCATGCATATTTATATACTTGCCCATATAGTACACAGACTATGCGAATGTGTGACATTTTCCGGGCAGTCCTCCACTTACAATCAGTCTTTTAATAAATGACATATTCAGATTAAATGACAGCAGCTTTATCCCACAACCAGACTACTCCGCTTTAATCACTTTATACGTGCATTAAACAACAAGTTCAGCTGAAGTCTCGCAAAACGCCGTTCCCAACTTTGGGGAACCAGAGACGTAAAACAAACAGAGGTGGAACAGGCATGGAAAACAGGCGCAAAAAATAGGACCAGTCAAGCCTGGAGCAGCGACCTCATGATAAAAGAAAGCCCGAAATATGTTTTTGTGCAATCGCGGCCATCCTAACATCTGGGGCGGCCGCCTCAAGCACTACCTCCCGAGCCCAGCTGGGTTGGCACTGCTTCCTATCAGACAGGACAGCTCTCCAACCCATCAGTGTGCTCCCAAAAACGCAGCCCTGGGCCAGCCACCTTTCAGCTCACCTCCGCCGGGGTGCCCGGCCGGGGAGGAGGCGAGAGGAGAGAAAAGGGGTCTCCGTGCCTAAGCGCAAGAAAGATGCGCGGCTCAGACCGTAACATTTCACTTTGACAATTTAATTACACAGTTGCAGCTGGCTACTGAAAAAGGAGAGAAATACGGGGTCTAAAAGAGGGCCCTTTCTTTCCCAACTTTAGGGCTTCCCCCGCTACCTGAGGGGATGGCTGGGGGTGTGGGGGGGGAATAAGCTGATCGCTGGCACCCAAGGAGCTTAAAAGCCCAATGAGGGAGAGTTTTTTAAAAAATAAATAAATCAAAGCTGGTCAATGAACAGGATTTGCAGCCTGTGAATTCGGCTCTGTTTTCAGCCCAGGAGGCGGAGTTGAGACACATTCAGTGCATCCTACAAAAAAAAAAAATGACAAGAG